>JAXRKP010000397.1:242500-307500 GCA_037039925.1 Doris montereyensis
CCCAGTTTCTATAACATTTCCACATGCTACTGAAACAAGTAATAAGATATAGCGTAGTTGGGTAACACACTCTCTTTTCATGGCGAGTCATGGGTGCCGATGAAGGTCTCGAGTTTAATTCTATTGGTACCCAAAGATTTGTCTCTTCCTTTGTATTTGTCTTGTCTTTGTTGCTACGTGACTTTGATATTATTTCACATCGTTCTTCTTCACTTTCGGCATACCCATTGCCTCACTGTTTGTCTTTCCTTATTTACTTATGTCGATTGTTATCTGCATCGTTTTTTTTGTTTTTGTTTGTTTAAGTAAACCTCGGGTCTTAGTAGCCCAGAGACAAGGTGTCGGTCTCTCTACCAAAAGGTCGTGGGAGGGTTCAAGCCCCAGCAGGTTGATAAAGTTTTCTCGGGATTTTTTTTTCGTGGAACCTACCCCCTGTTCCAGGTAGGTGGATCGACACCTAGTCCCATCGGAGACGATGATAAAAAAAAGTGGAAGTCCCTTGTACAGATCACAACACTCTGTGCACGTTAAAGATCGCTTGCCTGTTTTCAGGGCTGTCCGGAAACCAAAATTCAAAATTGTACCAAAAAACCCCTGATTTTACCATAGTTGTGAATATGGATAAAATTAAATCAAATCAAATCAAATCAAATCAAATCAAATCAAATCACATCATCACATCACATCACATCACATCACATCACATCAAATCACACCACATCAAATCAAATCAAATCAATCAACCAAAAAAAACTCCTTGCCTTCCAGATACATGAACGGGGGCAACTAACCCAGACGCACATGTGTGTTTGCCTACGCTGCCGCCCAAGTCAAGAAAAAGGACTCGACGTGGCTCTCAAACTGGGGGTTGACAATTTTGGCTGTTACAATTCAATTCCATTCCCTTCAATTCAATTCAATTCAATAATTTAATAATTTAATAGTTCAATAGTTCAATATTTCAATAATTCAACAATTCAATATTTATTTCAATAATTCAATAAATAATTCAATTCATTTCAATTCAACAATTCAATTCAACAATTCAATAATTCAATTCAATTCAATTCAATTCAATTCAATTCAATTCAATTTCAGTTCAGTTCAATTCAATTCAATTCAATTCAATTCAATTCAATTCAATTCAATTCAATTATCTTTATTAATCCTTTAAAAAAGGAAATTATGTTTGTGCTATCACATTTTTCCGTTAGGGAAGATAAAAGACTACATGAACGTATTTAAATCAAAAACAAATTTAACTTACATTAATGAATGTATGGATTTAGGAGAAAATAGATATGAAGATAAGAAGGTGAGTAAATAGATGGTGCGATGATACGCTATTTTAATTCTTCAAGTTTAGTCAATAGTTTCATTTGAAATGTATATATTACGAATCGTATATATATATATATATATATATATATATATATATATATATATATATATATATATATATATATATATATATATATATATAATATATATATATATACATATATATATATATATATATATATATATATATATATATATATATATATATATATATATATATATATATATATATATATATATATATATATATATATATATATATCTAATAGATATAGTGTATGCCGATAAACAAAAAGGATGATATTATAATTATAGCTGAACTCTTTTCCTTAAAATTTCAAGTAATTCTATTCCTGTACGTATAAGGATTTTCAGACGTTTGTACATAATAGTTAAGGACTGAAAATAAATCCATCAAAGCAGTAAACGAAACTTTGAATTAGACGTATGAGTTGAGTTTTTAGCTTGAGTGGATGTTTCTGTGATGAATGTTAAAGATGAATGTTAAAGATGAATGTTAAAGATGAACGTTAAAGATGAATGTTAAAGATAAACGTTAAAGATGAATGTTAAAGATGAATGTTAAAGATGAACGTTAAAGATGAATGTTAAAGATGAATGTTAAAGATGAACGTTAAAGATGAATGTTAAAAGATGAACGTTAAAGATGAATGTTAAAGATGAACGTTAGATGAAGGTTAAACGTTATGAACGTTAAAGATAAACATTAAAGATGAACGTTAAAGATAAACATGAATGTTAAAGATGAATGTTAAAAAGATGAATGTTAAAGATGAATGTTAAAGAAAATGATAAAAATGATACAACGTTTGTCACTGTGTGATTTTGGTTTGCAGTATTCTGGGGTGGAAGAGAGGGTTTCCACACTCTGCTCAACACAAACGTGCGCAATGAACTAGACCACATGGCCACGTTCTTCAAGCTGGCCATCGGTAAGCCATGGTGTCTGTTTACATGGGTTTTTTTTAAATATTTTGTATATATGATTTTAAAAATCAATTCTTAAAAAAACATTTTGTCCCTTCATTGTTATATGCCTTTTTTTAAACATCAATTTCGTTTATATGAAGTAAATTTTGTAACAGCACCATGCATAATGTCAGGAAATGGAAATGCCATAATTTTTTTGAGAGCAATGTGAATTGAAATATGAGGCAAAGAAACTTTCTTTATCATTGAATCTATAAAGTATTAAATTGTTTAGCATTGTTTATTATAAAAGCAAAGCTATTATTATATTAAGTAGATGATAAATGTAAGGAAGTCGGAAATCAGAGCATTATTGCATGATGAAAATAGGTAAAAGAAAACAATAGATTTTTTTAATTGGGGGGGGGGGGGCGCAACATTAACTGAAATAGTGCTAGCAGTTGAATTCATTAACTTAGATAAGAAAGACCTGTAACCTACTTTAGTGCTTTATAAATGATGTATGAATAATTTTATACTTGAGAAATGAGGAAGAGATGTTTACAATAGAGGAAATACATCCATTTTCCTAACCTTTTCTACCTCAGCCTTGCTAAATTTCAATCATTTGATTTGACTTGAGCAAATTTCTAAATGAATGGTTATTTCTACTACAGTTACGTCATCATCTCGAGAGTTGATTTATTGAAATGTGAATTTGACTTTCAACAGCTTACAAGAAGAAAAATTGGTTTCAAGGGAATTTTCCTGATTGAACCAAAAACCCAAAGAACCCTCCAGCACCAATGATTATGGTAAAAACTTTGACTCTTCCATAGTTTTAAATATACGTTCTATGATTCTAGAATATGATTATGGTAAAAACTTTGACTCTTCATAGTTTTAAATACATGTTCTATAATTCTAGAATATGATTATGGTAAAAACTATGACTCTTCCATAGTTTTAAATACATGTTCTATAACTCTAGAATATGATTATGGTAAAACTTTGACTCTTCCATAGTTTTAAATACACGTTCTATAACTCTAGAATATGATTATGATAAAATTTTGACTCTTCCATAGTTTTTAAATACATGTTCTATAACTCTAGAATATTATGATTATGGTAAAAACTTTTGACTCTTCCATAGTTTTAAATACATGTTCTATAATTCTAGAATATGATTATATAAAAACTTTGACTCTTCCATAGTTTTAATAAAATTCTTAATTTGAAGAAATTAGGTATGTGTTTGTGTTTGAAAACATATGTGTTTGTGTATGTGTGTGTGTGTGTGTGTGTGCATGTGTGTATGCTTGTGCTTGTGTGTGTGTGTGTGAGTGTGTTGAGTGTGATTGTCTTTCCCACGCACATTTAAAAAAACAAAAAAAAAACAGTAGCTTAATGTATATATATAATGTATTAACGTAAAATAATAAGAATGTTATGCCTCAGAAATAGTATGATGGCTGTAACAAGTTAATGAACTATCATAATTATTCGAACTGTGTGCCTTTAGTGTTTTTTGAACTTTAATATTTTTGCATAAGATTGTGGGGACGATTTATCAGTATTTCAAATTAGGATGGTAATGAGATTGGATTCAATAAGGTTGCTCATGAATGGCATTTGAGTACAGTTTTATCCTTTAATCGGATATAGAAAGGCATAAAAAATAACTACTTGGCTAAAATAAAAACTAAAACACATTATTGGTGGCTTTTCTCGTTTCCTTAGACGCAATGACTGTGATTGCCTTCCTAAGAACATATGGCTTGGAAAAGGAAATCAAGGTATGACTACATTTCTACATTTCATTATCATAATTAACAATATTAAATATAATATGTAGACATTTTGATATGTATATTCATTATTACTGTGATTGATGAAATAACATTGAAGTTGAAGCCCCAAATAGGAACGAAGACGACACAAATACAAAAGAATACACAGCAAAAAAATGAATAAAAAAATGTTTGGGCACCAATACGGTGGAACCAGGCCAAAGATTGTTTCGCTGTCCATTTCTTTGCATTTGTCTCTTCTTTGTTCCCATGTGGCCACGATAATATTTCATGTCATTCATCACATTCAACATGTCCATTGCGTCGTTGTCTGTTTGTTAAATGTCAATATAACTCCAAAAATCATTAAATGCGGGGTAAATACAATATGGTTCTGAGCTGATGAAAAGTTGTCAATTTCATAATGTATGACCATAACATGGGTTGGCTTTTCTTTGGATTATTTTCTTGTATCTTATGCAATATGTGAAAGTATTTGAGAAAAAACAACAACCCATGTCATTCTTCTTATTTCTCTTTTGGTCAGTTTTTTCTTCTCCTTCTTCCTATGGAAGCCACAACTTCATTTTTGAAGATTTGTGTGACTCGTTGTATTATGGTTAGATCTATGTATTTCTTACGGTGTTCAAACGTTTTCGAAGTGATTGAAGTTGTGGCACTCTTTTGGCAAGCTAGGGAAGTCATCAATATTTCACGTCTGTGCATATCTAAAAACATTATTTATTTTATCATCAGTTGAACATTGAGCCAAACCACACAACTCTGGCTGGCCACGCCTACGAACACGATATCGTCATGGCATCTGCGTAAGTCAGTGTCTTGTTTATACCTGTATTACCAAATCCAAATCTGTAAGATTGAAAGATGGTTTCCTCCTATATTCCCTCTCTCGACCTAGGTGCAAATGGGTGCAGCATCAGCTGTGGAGTAAAGCCTGCGACAGAATAATTTCCTGTCTGAGAGATTATACATTGTATTACTATCCCCTATTCATGTTATAGAAACTGGGATATGCTCCATCTCTATGGGCAGTAATGGTATTGTCAAGGATCTTTATTTTGATTGATAACAGTACGCACTGACATGTTACATACGTTATACTTTACAATAACGACTGGATTCCAGTAATAACATGGATGACTATTATAAAACATAGAGGACGACCATTTCTACTGATTCCAGCAATGATATGCTTGGTATACACTGGCTTGTCACTTTACAATAAGACATAGAGGATGACTATTATTAAGGACGACCATTTCTACTGATTCCAGCAATGATATGCTTGGTATACACTGGCTTGTCACTTTACAATAAGACATAGAGGATGACTATTATTAAGGACGACCATTTCTACTGATTCCAGCAATGATATGCTTGGTATACACTGGCTTGTCACTTTACAATAAGACATAGAGGATGACTATTATTAAGGGCGACCATTTCTACTGATTCCAGCAAGGATATGCTTGGTATACACTGGCTTGTCACTTTACAATAAGACATAGAGAATGACTACTTTGCTACTTTACAATAAAACATTGACTAATTAAGGACGACCATTTCTACTGATTCCAGCAATGATATGCTTGGTATACACTGGCTTGTCACTTTACAATAAGACATAGAGGATGACTATTATTAAGACGACCATTTCTACTGATTCCAGCAAGGATATGCTTGGTATACACAGACATGTCACTTTACAATAAGACATAGAGGATGACTATTATTAAGGGCGACCATTTCTACTGATTCCAGCAATGATATGCTTGGTATACACTGGCTTGTCACTTTACAATAAGATTTATAGAGGATGACTATTATTAAGGACGACCATTTCTACTGATTCCAGCAAGGATATGCTTGGTATACACTGGCTTGTCACTTACAATAAGACATAGAGGATGACTATTATTAAGGGCGACCATTTCTACTGATTCCAGCAGATATGCTTGGTATACACTGGCTTGTCACTTTACAATAAGACATAGAGGATGACTATTATTAAGGACGACCATTTCTACTGATTCCAGCAAGGATATGCTTGGTATACACTGGCTTGTCACTTTACAATAAGACATAGAGGCTTGGACCATTTCTACTCGATTCCAGCAATGATATGCTTGGTATACACTGGCTTGTCACTTTACAATAAGACATAGAGGATGACTATTATTAAGGGCGACCATTTCTACTGATTCCAGCAATGATATGCTTGGTATACACTGGCTTGTCACTTTACAATAAGACATAGAGGATGACTATTATTAAGGGCGACCATTTCTACTGATTCACCAGCAATGATATGCTATTATTGGTATCCACAATGATAGACATGTCACTTTACAATAAGACATAGAGGATGACTATTATTAAGGGCGACCATTTCTACTGATTCCAGCAATGATATGCTTGGTATACACTCACATGTTGCTTACAATAAAACAGGAGGATAGATTTTATTAAGGCTGAACATTTCCAATAATTCCAGCTACGACATGCTTGGCTCTGTCGACTCAAACACTGGGTCCCCTGATCTTGGATGGGACACCGACCAATTTCAATGGATGTCAAGAACGCAACACTCGTTATGCAGGTAAAACATTTTAAATCATTGTCTTTTCCCACCTTTTTATTGATCAACATTTCTCACCAGAAACATATTCTAAGTAAACATTTACAGGAAAAAGTGCAGTTGTGATTTGTTGTCTGAGTTGGTGTGTTTTAAATGGGCTTTGAAGAAGAAAGAAGAAGACAATATGTTAGCGAGATATCTTAACAAAAAAACCAAAGTGTATATTATATATGCTATTTCTCCCAAAAAAGATTTTAAGATAACAATGAGGACGTTTGAATACATTTGTTGTAATTATTACATGTGGGGAATAACGAATTGTGTCTTACAAATTAGTTCAATTCTATATTTTAGACAGTAAATGGAGCCTGATAACATTAAATTATTCTTGTCTGGTTTGAAGTAAAGACAGAAAAAAGATTGAAAAGGAAACAGAACAGCCTACTATTTGGCAAAAGGAAATAGAACAGCCTACTATTTGGCAAAAGGAAATAGAACAGCTTACTATTTGGCAAAAGGAAATAGAACAGCCTACTCTTTGGCAAAAGGAAATAGAACAGCCTACTATTTGGCAAAAGGAAATAGAACAGCCTACTATTTGGCAAAAGGAAATAGAACAGCCTACTATTTGGCAAAAGGAAATAGAACAGCCTACTATTTGGCAAAAGGAAATAGAACAGCCTACTATTTGGCAAAAAGAAATAGAACAGCCTACCATTTGGCAAAGGAAATAGAACAGCCTACTATTTGGCAAAAAGAAATAGAACAGCCTACCATTTGGCAAAAGGAAATAGAACAGCCTACTATTTGTTAAAAAGAAATAGAACAGCCTACTATTTGGCAAAAAGGAAATAGAACAGCCTACTATTTGGCAAAGGAAATAGAACAGCCTACTATTTGGCAAAGGAAATAGAACAGCCTACTATTTGGCAAAAAGAAATAGAACAGCCTACTATTTGACAAAAGGAAATAGAACAGCCTACTATTTGGCAAAAGGAAATAGAACAGCCTACTATTTGGCAAAAGGAAATAGAACAGCTTACTATTTGGCAAAAGGAAATAGAACAGCCTACTATTTGGAAAAAAAAAACCCAACAAAACAACATGTTAGTGAATACTACATGTGTTTGTGTGTTGGTCCTTAATAATAGATGAAATATGAGATGACGTGTAAAAGTATGTAACAGTAACTGTAAATCTTTCAAAGTTGAGTAATGGCTTGTACAGCACAGATCGCCGAAAAGTTTTCTCTGAGGTCTTGCCATCATGCTTTGTTTGATATGAGTATTATGGTGTTTATTTTTATCAGGTCATATTGAGACAGGGCGGCCTTCAACCTGGTGGCTTGAACTTTGACTGCAAGGTCAGACGTGAATCTACTGACTTGAGAGACATGTTCATTTCCCACATTGGTTAGTGACACGACACAACAATTCAGCTTACACGTTCTTCCTAACACATTATAAATAATATTAAAGCCACATAGGAATAAAGCCACATAGGAATAAAGCCACATAGGAATAAAGGGAAAATAGACAGAAAAAAGTATTGGCCACCATGGGGATTGGACCCGCGACCTCTGCTTCTAGACCCATCGCCTCGCTATAAAAAGAAAGTGTGCCTCTAACCAAGCTTACTACGCTCCTTACAGTCACGGATTCAATCCTCATCGAGGCCAAGATTTGTTTCTGTCTATTCCTTGTACGCATATTTGTCTCGTCTCTTCCCTCCTATGCTTTAATATTTTTTAAATGTCATTATCCTTTTTAAATGTCATTATTATCCTTTTTAAATGTCATTATCCTTTTTAAATGTCATTATCCTTCACTTTCGACATGCCCCTTGGCTCACTGGTCGTCTTTTCATAGCATAGATCTATTAATAGTTCAGACATTGCTACACTGCATTGTTGTTCTTTTTTAAATTGATTTTGTTTTTATTTTCACACTCAATAATATGATGAATGAAGTTCTTTATCTCATCAATTCAAGACGAAAATTGTTATAATCGCATTATTTCGTATTTCAAAATATGTAGGTGCCATGGATACATTTGCCAGAGGTCTCAAAGGCGGCTAAAATTCTAGATGATGGTATCAATGAGCCAACATGTTCAGGTAAATATGTTGTTTTATGGCTTGTGTACACACACGAGATAAGATAAGTAGGGGAAAATCAATAGTCAACAGTTTCAACTGCGTGAGTCATAATAACATGCTTATTCGAGCTTATAATATGTGAAGACTAATGCGCTGATCGTGCCTGAGCGAGACCAGACAACAATTTTGTTTTACATGCTGGTCATGATCCGCTGAAAGCACCCCTCAACAGGGCCAACCTCAGCTGCAATTCTTCCTGCCAATGGTACTATTCTACGAACGAAGATCATTAACACTGGTCGAATACCGTTTTGGAGACAAGTTTAAACAAATTTTATTTGATGTTAACCATATCCACAATTAAAGTGATCCCGGGATTTTTTGTATGCTTTTTTAATTTTATTTGCCCAGACTGCCCTGCAAACGGCAAGGGGTCTGCACACAAGACCTTCTTTTTTATTGCCCGTCTCTGATGGGACTAGGTGTTGATCCACAAGGGGATGGTTTCACTCGGGGGGAAAAACCCCTCGAGAAAACTCTTCATTCTGTCCGGCACGAACCCACAAGCTTTTTGGTTGAGAAGCCGCCATCTTGTCACTGTGTCTCCGTATCTCTGTGTCTCCGTGTCTCTGTGTCTCCGTGTCTCCGTGTTTCCGTGTCTCCGTGTCTCTGTCTCTGTATCTCTGTGTTTCTGTGTCTCCGTGTCACTGTGTCCATCCGTGTCTCTGTGTCTCCGTGTCTCCGTATTTCCGTGTCTCCGTGTCTCTGTCTCTGTATCTCTGTGTTTTTGTGTCTCCCGTGTCACTGTGAAAACTCCGTGTCTCCGTGTCTCTGTGTCTCCTGTCTCCGTGTCTCTGTCTCTGTATCTCTGTGTTTCTGTGTCTCTGTGTCTCTGTGTCTCTGTCTCCGTGTCTCCTTGTCTCTGTGTCTCCTGTCTCTGTCTCTGTATCTCTGTGTTTCTGTGTCTCTGTGTCTCTGTGTCTCCGTGTCTCTGTATCTCTGTGTCTCTGTGTCTCTGTGTCTCTGTATCTCTGTGTCCTCTGTTTCTCTGTGTCTCTGTATTTCTGTGTCTCTGACCACCGATTTTTCCCCTGAGACAGGAAAGGAAGTCATGGCTTCAGAGAGAACTGACCATGGAAAACTGCCTTTACGATGAGACAGGACAGCCGACAAGAACAGCGCAGCGCTGCTGCTGTATGAGTATGCCACTTCGCTATTTGTCTGTTTGTTTCATTGAATTTCCCCGTCCACCATAATATGCGGTGATCTCATGGTGAGTTAAGAGGAAACAGCTAGATGAGTGATAAATAAATGAGCGAGGAAAGAAGTCGGACCCAGCAATAACAGCAAAGTCCCTAATCGCCCACCTGCCACTTCCTTGAGCCTTTCAATTCAAAAGTTAGAGAAAGATTATCTAGATGTTTTCTTTTCTTTTCTACTTTATACAATGAAAACCTGGATTTGCATCGTGAATGTATTTTTCTTGAGTTCTCAAAAATAAAAAAAAATCACAAAAAATTCAAGGCCTTTTCTTTCATATCTTTAAATTCTAACTTTTATTCAGGATCGTTACAAAAGCTTCAAAAGCGGAATTGGCGCGAAGATTGAGGATGGAACTGCCACTCTTGAAGACTTGGAGGTAAATTTATGCAACGGATGAACTGTTTTGTTGTTGTTTCCTTGTCATTTTTATGATTTTTTTACGTCATGTTATTTCCAATACTATAAGAATATAATTACCATATATGTCACTAATGCATGAAATTGTAAAAAAAATAGTTTGCAAGCCTTGTTTGTTGATTTTTTAATATTCAACAAATCTCATCATCATAGAATATGTTTTGAGTACCCGGTAAAGCCTTTAGAATTTCATACTGATCTTTTTCAAAACTCTCAACAAAGGATCGTCTTAATGAATAATCTGAAAATAGTTTGTATAAGGTAGGAATATTGAATTATTTTTGTATGTTCATAAACGTATTGCTGGAATGAAATCTATACATTGTACTATAAGCATCGTAGGTATTTTTGCTATTCAACCTTTGTGGCACATAGAGCTGGTACGTAGCTTGTTGTCTGTAGCGTTAAATGGTTCAAGTGTTGCAATGGCATACATTATCCTGAATAAGACACTGATTTGTCATTGATTGCGTGCAGTTTACCCCGTCCATCATATGCGGTGATCCCAGTGTGAATTAAGGGAAAACAGCAAGATGAGAGAATAACATAAAGCGAAAGAAAGGAGCAGGACCTACTAATAGCTTCTGCCAACCACTGGTGGTTTGTCACAAGTTGTATTCCTAGTTACAGCTGGTACCCATTTGCACCTGGACAGATTGACAAAAACGCGTTCAAGTATCTTTGTACCAAGGAATACAACATCGGACATCTATTCCTCCCTCCGCTTCTGTTTACTAAGGAACTCTATTCTTCTCTCCGCTTCTGTTTACTAAGGAACTCTATTCCTTCCTCCGCTTCTAAGGTGCACTAAGGAACTCTATTCCTTCCTCCGCTTAAGTTTACTAAGGAACTCTATTCCTTCCTCCGCTTAAGTTTACTAAGGAACTTCTGTTTTATTCCTTCCTCCGCTTAAGTTTACTAAGAAATTCTAAGGAACTTTTCCTTCCTCCGCTTCTGTTTACTAAGGAACTCTATTCCTCCCTCCGCTTTGAAAATTGCTTTGGTATAAAGTCACACCTCATCTACATAACGTTTTTTTCTTTGTTTCCCATCACCATCCACAGGCCTTCATTCTGAGCAATGGCGAACCCGTCCTTCTGTCTGGCCAACAAGAACATTATGAAAATATGCTGAACTTCTATGTGTGAAAAGACAGGTGGTTTCCCCTGGTTACTAAATGTACTTGATGATACGAGAAAACTAAACAAGCCATGAATGATAATGATCAAAATAAAAACAAAAGATAGAAGTTAAAAAAACAAAATTTTACAAATTACATGTTGAGTCTTCGAGCCACATTGTCTAAATCTGAGTTGTTTAGCTTCCTTACACTTGCACCTTTTTTTTTTTGGCTGTGTAAACAACAAAAAACCCATTATGCTGACAAGTGCTACTGCTTAAAAAGAAAAAGAAAGATATACTTATGCAATATATTTTTAGTGAACCAGTACAGTAGTCTTGAAATAGTTAGTCATGTGATGACAATGACATCTTCATCGGTACGTCATCACTACTCACTATCCTACTACTCAGTAACTCACTGTCTCAACCAGCACAGGGGTTAGTTTTGACAACACACACACCCATTTCTACACTTGAATTTGAATAGTAAAAATATTTGTTTTATTTTAATCAGAGCTAGACGATATGTGCTCAGGATTATAATTATCAAGGTGTTGTTTCATTTTCATGTTTATCCTGTTTTCTTTTTGCTTAATAAATTCATTAAGTAATAATATGTTCTGATATTTATCAACGTTGATATTGAGAGTTCCTGTTTGATCTTTAATAAATAAATTGCAACCCAAAAAGTCTCAAAGTGAACTAGAGTTATTACGAGTATAATATGTACATGTACAAGTATATTAAAGTTATTATGTTGCTTTCAAATTGCCTCTCTGTCACCCTTTGTTATATTTCTTTTGTTAAATCGATTCAGTGATATTTACCCTGTCCGCCATATGCGGTGTTCTAAATCTCAGGGTGAATCTGCGCGAGGAATCAGCATGACGACAGGCGATGTGAAGGAAATGTTACGTAGGTTCTACTTCTAGTTCTACCAACACCACATGCCAATAACCCACCTCTTTCTTCTACTTCTAGTTCTACCAACACCACATGCCAATAACCCACCTCTTTCTTCTACTTCTAAATCTACCAACATCACATGCCAATAACCCACCTCTTTATTCTACTTCTACCAACATCACATGCCAACAACCCACCTCTTTCTTCTACTTCTACTTCTACCAACATCACATGCCAATAACCCACCTCTTTCTTCTACTTCTACCAACATCACATGCCAATAACCCACCTCTTTCTTCTACTTCTACCAACATCACATGCCAACAACCCACCTCTTTCTTCTACTTCTAGTTCTACCAACATCACATGCCAATAACCCACCTCTTTCTTCTTCTACTTCTACCAACATCACATGTCAATAACCCACTCTTTCTTTTCTTCTACTTCTAGTTTCAATATCACTGTCAATAACCCACCTCTTTCTTCTACTTCTAGTTCTACCAATAACCCACCTCTTCTAGTTCTTCTGCCAATACTTCTAGTTCTACCAATAACCCACCTCTTTCTTCTACTTCTAGTTCTACCAATAACCCACCTCTTTCTTTCTTCTACTTCCAGTTCTACCAATAACCCACCTCTTTCTTCTACTTCTAGTTCTACCAATAACCCACCTCTTTCTTCTTCTACTTCTAGTTCTACCAATAACCCACCTCTTTCTTCTACTTCTAGTTCTACCAATAACCCACCTCTTTCTTCTACTTCTAGTTCTACCAATAACCCACCTCTTTCTTCTACTTCTTGTTCTACCTGTCAATAACCCACCTCTTTCTTCTACTTCCAGTTCTACCAATAACCCACCTCTTTCTTTTACTTCTAGTTCTACCAACAACCCACCTCTTTCTTCTACTTCCAGTTCTACCAACATCACCTGCCAATAACCCACCTCTTTCTTCCATTCCATGTCATGTTTGAACGATTGTGAAAATACACTGATGATGTCAGCAAACTTCGTCACTTGTCAATCATTTGTGTACAGATGTGTTTTCTACTTCTAGTTCATAACTTTTAGTAAGAATCACCTCTTTCTTCAATTCACATACAAATTTATATTCATAAGGAATGAAAAAGCAAACCAAACAACATAGAAAGAAAAAAAAGTAACAAAAAAACAACAACCCCACTTCACCTAGTTTTAATAATAGTTTATTAATAGTAATAACATTAACAACAACAGCAACACAACCCACCTCTTTCTTCCAAAAACTTGTGAGAGTCAAACGTTTTGATTTTACACAATATGATATATGTACTTTTATTGAATAAACATACACATCACTTTTAGGAGAAGCGTTGTTACACGTATGATAAATGAATGAGAATGGTTTCATGGAAAGAGAGGGAGAGTGGAATAGTAAAAACGTTACCCACGGCAAGTATATCTCCCCACTTGTGTCAGACAAATGAATGTTCAAAACTCTTTGTTTCATACATAAATGAGTTTCTTCAAGGCTGTTACAGCTCAAAGAGCCAGACGTTATCCTGGTTTTTATAGCATGAACCAAATGAGGTGATAATATATCGCCAGTTAGACAGGACTCTTGCAGGTTAAAATCTCCACCTGACGCTAACTGGTACCCATTTACAAGTAAGAAAATGTGCGTCAAGTATCTTTCCCAAGGAACGCAAAGACAAATCTAGCATTGCCAGCATTCGAACGTAGAACCTCAAGAGCCCAGATCTGGCTGCCTCGGCCCTAGGCTACTGACTCCATGTTTATCTTTCATGCGGCCCATTAATTCTTGATTAATGAAATAGACGTGGCTGAAGGCGATCATTATACAAAATCACTATGCCTCGTAATAACGACAAAACTTTTGACATGTCATCAAACGGATAGAATACATTTCACTGATACAAAATAGCAGAATAATAAACATGATTTTAAGACATCAAGGTGAAGATAATTGGAAACAACAAAAAACAACCCAAAAAAGCTAAAAAAAACAACAAAAAACAACCCATCCAAAAAGACATTGTTGATATCATTTGTCAAGTTTCTTTCCTCATTCCATTAAACTTTTCATGTGGTTATGACATTAAAATTTTAGTATTATACATAATAAAATCCCTCATTTTATTGATGAATCAAATACAAGAGTGCTTTGTATTATTACAATATTATATTTTCAATATTTTCAGACATTGTAAGTAAAGCACTCTTATAATAAAGAAACCAAAAACCTTAATTCCAGTTTTAACATATTATCAGATTTATTATTATTTTGACTTTGACGATTATCTTTGAAAGATGAGACCAAAAAACAACTTGTAGCAATAGGGTGTCATATGAAGAAATCATTAAATAAGTTCTACCTATTTGCCATTTGGAGGAAGCTTCTGTAAAGATACAGAAATCAACCGAATATTATAAATACATGTACTTCAATTTCAGTGAATAAAAAAACTAAAATAGGGCAATATTGGTAAGAAGTTTATTTATCTTACACAGCAACTGTAAGCTCCATTACTTTTGCCTTTGAATTGTGGAAAGAGTAAAGAGATGACTAGCACTCAAAATGAACCATCGAAATCTCTATAGAATGTGTTACAGTAAAGTTGGGTTCGCTAACACTACCACCCGTTTCTGAAAGGTTAAAAGGGCAAGATATCTTGAATATAATATTTGGCTTCTTCAAATAGAGAAAAAAACACCTGAGGACATCGAGCATGCCTGCATGAAGTTTCCTTGTCCCATTGGAATTTACCCCTCCACCATATACAGTGACCCAAGGGTGAATAAAATTTTGTATGGAGGAAACAGCAAGATGACAAAAAACACACGTAAAAGAGTGTGAGGAAAGAAATAAAACCTGCCAGTCGCATCCGCTAACTACCCAAACGTGAACGACTTAACGATGCACTTCCTCTCTAACTCATGCTCTCTCTTTTGTCTTTTTATAGGCCTAGTGCTAACAAAAAACCAACTGTTTTTTTGGTGATACACATACATTGATATTTCATCGAATTGTTATTTGAAGAATGAGAAAATCACCACATCAAATAACATTCCAGCTGCCCCCAAACAGGGAGGGCTGGTTGGTAGTGGAGACATATGTTGGGTCATCCGCTGTGTTATTTTCATTATTAATATTGATACGAACACTCTTTAACACGGAGCTGTCTTTGGTAATACAGAAGGCATTTTTCAACAAGATTAAAAAGGAATTGTGGGATCATGTTTTACAAGGCCTCCTGAGAGAGTGAATGGAGTGTCATTACAAGGATAATAAATTGCTTGTCGAGTAACAACGTCACAACAACTTCAAATTGATGATGACGGTGACAGCTGCATTTGGTGTTGATGATATTTCAATTTGAAAATACTGTAGGGCGTTTGCTTTCGCTTTCTTTTCTGTCTCACTCATGTGCTGATGACAATTTTTGGAATGCACGGTTGAACTATTCACAGAATAAAATAAAGTGTCTTCTCAGGGAGATAAATGATGGGTAACGGCAGAATATGAATCAGACACTTCCAATGAGATACGAGTCAAATGACAGTGGCAGAGAGAAGATTGTGTGACCTTCCAATAAACCATGATATTAGCGATGTTGGTGATATTTGCTAAGCAAGTTTAAAAAATACTACATGATTAAATAATAATAATAATAATAATAATAATAATAATCACAATAAATAATAATGATAATAATAATCATCCTCATAACATGTCCCTCAAGCGAAACTTTCACCTATTAAACTAAACTGTCATTTACAAAGGAAGAAAACTAAAATTAAAAATGAAGAAGCTTGAAATCGTTCAATTTGTTTCATTGAAATTTACCCTGTTCACCACATGCAGTGATCTCAGAGTAAATTAAGAGAAAACAGCAAGATTAAGTGAAAAAACCAAAGGAAAGAAATAGGACCTACTAGCAGCTGGAGACTCGGTGGTCAAGAGGCAAGTTGTCGGCCTCTCAACAAAAAGATCCTGGGTTTGTGCCCGACGGGTTGAAAACCTTTTGCGCACCCCCCCCCCCCCCCAGGTCCAGGTAGATGGATCGACACACTTAGTTTTATCGGAGAAGGGTGATCAAAGGGAGGAGATCCCATGTGCAGATATGACACTGTGCACGACAGTGACCGTTAAAGATTCTGTAGCTGCTTACAGGGCAATCTGGGCAAAAAAATTATTTTCAATCAAATCCTACCAAAATCTCTGAGAGAGATCACCTTAAATAGTAGTGGATGTGAATAGTTAAAAACATTAAAAAAAATAAGGAAGAAGAAGCTATCCCAGCAACACCCGCCAATTGAAAACATTCAGACTGAGATATTTGAGAACAATTTTTTCAGAGAAGGATTCAATCACATTGAATGACATAAACACAAAATTTCATGAAAAACCATCACCATTCTTGCGCAACAATACAAAGCATGGTAAAGATCTGTATACAGCCGAAGAAGAATATTCCGACACATTCATCATACAAAATTGCTTGGCAACAATAATAATATGATAGGATATATAGATATCTATATATATACTTGTGTGATTACATGGACCCATAATTATTGATAATTATCCTATAGGCATAAATGGTTTGATATACATGTAATTATATACATAAACAGTTCATGCCCTTCAGTGGCGGTAAGTATGGCATAAAATTGAATAAATGAGCAGAAATAATCATCCAATCAAGAAACAAAAACCATCCTCTTCATCTTCATCTTTCATGGGTGCCAGCACCCGAGGTCACTGAAACCTGAACTTTAAATTTTCAATTTTGCCAAACCTGAAAACGCTCCCACATAGGCACACATCGCACCTATTGTACAATGTAAAAGAAGGAAAAGAAGAGATTTCGACTATTTGAGAACATCGCCAAACCGGAGATTTTTTGGACAGAATCTGTCAAAACGGAATTCCGGTTTGAACCGGAATAGCCGCATCCATATCATCATTATCTTTCACAAGATCATCATCATCATTATCATCTTCTTTATGGTTATTAAATTCATCTTTATTATCATTATTATCTTAGTCATGTTCATTATCCTCTTCTTCATCAGGGGGACTCTCAACCAAAACATTATTATCATATTCAACGTTATCATTATCATCAGCAGCACGGCTGTAGCAACGATCACACAGCACTTTCCATAAGAAAAAATAAGAAAAAAAGAGAGCACAATGCTTAAAGCATGGCACAAAGATCAAAATAAAAGTAAAACACAATTCAAGGTAAATACCATTTCAACAGCAAAGTCAACAAAGCAAAGACAGAAATATTAACATGGCAACTGAAAAAACCAACGCAAATGATAACACTAACACACACAATGTAAATGATAACACTCACTATCACACACACAATCAAAATGATAACACTCGCTAACACACACCATGCAAATGAAAACAATCGCTACTACACACAACGCAAATGACAACACTCAACGCTAACACACACAACGCAAATGACAACACTCAACGCTAACACACACAACACAAATGATAACACTCAACGCTAACACACACAACGCAAATGATAACACTCAACGCTAACACACACAACGCAAATGATAACACTCAACACTAACACACACAACGCAAATGATAACACTCAACGCTAACACACACAACGCAAATGATAACACTCAAGACCCCAAACCCAGCAGCCTAACCACTTGGCCACCAACATCACCTAAAAAAAGGAACTGAAAAGAACCAAAATCAAGCGAATTTCATGAAGCTGACAGCATGTAAGACTAGCAGGAGTATTCAAGGTGTGGAACAGTCAACCAAAAGTACGACTTGAATGGCATGGCAAGAGAACAACAATAACTAATATATATATATATATATATATATATATATATATATATATATATATATATATATATATATATATATATATATATATATATATACATATATATATATATATACATTTATAAAAATATAATATATAGTTTTAAAAAATAAAAAATTGATGAGCTTGTAAAATAGCATGTCAGCGTCAGCACTTGATTATGTACAATAAATTTGTGCAGCAGGGTTCAAAATAAATGTTCAATGAGTTCATGGTAAAAATATCAAATTGTTTTGAGTGAAGTAACCAATGTATTTTGTAGAAAATCAGCACATTTTTAAAACACATTTTTGAAGGAAAAAGAAAAAAAGCTCACAACCCCCTTCCCACAATTAATTAATATCACGGATCAGGGAATAATAAGAGTAAGAGCTCCAAAAATACATTATTTGTATTTAGTGTACGCCTTCCTTTCCCCATACTACTATCTTCTACTTGCACCACGACTACTTGTGTGAACTGGATTACCCCAGGTGACCACGTCCACGCTTGACTCACACGAAAAAAAAAGTTTGAGAAAAAGAGCTCAACGAGCTGGATTTCTGGCAAAAGTGTCATCCGTGGATATCAGTCAAAGGGGCAAAGCTGGAGATGGAGCAAGATAGCACTGAACACGTCATATGTGAAAATTGCCGCCAGTCATTTCCATGTGAGAATTGTCATTAGCCAGTTCCATATGTGAAAATTGCCGCCAGTCATTTCCATGTGAGAATTGTCATTAGCCAGTTCCATATGTGAAAATTGCCAGTCATTTCCATGTGAGAATTGTCATTAGCCAGTTCCATATGTGAACTGTTGTTAGCCGTTTTCCAAAGCTAAACTAGAGCTAGTGTCTCCATTAGTTAATTTATTCCAGTCCTGTTAGTAAATGTCTATGGACTAAAACAGGGGACTACCATGAAAAACAAGTTTATAAACTTCACATATAAAAGCTTAAACAGCTTGCACTTAAAGACTAAATTTCATTGGAAAGCTCCAGCAAGTCACACTGTAAGGGTTACAAAGCTGAAAATCAACTCCACTTTTGTAGAAAACATAGCGAAGGAGGATGCTGCATGGCAATCCATTTGAATATACATGTATTGTTAGTCAGTTCATGTAGTGCTATTACTAGTATTAGTAGTAGTAGCGTATACATTTTTCATGGTCTAGTGTATTGCATTCATAGGACGAGTATAGCTGGCTTAAAAAACAAAACAAAAACCCTGACACCATCACCTAAATGCAAAAAAAATTGAGACGGTGATTTAAAAATGTGAGAAGACATTTAAATTTCAGAAGCAAACAAGTTCAGTTTGTATGACTCTTTCTGTTTAAATGTGCACATAAATGCTTCAGCAGATAATCAACTGTATGTTAATCAAATATCTCATCATGATGATAAACAAATAAAAGCTGGCATAGCTCGAAAGGCAAATAAATGCACACAAGAAAACCCCAACAACAGCAGATCAAAACAAACACAATTATAATAATAAACAAATCTCAAACAACGAGACATGGCAGAAATTTTTTCCCTCCTTTCCTCAAAAGGCAACAGCTCTTAATCTTACACAATAAACATGGCAAACCAAGAATGGACCAACAAGCTGTAAAGTTATAGGAAAAAAAACCCACGCCAAAAAAACATCAGCACTGGACACAGGGTATAATAAGCATGGAATACAAATATATACGATGTACGTAGTAAGTCGTGACTTCTCTTTTTCTATGAAATAATAGTGAGAATAGGACAGAGCAAAAGATATGCTGCGTAGTTTCAATGTAAGTATGAAATATGAAAAAAAAGACAAACGTATATGTATGGAAAAAAATAAATGTGAAAGATTGAAATATGATTTCTCAACAACTTCAACAAAATAAGAAAAAAAAACACACCCCAAAATGCTAGTAATGAAAGTGAAGTGACATAATATTTTCAGCAGTGTAAAACAGACTTACTCTCTGTGATACGACTGCCCACTGTTTACATATTCTTGGTGTAACTGTCTAAACACATTAGCCCGCCAGTCGTAACTTTTCAGGAGAAGCAGAAAAAATGTCATGAAACATTGAAAAAGGCTGCAAACACTATGCTATGATTCTTTTGAAGAAAAATGGAAATCTATGTTTAGACCATGCGCGTAAAGTGAGCTTTACTATTGGTTCGAGGACTCCAATATTTATTAAGACACAAGAGAGGCATGCGTTTGATCACTCTAAGGACAAATCTCATTTCCCATATACCGTAGACTTACACGTTTAGACAGTTTCACTGACGATATACATATCCACTTCGTCACATTTTCAATATAGCACATTGCCTAGACAATAAAGTAAAGAATTACCTAAGCAGTGGGGACTCAATAGTCCAGAGGCATGGTGTCCACCTCTCTACCAAACAGTAGTGGGTTTGAGCCCCGCCAACAGTTGAAAATTTTCTCAAGTTTTTTTCCGAGCAAAATTACCCCCCCCCCCCTTCGTCCAGGTAGGTGGATTGACACCTAGTTCCATCGGACACGGACAATAAAAAGGAGAGCCTGTGTGCAGAGCACAACACTCTGTGCACTTTAAAGATCTCTTGGTTGTTTACAGGGTAGTCTGAGCAAAATTAAAAATCCTACCAAAAACTCAGAGATCATCTTAGTTGGGGATGTGGGTAAATCAAATCACGTGAAAAAAAAACCTATAGAGTTATTCACATTCAACAATAATGTGTTTAAAAATCACCTCGGCTGTTTTTCGTAGCATTCCACTTTCTTCAAATTTTTAACCTTTTACTTTTAATGAATATTTATAATACTAGATACATATGGCAAAAGGTGATTGCTAAATTTAAATGCAATGTAGGTGGAAATAAAGGGCAAATTGATGATGACAGTGACAGATGCATTTTGTGTTGATGATATTTCAATTTGAAAATACTGTAGGGCGTTTGCTTTCACATTTTTTGTTGTCTCACAATGTAGGTGGAAATAAAGGGGCAGAAGGTGATTGTTAAATTCAAATGCAATGTAGGTGGAAATAAAGGGCAGAAGGTGATTGTTAAATTCAAATGTAATGTATGTGGAAATAAAAAACAAAGGATATGGAAAAATATATGGGAAAAAATCAAAACATGTTTTCGTGGAAGTAAGTTTTCAGATTAGCAATCGATAGATCTAAACCTGTCACCCTTATCAGACATTGGGATCCATAGTTCTGTAAGCAGTTAACATTTCGAACACGTGAGGTATATTCAATTTCATTGTCATATGCTTGATTGATTAATTAATTGTAGTTTACCCCATCCACCATATGATGTGATCTCAGGGTGAATTAAAGAGGAAACAGCAAGATGAAAGTATGAGTGAAAGGAAAGAAATAGGACCTACCAGTAGCTAACTGCCCGCTTAATGCCCTAGCAATACACGCAAACAAAAAGTAAAATTTATCAGCCATAAACAGCTCATATATGATTTATAAATGCCTGGAATGCCGTAAATTTCCTTCATGAGTGAATGTAAAAATGCCTGCCCACTAATACGCAACACTATTTAAAAGGGGACTAGACAGTTAATTGCCAAACAGTACAATATTCTGATTCAATGCCTCAGGATTCAAACATCAAGATTTGTGAAAATGAGATGACAGAGTAAGACATTATTCTTTTTTTAGCCCTTTCTATGCTTCACTGACAGTCACACATTTGATTATAAAAGATAAATGGGCAAATTTTACAAATAAACAAAACACACACAGAAGCCTCCTGTCTGAAATACTTTAGAGGGAAACATCTTCAAAACAAAACAAAACAAGATAAAAACGCTACCCTTTCTCAATACCAATTACGTTCAAAACCAAATTTGTAACTGAAAAAAATAATAATCACCAATACAAAATGACAATTATATGGATTGTTTCCCTTTAAAAAGTAAGTATAGGTTATAATGGCGCCAAATAAATTCCTCTTTAGAAGTTCTTTATCGTTCGTTAGAAAGGGTGAGAGAGAGAGAGGGAGGGAGGAGGGAGGGAGAGAGAGAGAGAGAAAGAGAGAGAGAGAAAGAGAGAGAGGGACAGAGACAAAAAGAGAGAGAGAGACACACGGAGAAAGAGAGGGATGGAGGTGTGGTGGGAGACGGGAGAGGTGGGTTTGAAATAAAATCTCGTGCCATAGACATGAATGATGCAAAACTGAGCTGACTCACATTAGACAGTAAATCAAGGGAACAATTCTGAACATTTAAGGATAAAGGATAAGCCTGTAAGAACAAGGACAGACCTTGTGATTGAGGAGTTTTTTGATTGCACAGACATCATCAGCCGAGACAGAGAAAGGGAATGCAAAGGAGGCTGTTCGAGGAAGAGCGGGCACCCTAAACTTCATTCATTCTGTTCACAGAGGTTACGTATCATTCACTCCAAGTCGAACTTGTAAAACGCTTTGAATGTTTCGTTTAGCTTGGTGAGGTATCCTTTAGATTTTAAGGAAGCCCTTCCAATTACAATAGGTGGGGTTGCTTTCGTTTCCTCCTCCGTTTTCCAAGTTCCGTCAGTCACATTGGACTGACAAAACTGCCATCACAATTTATTCATAGACGTATCAACCTCATTCAAAGTCTTGATATGCTTTAACTCGCAGTAGGCAAGTCGAATCAACTTACAGTAAATCAATAGCATGTCACAAATAAAATCATGTTTATATTTAATTCTTCCGACACGGTTCATTATGTGATTCAGAAGCTATCATAGAGAACTTAAAAACAAAAGAAAAAATCACCAATAAGATCAATTGTCAACAGAACCCGTTCCAAAATATCTGTCACCAAAGTTTCCTGAAAAGAACAAAGAAAAACAATAAATTACAATTCTTAGCGATTATTGTCTCATCAAATAAGGTTTGTTTACTTTTCTTCCTTGAATTCTACTCCTTTATCTTATCATCACGCTACACAGGTAAAAAAAAAATTGTCATTACCATAACAAAATTAATTAAATCATTCTTTTAAAAATCCTTCGCCACCATAAAAAAAAAATTAAACAATCTATTAAAATTCCATCCCTACCATCAAAAAATGAAAATAAAAAAATTAATTAGATCTAGAGAATTTTTAAAAAATACATTCCCACCATAAAAAAAAATTTGAATACTTTAAAAACATAATCCATCCCCATCATAAATAAATAAATTAATAATTTTCTAAAATAATCCATCAAAAAAAATTAATTAAATAATATTTTTTTAAAAAGAAAGAATTTTTTTCCGGCTTTACTGTTCATTGATTGAGAAATTAAAAACTACAAAGATAGAAATAAAAACTACAAATACAGAGAAATAAAAAATACAAAGACAGAGAAATCGAAACTACAAAGACTGAGAAATTAAAACTACAAAGACTGAGAAATTAAAACTACAAAGACAGAGAAATTAAAACTACAAAGACTGAGAAATTAAAACTACAAAGACTGAGAAATTAAAACTACAAAGACAGAGAAATCAAATTACAAAGACTCAGAAATTAAAATTACACAGACAGAGAAATCAAATCTACAAAGACTGAGAAATTAAAATTACACAGACAGAAAATCAAATCTACAAAGACTGAGAAAATAAAATTACAAAGACAGAAAAATCAAATCTATAAAAGACTGAGAAATTAACATTACAAAGACAGAGAAATCAAATCTACAAAGACACAGAAATTGAAACACAAGCTGGCTTACCTATACCAGGCAAGATGTGGAAGTTTTCACTGACTTCTTTGTCGACAGCTGTAGCAACAATTTTTACTTTGGGAAAAGCGTAGGCGACGTTGTGAACCCCTGAGAATGGGAATACAACAAATATATAAACAAGTCCAGGTAATTTCTCTATGGAGATCGTGAAGTTGAGTATGGACGAGAGTGCGTGTGTGTGTGAAAATTAGTCATGGTTATATTATGTTCAATTGTGTTGTATAGTGGTGCGAGTGGATAGTGTTTTGAATCCCTTGTTATGTGTAAACATATGTACTTAATGTATTCTTGTAACATGAGAAATGTAAATCAAAAGAAACATTGCCTTCTTTGGACAATAAAGAATATTACTATTATTATCATTATAATTATTCAAGTCATCTTATATTGTATATATATACAAACTTTTCCAGGGATAAAATAGGGAAAATGAATATTTTTTTAATCGTGACATGTCGATCGATTCATATTTGCAATAACGGACGGTGCACCCCCTAGCAATTGTTGATGCTATCGCAGTTGTTTTTGTGCGACCACAAGCAAATTTCTTAGCGATTTCCGAATCTGGGCACATTTTTCTTAACAGTCCCGAACTGATCACTAACCGAGACAGTCATGTTTTTCTGAATTATATATTTTGTCCATAAAACCTCTGCCTTGATCACAGAGTAATCTCTGTCCTTGGTCATGAAGCCACTGATATTCCTACTGGATAGACTGTCCTTAACTGCAGTAGCATGCTTTGCAGTTTTCACATGTTTTCTGATGTCATCCTTCCGCCACTGGCAATGGTAACATCTAAACTTCAAGGTACACAATGTGCAAAGCTCTCCCCTTTCACAGAAGGTTTAATGCATGGCCATTCCTTCCTATATGCCTCCCGAAATTTAACACTTGGTTTAGGTTTCTTGCTTGGTTGAGAACTATTAGTATTACAGCTAGATCTAGAGGTAGGTTCCACATCTTCTGAATGTTCTATTTCCAAAGGCCTTTTTTTAAAAATCGATCCATGCCCAATTCGAAATTCGAGATAAAACGTTCATATTATCTAATATCTAGATCTCTGTTGTAGATTCTAGAGCCTAATATTCCAATTTTAGACACGGTAAATGATAAAAACAGCAGTAAATTTATTAGTAAATCAGGAAAGTTGGCAGGTTTGAGTAAATCCAAAACGAAGGTAAAACTAATAAAAAATATAATCCAGGTAAGATCCGAAGACAACAGACACAATCAAGAAAGCGTGCTAGATGTAGAAAATAATATGAGTCAGTCATCGGCTTCAGAAACAAAGGAAGGAGACTGAAAGAATGATAACACACTGTATTTAAATGATTACAATGTAAACCTAGCAAAGCGAACACACTTTCAGCAGTTTCTAGCCAAACAGCATTAATAGGTGAATATCAAGTACTCAAAATCACTGAATGTAATCTATGATTACTATCAATGAAACTATTTATATTTAGTATCGAACCAAAAAAGGTTTTATTGTCTTTAATTATTTCTACCAAGTACGATTATAAGCTTAGTATTTAGTAGATTAGTAGAAATTACATTCGCAATTTTCTTCACCAAAATAATTTTTCGCTCTTGAGAACAAAATATCGAGAAAATTGCGGCCATATCGGGATTGGGAGTTGCAAATCGGGAATTTCCCGATAAAATCAGGAAACTTGGCAGGTCTGTGTATATCTTCCTTTTTCAAATCTATTTCTACAACTGCCTCACCTGATTTTGCCATGAGCAAAGAACACAACAGAATTCTCTCCTCGGGAACATCGTGGTCCAACAACACTCGGATGGCCATCATGGCTGCAGCACCAGTCGCAACCGTGGCATCCATGATGAAAATGTAGTAATCCTCAATGTCTTTGGGAAGGCGTGTGTAGTGGAGCTGTAGGGAAAGAAGATGCCAGACCAGAGACACCGGATTGATGAATTGTATGTTGCAATACATCTTAATTTTGTTTTGGTTCTTTTCATTCTACTCTCTGTGAATAGTCATTGAAAACTGAATTGGTCATTAGGTGCTATACAAATAGATTATCATAACATTTATTACAAGCATTATCATTGTTATTAACATTATTGTAAAAGTCATTTTACTATTACTAGTATTACCATCGTTATTATTAGTGATGTATTTCTTTATAAAACTGTGTCATTCATTAACTTAACATTAATATTACTATTATTAGTAGCATTTTTATGATGATGATGATATGGTTGTTATTATTATCATCCTAATTGTAAAAAAAATTAAATCGGGACAGATTTATCTTGCCTCTCATCCCCCAGAAACCATCCAACTTGAAAGTCAACCTCAATTTCTAAAAGGTCCTACGAACCTCATACTAGCTACCTAGAAATATCCTTGTCAGCTCATAACTGAGTACTCATTTACAACAAAGATAATTGTGCAAAGCAGAACGGCTGGAATAACCATAATACGAATGAAATGAAAAGGTCTACATGACAATTTTATAGTGAAAAGTCAATGGAAGTTGTGTTAAGTCCACTAAAATACACACTACAAAAACACCTAACGTTCTAATTATGACCATTTGTCAGATTGTACAGACCACTCAAAATAACATACAGAACAAATTAAGAAGGCTGATTGATTGAAATATACCCTGTCCACCATATGCGGTGATCTCAGGTGAATTCAGAGAAATAGCAAGATGAAAGATAGGTGAAAGAAGGAAAGCAAAACAGTAGGACTTATCAGTAGTGAACAGCCCACTAGTAACAATAGTGCCACCCAACCGCCCACTAGTAACAATAGTGCCACCCAACTGCCCACTAGTAACAATAGTGCCACCCAACTGCCCCACTAGTAACAATAGTGCCACCCAACTGCCCACTAGTAACAATAGTGCCACCCAACTGCCCACTAGTAACAATAGTGCCACCCAACTGCCCACTAGTAACAATAGTGCTAACTGCCCACTAGTAACAATAACCCACTGCCCACTGCCCACTAGTAACAACAGTGCCACCTAACTGCCCACTAGTAACAATAGTGCCACCCAACTGCCCACTAGTAACAATAGTGCCACCTAACTGCCCACTAGTAACAATAGTGCCACCCAACTGCCCACTAGTAACAATAGTGCCACCCAACCGCCCACTAGTAACAACAGTGCCACCCAACTGCCCACTAGTAACAATAGTGCCACCCAACTGCCCACTAGTAACCAGTAACTGCCCACTAGTAACAATAATTGCCATAGTAACAAGTAACCAACTGCCCACTAGTAACAACAGTGCCACCCAACCGCCCACTAGTAACAATATGCCACCTAACACTAGCATGTCACCTAACTGCCCACTAGTAACAACAGTGCCACCAAACTGCCCACTAGTAACAATAGTGCCACCCAACTGCCCACTAGTAACAATAGTGCCACCCAACTGCCCACTAGTAACAAATCGCCCACTAGTAACAATAGTGCCAAACTGCCCACTAGTAACAACAGTGCCACAATAGTAAAGTACCCCACCCAACCGCCCACTAACAATCATCCATCACCTAACTGCCCACTAGTAACAAAGTGCCACCCAGCACACACTCAGGAAAAGGTGCAAAGTAACAAGAGTGCCACCCAACACGCCCACTAGTAAAAAAATTGCCACCAAAACTTTTTGCCTAGTAAGGGAAGGACAACGGAACTTTCTGACCAGTACAGGCTTTGAACGACATTAAATCAGATCCAACTGCCCACTAGTATCAATAGTGTCTGTGTCCAAATTAGTCTGGAACAATGCCTATACTGATGTCTTTACACACTTCCCACTAGTTCCAATCTCCCCTGCCCTCAAAGATGCCCACTCCTGCCCAACTGCCCACTAGTAACAATAGTGTACCTAACTGCCCACTAGTCAACAATCATGTCACCTAACTGCCCACTAGTAACAATCTCTCCATACACAACACCTAATCATGTCATCCTAACTGCCCACTAGTAACAATAGTGCCACCCAACATAAATATTAGTAACAAATGCCACCCAACATGAAACTAGATTCTAATTAAGTGTCACCCAACTCTCAAATATTTGTAATATCCATCAGGATACCATTCTATTTCCTACTGAACAAATTTGTATCATTACAGAATACAAAGAAATTTATTCTTGAATTGAGGTTTTATTCTTTCCTTGGAATTGTTTACGTAATCCATCACAACAGTTTTATAAATTTGAAACAGCAAGATGAAAGACATGTAAACAAATCAAAATGAAAGAATAAGGCCACCAGCAATACACTAAAGCCCCACTCAGGACAAATTTGGCAAATAATCAAGACAGGGTTCCCACTCATTTCAGAAAAATATTTAAAGAGTTTTTCTCAACCTTTTTTTTACGCGTCTCATCAAATTTTCCAAGGGAAGTGATTCCAGCAGAACTTTCTGACCAGTAAACGTTTGCAAAGCGAATTCTCAGATGCAGCGACAAGGTAGAAATCAAAACAAACAGCTCACCTCTGGTTTCCCCTGTGTCCAAATTAGTTTGGATGTGAATATTTGCCTATGCTGATGTCTTTACACACTTCACACAGGGCTGGTTCCATTGTCTCCCTGCCCTCAAGATGGAAACTCCTGCAATCTGATACGAGGCAACAAACAAACAAAGAAAAATTTACAATAACATAAATAGTCTCAACCATCAAAATGACTTTGAGAATACATGTTTTATGGTTTCCCCTTTGAATCTCCCTCCATACATGGACACAACAGCCGTGTGTTGGAATGAAAATGAATTTATACATCAAACTTAAATAGGCACAAGATTTTTAAAACATAAATATTTTTAAGAAATGCCAGCCAATACATGAAACAGATTCTAATTAAGTAATCAATCCTTTTCTTCTCAAATATTTGTGGATATCCATCAGATTACCATTCTATTTTCCTACTGAACAAATTTCTATCATTACACCAAATTCTTAATTTATTCTTGAATTGATCTTAATCACACCAAACTGGAATTGTCTTACGTCATGTGCATCACAACAATTTTTTATAAATTTCCCAGCACAGAATCCACAATACCTGTGAGGCTAGAAAACGAAGAATAAGGCCATGGTCATAATAAACAACGCAAAGCCCAAACTACAATATACACACTGGTTTTTGCTAACATGCCTAAGCACCAACAAATCCATCTTTGTCATAAATTTCAAGCATCTGGAGAAATAATCTGAAAAAATCGCCGGGGTCATAGGCCCTTTCAAGAGACTTAATTTTCACACTTGTCAGCTTAAATTTGTTAGTTAAACTCTAGATCTTTAAAATGAAGAAACAGAACTCAACTGTTGATCTATTTGCTCTTGCTCAATGTTTGGAGACCTTCCGTGAACACTAGAACGCCATGATGGTTTACTAATATCTGCAGTACCAGAAATCTTACATGCTGCCTGCAATGGAAGACTAAGATTAGATCCTACCGTCTGATTTCGCCGCTTCGGCTAGCATGGTCATTTAAACAAGACCCCAACTTATTCTCTGACTTACAGTAACAGCACCAAGCAAATCCATCTTTGTCTACCTTTCAGGAAATAATCTGAAAAAAATTTGTCATCTTTCAACAATAACAATCGGCCGTCGAAATTTGTTCATTATTCTCTATCATCAATTCGTCCACAAAAGTTAACGAGATTCGTGACAATGTTTACTAATTGTAATCTTACCAATGAGAGTTACTTTTGTTCCTTAGTTATTTCGCCGCTTCGAATTCTTACGTGGGGTCAGAAAAATATCGGAGAATCTCGGACTAGTTAAAAACTCGGCCGTCAAGAAATTCCTGAAAAAAAAATGAACGGATATCGTGACAATAGTATTAATGTAATTGTGAAAATAAATAACAAGTCGAAAAAATATAATAGATCTATCAGTGAATTAAAAAAATAATTATCTGAAATTAAATAGAATTAGATCTAGAATCTAGATCTATTTCTAGACAAGTAAGAAATAAGAAATTTACCCCCAAATTTCAACACAATCAAATAATCTGAAATGAAAATCTGAAGATTTACATCCGTCAGAGTCAATATCTGACCAGCTCTGATTGGTACACTAAAGTCAAGGGAAGAACAATCTTAAAACCAGTAAAGTGTCGTAATGACCCATCTCCCTGGTCTTGCCACTCAAAACAAGGCGTATATCCGTAATATAAACATGTCAGGGCTGCCACCATGTAATATAACCAAAATAAAACCACGTGAAAATCAGCGAGAACTAGCAATAAAAAAAAAAGAGAAAAAAAAGGATGCTTAGTTCTATTAACAGATGTGACTAGTTATATTAATAGACACCTCTCATTTAGTGTTAACCTCATGTCGGTACTTATTCTTATAAATAAATAGCATTAACAGGAATGAAAGGAAAACAGTAAGAAGTAGAGATAGATTCTTTGTAAGGCAATTGGGAGGTATTTTATCAGACCATGCTGAGGACAGTCAAATGATCATTACCTTTATTAGACGTTTTGTCAGTAACTCGTTGCTGACTGTAAGGTGTCTATGCAAACATTCTTAGGCCCTAATTAAAATTTGGTGATCGCATGGCTTATGAATCATTACAACAAAAGATAATTGGGACAGAGCCCTATCAAAATCAAGAATAAATTTGTTTTGCCCCAGTACCATGTGTTTTGTGAGACCACAACGAATTACCTGAAATGGAAGCAACGATAAGGCAAATTCAAATAGTAATCTCATGAGACGTTTGGAGTAAAAGATGAATTCATCCCGTGGAGTGTCTTTACATCTGTTGTTACGGAAAGAAAAAGAAAAGAAAAAAGAAAGACATGAAAGCATATCGGTCATTGATGCGCTACAAGGGGTTCAACTGCAACAATGGGTTCAAGTTTGACATGTGACGTTTGATATGTGACACAGTCATGTCAACGAATTTGATTTTACCCACATCCACTACTAAGGTGATTTCAGGGTTTTTGGGTAGGATCTTTAATTTCAAATCCCAGCAAGCTAGATCCGATATTATGTTCCTTGGGAATTACACTAAACACCCCTTTTCCGATCTCAACCCTGGTGAAAATGGGTACATGCACAAGCTTGTTAATAAAAACTTTCATCAGCAGGGTGTCAGCACAAGCTTGTTATAAAAACTTTCATCAGCAGGGTGTCCAGCACAAGCTTGTTATAAAAACTTTCATCAGCAGGGTGTCCAGCACAAGCTTGTTATAAAAACTTTCATCAGCAGGGTGTCCAGCACAAGCTTGTTAATAAAAACTTTCATCAGCAGGGTGTCCAGCACAAGCTTGTTAATAAAAACTTTCATCAGCAGGGTGTCCAGCACAAGCTTGTTAATAAAAACTTTCAGCAGGGTGTCAGCACAAGCTTGTTAATAAAAACTTTCATCAGCAGGGTGTCCAGCACAAGCTTGTTAATAAAAACTTTCATCAGCAGGGTGTCCAGCACAAGGTTGTTAATAAAAACTTTTCATCAGCAGGGTGTCCAGCACAAAGTCAACTGAACATTTCCTACCTCAACACAAAAAAATCCTACCTAGGAAATGAAATACTCTCCCGACGCCGGAAACGGAGAACAACGTAAATATTTCCAATTTCAATGCATTATTATAAATTGTTAATTCAAATCATAAGTGAATGACTTTCTAGTGCATCTCAATGAAATGAAAAGTGATCACACATTTCTTTAATGTTTCACTTTGGATTAATAATATTTCAGCATTTTTCCACAGGGCCTCCCACACATTTCAAAAAAAAAAAAAAGAATTCTGATAGCTTATAGATCTAGTAATGATAGATCTACCCCTTTCATTTCACACAACATGCAAACAGTGCAAAAATGAATTTTTTTATTATCTCCTTTCGAAAAATAAATCAAACACAAGAATGACAATATCATAGCCTTAACACACGCACAAATACTTACCCAGTCTACCGAGGAGAAAATGAGGTTTGGGAGGCTTTTCTATAACTTGATTGAACTCTGCCAATTATAAATTGTCCTCTGTTCTACTTTTAGCCCCCCCCCCCCCCGCACAGTCTTCTTTCTTTCTCAGAATCAAAAACTTAAAACTAGATCTTAAGTTTTTAATTGACTGCAACGTAAAACATCTATCCACCCCCTCCCCTAGTAAAAATCTCCATTATATTGGCAACCACCACACCCCCTCTGTCTTTCTTCTTCAATAAAACCGAAATCTAGATCTGAATCTAGTATAGTAAATGATTGCCTTCTTCCCGGTTCTACCTTTCCCACCCATGTCTTCACTGTAGTGGAAGACATTCGCTATTTCTCTCGTTCTCTTCCGATACCTTATGTCAGACTCAGTCGCCTCTTGTTTTGCCATCATATGTTTTCACATTGACCTTCTTCACCCTGTCCCCTTCCCCACCTCTATTCTGCTATCAGGTCGGGCGTGCATGATATCCCTCCGATCATCCAACTTCCTCTATTCTTACTCAACACTTGCATTTGCCTATCGGTCATCTGTAAACTCCCGATTCTCCATATATACTCTCTCTAATGCTAATACACACATGCGCGATTGGTCGCATTAAACATACACAAACATTCTCTGTCCAGCCTTCTTACACACACACGTGCGCGATCGGACTTAAAATGTGCACATTGTCTTCTGTCTCTCTCCCTTTGACACGAACCATACAACAACGTGCGCGATCGGCTTTTAACACACACAGCATTCTTAATCTCTCCAGAGTAAAACTTAAATTGAAGAAAGGAGGCTGGGCCGTAGATAGGCAGTTCATGGTATTGCTATAGGCGCTAAACAAAAAGAAAATGAAAGCTTTGTGTCGAAATCCGATACTAATTCCCGGGCAAACTTTACAATTTTAAAGAAGGTATCGGAATCGGTTAGTTTCAACATGAAAGAATCGCTAGACAGCAAAGCATGCATGACTGGAAATGGATGACAAAATTTCTTCTCTCCAACAATCCCGTCATCCCGTTTTCAGTACTTCCTTCTGACATCACACCGTGTGATGACTGTACTGTATAAGCTCAAAAATAATTTGTTTGTTGTCTGACTATGGGTTATAATACCCAAAACATTACACGTTTTCTGTCACCTTTGATCGAGTCATGACTTATTGACAGGTCTCACTTAAAAACATTCTTAAAACATTCTAGGTGTAGAATAGCAATACGTACCTAATAAACGTGTGAATCCCTTTGACTTGAGGTGTTTGCTCCAGAACGTGGAGAGAGTTGGGCATGATCTGTCCATTGTAAGGCGACTGGGCAAGTTTATTTCTTAATTTAAAACCTCGCTGAAAAAAAAGAAAGAATCAAGAATTAAAAAGCTATTTAGAATTTGGGCTTCTTTATTATCTAATCAGATTGGCAATAAAAAGACCATTATTGAAACAAAGGGAACAAAGTAAAAGTGTGCTTTTAGTCATTTTACTTGCAACCTTTTGAATTCACCCTTCTCTAACGCTTGGATTATTTTCATCCAAAAGAATTTCATGCGGTTTCAAAACAGAAAAAGCTATATAAATTAATATGAGTTCTCCATTTTTTTCGCAGATAAAATGTATGTAAAAAACAAAGGCCTATGAGATTCCATCTTGACATGTTCTACCAGTCAGAGATATGAAAGTTAAGAAAGAAAAAGACAATAAACTAAAAGAGTGTGTTTTCTTTATGCGTTCATCATTGCAAACCTCTGCTTATTATGATATTGTATTACGTGGGTCAGACAAAGCTGTAATGGATAAAACTCTTTAACATTTACTGGTGAGCAAACATATTCTAGAAGAGGGAATCCTAGAGGAAGGTTTCCTTAAGTTCCTTAACAGGCGTTGACAAGAATATAGTTGCAATGGAAGTCAAAATAAAGATATCCAGTTTGTGATGCCAGTACCATCCCCTCACTAACATTGTTATCTCTTTTGTAGTTAAGTAAAGTATGCACAGTCAAAGTTTAGTGTAGAGTATTCAAAAGAAGAGTCATGATTCTTCTAGGCATACGGCATAGTGCAGTAGTTTGCCATTGCTTTTCACACTGACTTTATATTTGCCAAGTCTGAAAAGATCTAGCTCCCATTTCACTTTTTACTGGATCAACAGAAGGGTCAGAAAAATTTGCCTGGATTGAGAGTCGTGAACTCGGGACCCTGAATGATTCTCAGACGCTCTACCGACCAGGCTACCTGCACCTCTCATCTCTTAAAAAACAACCCAGAAATAAAAGAATAAAACACGCTTTCAAACAACTCAATTTTTCATTTCTTTTATCTTACTGCTTGTAGCTGGTTGTGGACGTGAAGAACAATCAAGTTGACTGCTATGTCGTTCTCCCCTCCTTTTGGCACGATGATGTCAGCGGCCCTCATGGACGGCTCTATGTAATGCTCAAACGACGGCTTGACAAACTTCATGTATTGCTTTAACACTCCCTGAGGATCTCGACCTCTCTCGTTGATGTCTCTCTTCAAACGCCGCGCTAATCGAATATCTGAGTCTGTATCAACGAAAACTTTCATGTCCATCAACTGTTATTAAAATGAAAACAAAAAAAGAAGAAATGTATTAAAATAACAAGATATGATAAACATGTGAGAAAAAAAGATCACAAGTTGGGTTAACCTTTGAAAGAAAAATGCAACGCGGGAAGATGTGCTACGTCTCTAACCAAAAGGGGAAAAAAATTGTCGATGAAATCACTTCTTTATATTTAAAATCAATCACAAATGAAGCAAATCCTTATTGCAAATGTTATGTGTACTACATAAATATTTTTCAAAACTTAGCTTCCTGAAAGTAACTTTTGAGTTGGTCTCAACCATTATCCTTTTTTTCAAGTAAGAAAAAAATAAAGAGCAAGGATATTTTATACTTGCATTTACAAGATCTTGAGATGCAAAGGCCATGATTCCTTCAAAAATGACAACATTGGCTCCGTAAATTTTTTTCTGAAATGCAAATGCACCATTGGTATAAAATATTCAATCAAAAAGCATTGGAAAAAAGGGCAAATAAAAACAAACAAAAACTATTTAAAACTTTACCATGAAAACATTGAAAAATCATGTGTTAGGCAATGCCTCATTATCAAGAAGTTAAAATCATTCAAATTTAAAGATATTTTATAGTTAAATTATACTACAAACCAAATCCAACAAAAAATGCAGATCCCTTCGAAAAAGTTGGAACAAATTCAGCATTGACATGAAATATTAAATTTTCAAGGTATTGAGACAAAGACATTAAGAGCCAAAAGCTTTATCAGTTCTTTTTGCTTGATTAATTGAAATCTACCCAGTCCACCATTGCAGTGATCTCAGTGTGAATTAGGAGGAAAGATGAGTGAAAGAGGGAAAGGAAAATATAGGACCTACCAGCAGCATCCGCCAACTGTCCGCAGCTTTATCAATTAATCACTGAGATAAATCACAAGATCTAAATGGTCTTGGTACAGAACATTTGAATCCTGTTAAAGATTAAAGTAATTCAATGGTTATCAAAAGAGGATAGAAAAGAACAAAGTGCCTGCACCTCAAGACTCACACACAGACACATAAGTAAAACTAAGAAAAACCCTGCTTAATCGAAAAACAGAACACAACAACAACAAAAATTAACAAAAACAAAACCAATGAAAAGAAATCACACTCACAAACACACACAAACTTAACACAAGAAAGGCGACTTTTACCATATGCTTTTCCCTTGCATGGGTGGCAAAATTGTATATCGGGACTTGGACACTTTTCCTTCCTTGAGCCTTCTAATGGTGGCCACCACGAGATCAAAATCAAAGGCACCTGGGTGATCAAAGTCGTAGTTGTTTTCCATGGCTCTCAAATGCTGCTCATGGCTCAATACCTAGGGGAGAAAAAAAGAAAAAGGAAACAAACATTATTTTTTCAAATTGGGACAATCCAGTGACTAGATAAAATGTGAATCGATGAAATCACAAACATTTGAACATTTTTTAACTGTACCCAAAACTTCCAACCCATAATGAAGCTAAGATTTTTTTTGAGAGCGTTAACCACTAATTTCCCATATAATCCCACACAAAAAGACACTATAGTGGTGAACAGGCATTTAAAAAAGGTGACTTCAAAGTTCAAGTTCCAGCAAAATTTTGCTAAATAGTGGAACATCCTCGTAAATGAACGAACAAAACGTACCTTATAAAATGAATCCATGCTAAGCAAGCTAACCCATGGAACGTCGAGGGGCTTCAATAATTTTTCTGGCTACTGTAGTTTTTCCTGACGCACTTCCACCACATATACCTGGAGGGGCAATGAGAAGGAAATGTTAGTCTCCATTTATTATTTCTGGGTTTTTCTTGTTTTGTTTACCCGATCCACCACTGATAGAAAAATATTCAATTGCCGGGGCTTGAAGCCACGACCTCTTGGTTGACAGACCTTGCCTGTGGACTACCGGGTCTCTCAAAATGTATATCTGATGATGGACTAATGGTTTAAGTACTGAAGACATCAACTTCTTATTAACTTACAAACAAGCGGTTTAGATATCAAATATATCAGCACTTAGAAGCATGAACTGTAAAAAAGGTATCAAGCACCTACATATTGAAGATACTGGTATATATTACCAATACTGTAGTAGCAGTAGTGGTCTAAAAAGATGCCGCCTAACAGCACTGTCCGCCTTCCTGCATGACTATCTCAGGAAACAGAATTTTTTCTATACAAATTGGCCCCTTATCAACACGCTTGTACCAGCTAACAACATGATTTATAACAGACACTTAACTTTTCAAATTTGTCAAGACATGTCTTTTTTTAATATTTCAAATATGAAGGCTCTTATTCTTAAATAAAACAAAATGTTTAAATGATCAAGCCATGCCTCTCAGCTGTAATAAATAGGAGCTGATAGTGAACTCTTTCTACTTGTCAGACGGCAAGGTGCCAATTTCATCTACCTGGGCAAAGCAAACAATGGTCGTCGTCTAGCATATTCTATACTGCTCAATAGTACAGCATCCCGATGCACAATACAGTAATTTTCATGAGAGTTCCCTCCACCTGAATGCCCGTATTCCCAAGTGCCTGCTTTTCTGACAAAACCATTTTTTTTCTAACATATGCCCGCCCACAAAAACTCCTTGTTGCCTGAGTGCCTGGTATGTCGGCAGCTTGTCAGTAAAAAAGGTAAGAAATGCCAATTAAATTGTAATAAAATTACTCATGTCCCTTGTCTTTAGTTCATAGAACATGGGTCATCGAGGTCCAACTCATCGCTCTATCTCCCCCCCCCGCCTGCTTTGAGGCTTTTGATTGGCTGATTAGTTTACCTGTCCATAGTACACATGTAACAAAGAGGTGGTATAAACTTTGAAATGAGCAATAGCAGTGACCTAAACCGTGTCTATGATCTAATGACAAGTGATAGGAGTAATCTTATTACAATTTAGTTGGCATTTCTTACCTTTTTTCCTTAGACCTCACAAGGCAATGAGGCCTGTATGCCCACTCTGGCTGAATGCCCGCTTTTCCTGCTTCCCCGAGAACTAATGTATTTTGCATAGGCAAAACAAATAATGGTCTAAATTCCCCATTGCTATTAAGCATGTTATGAAAACAATTGAGGTTCATCGTTGTCAATCAAATCAAAAATGTGCGTCCATCATCGTTGATGAGTGAGGAAGCTTTCATTGATTTCTTGTGTATACTAGTTAAGTCAGGCAGAAATGGATGGCCATTGGCTGCATAAAATTCCCTCCGCTTACCAGCACTGTCTGCCGACCAGTGCCATTTTTCAATCTCCCAAAGGGCGTGTTCTTAGACCGATACTACTGTACTTACACATTCTCTTATGGCATTATTTTAATTTTTTAACCTTCTCAACATAAAGAAAAGCTCATTAGTCATCTAACATTTAAATCTTATATATATATATATATATATATTATATTATATACACTTGTGGAACATATATCACCATTACCTATGACAAAGGCATTTTTCAACTGTCCCTCCTTGTTGTACCAAGGCGGTCTTCCAGCTGTGTACAGAGTTCTCCTGCCGTGTGTGTGAAGCACCCTGGTCTCCTCTGGCTTGGCTGATCCAGGAGGGGGTCGCATTCTCTTCTTTGATGGGCCGACCTTTGAGGGGCTTTTGGGAGTTCTGACATTCTTTGAATTGTTGGGGGAGATGGCTCCCGAGGTAGTGGCCGTCTGCTCTCCATCGTGATCCTCTCCACTGCCACTGGAACATAAAATCACAAGAATACAGAATTTTTAAAAACCCAAGGAATACTACAAAGTCATGACTCTCTTAAATATTTGTATGAAGACTTAATGTAGCTGTGTGCCACGAAAAGTTGAGTAAAGTCTAGTTGTAGTTTCAGCCTTCTTTCTGATGCTTTTTGTTTTGTTTTGTTTTCTTTTTTTCTACATTTCTCTCTCTCTTGCTGTTGATAGTTGTAGCAAATCCACCGCTACAAGATTTCAGAAAAGAGACACTTTCACGATTCACAAAATTTGGATACGTTTGGGATTTAACGAAAATTATAAACAAAAACAAAACAAAAATAAAATTGAAAAGAAAACGCCTCATGAAAAACATAACGTTTCCTTTATCCTCCAATTACACCACCCAAAAGAGGTAAATTAACTGAAATACAAAAAAACAAGACTTATGTTTTAATAACTATCGTTTCCCACTGTAAGAAACAGACTGAGAAAATAAGCCATCCTTATTTCCATCTCCTTAACATAATATTTTATTATAAATGTCCTTTAAGTGGACATGTTAAATACAATAAAAGATGGTGCATGTGATCTGTGTGCCTGCATATCACATAGCTGTCAACCTTTTCAAATAAAAAAACAAGACTGGCTGTGCAAACTAATTTTAACTTGCACAACGGGTTGTAATATTCCAGAAAAAATTGAAATTTTAACTTGAATTAACCCCCTTTCAAGGTTAAAGAACGAAAAAATGTCTGGCCTGTCATGAAATGCAACAGTATTTTTGTCAAATCAGAATGGCCCTCTGAACTTTCACCCCAATTTCTCAAGTCTCTGCCGTTCACTTATGGTTTCCTTAAAAAGAAATAGGTCTACAAGCTAACCCTCAAATGCATACCTTTCAAAGCAAATACATATTTACAGACTCAAGACCAAAAAATATACAAAATTTGTTTTTGTACTGAGTACCCGTTGGCAGCTATGATATCATAAGTGTGAGTAAATTTAAAGCTTTGTGTATGATAAGTTGTGTCTCCACAATCGTGTTCGTAATGTTGTATGTACAAGCAGGAAAAATTCTCAGTGTGTGTGTGCATGTGCACCCCCTCCCATTGTCATAATACTATCAGCTTTAAAAAAAAAGTTAGAAAACCTGAAAGATCACAATGAATGCCTTGATAAATAAAAAATATGGACTTGACTGACTTTACTTTATATCATAATTTAATATTCTGCACTCCTTTGCCTCAGTTAAATTTAGGACTCCCTATTTCCAACTTGTTGAGGAGTGCTGATGATCTTTGATTTTTAATCAATTTTAGATTTGTAATTCTATTCTTGACTTGACTCTTGGCTGATTGGACTCCCCTTTCAATTCTTCTCTCTGATTAGATTATGACCTTTAAACCCAGAACAGATGATCATTCAGAAAACAGTATATCTATAAACCGCAATTGCCTTTCCCTTTGACCACCAAAAGTACCGGCAGTTATTTCACAGTGAAAAGCCGGAAACTCAGACTTAAAAGCTAAAATGCTATCAATTTGGATTTGAAGAATAGAAATGCGATCATTGGTTTCAAATCAAAAAGACAAAAACAATACGATACCAAAAACTCAAAATTGATCTAAAAATAACAAATATATTTGAATTTTGCAAATGAAGAAAAATTACTGATAGATCTAAATTATTTTCTCTCGTGAAATCATTATTTCTTATCCGACTTTGTTGGGAATTAGACTAAATTTTATTCTCTTCTAAAATAATATAATTAATTTCTTTAGCTTTTTATTTGATGTGGCGAGTGTGAATATGTTTCTATTAGGTCTTTCAGTACCAGTGAAGGTGTGAATTTTGTTCTGAAACAAAGATTACATTCAATGCTTTTGTGCCATACACGCAATGGAGGAAAAGAGAAACTGGACTTTTTAATGTTTTTAAATGTTTCCATTCATTTGTAAAAAATCACTGTGAACGCACTGAAATCGTGATCATTTTCACGACTGAGATTGGTTTGGACAGTTGGGTGCTGGTAAAATCCCCACGGGCACCTGTGTTGGATTAAATAATAATATGAATAAGAAGGACCTAATTAGTATAATTTGCCTAATTTGGACCTCTTTTCTTTGTGTTTGTTTTTGTGATATCCGGTACTAAATCTGGATTTTAGATCTAGATGTATCTACTAATTTCAGGCCTGCTTGATTCTTAATCTGACAATGATGTGTTAAATCCATAGACAACAGGTGAAACATTTGGCAATGATTTTGGTTTTGAGTGCCACAATCAGAAGACAAAATCACATTCTCAAAAATTAATGGTGGTGGGGGGGGGGGGGGTTCAGAAATTCTTACAAATTTGGTCTGGACATAAAAACATAGGCCTACAGATAATGCTGATCCAAGGAATAACGATTCAGATAGATGTGTGTAATAGTGATATTTAAGGGCAAATTTTAAAGATTTATCGATTTTTTGAGGTTTTGGTTGTTTGTTATGTTTGTGTCTAGAGATCTAGAGATACTTACAATATTTAGTTAGGATCTAGATCTAGATTCTTGATCTACCCAGACTGATGATGAATGAGAATAAAAAGCCTTTCAATGGCACTCTTGACCTTTTACAAAATGGTTGGTACATGAATATATTTTGTAGATCTATCTTGTTTGTCTGTATTTTACACAAACTGATGACGAATGAGAATAATAAAGAGAGCCATGAGGCTATTGGGCAACACACACGGCTTGTGTGATGGTGGGTCTCACGGATGTGTGGATTTTTTTATCTTACTTGTACATTGTTGTACTCATGACTTCTGTTTAGCTATAGCCTTTGAAAAGATTAATAAAAATAGTTAATTAAATCAATATTTACCTATCAGAGGCAGACTGTGTTTGGAATTTGAACACGTTTTCTCCCATCGTGTTTGATGACATATTTTCCTTCTTATTATTAGACCTACCTACCAAGTCCAATTCCAAGGAAAAAGCATTGGTCAATTTCGCTCAATGTAAAATTCGCACAATTTAAGACACTCCCTCCATCCCTCTCATTCCGTCTTTTTTCACGCCCTGCCTTGTTCAGAGCCTCTGACTGTGTTGTCTTTTGTAAACCAAAACAAAAAGGATCCAATCATAGAAAAACATTTGATTGAATCAAGTGCAGGTTTATCACATTCTTCAATAAATCATTCAGTATTATTTTTTTTTAAAGCAGCTTTTATTTATGAACATAATGTGTTTGTATGGGTCTATTATGCGTGTGTTAGGTGAGAGACAGTGTATGCTGTTTGTGTTAAAGGGGTGGTGGTAGAGGAGGCACACAAATAACTATGATGATGAAACTGTAGGTTGAATAAGTCTATATGCACTGCCAAAACACGTTGTGCGTCAACACACCCTGAGATACCTGCTTACGGCGGACATAGTAATTTTCAATGAAACCACAAATAATACGTCAAAAAGAGTTTGTTTTCAATGTGATTTTCAGTTTCCTGTTCCATTTATATAATATTATCATGTACGTATTGTGGAGATGAATGGCAACATTAGGAGAAAGGATTAGAAAAGACAAGTGAAAGTATGACTACATATAGGCCTACAATATATTATGAATTTATAAATGTGAGTGCTGCTTTGCCTTAAGATGAAAGGAAATAAATAAATGCATGTATCATAATACATGTACTTATTATGTAGATACATTCTATAAACACAATTTCTTACGGTCATGAGTCGTGGGTCTTTGTTAAGTAAGGCCTGGATGCCACCTGTCCCTCCTCCCCCCATCCGCACACTTGCTTATCGTATTATTCCTAGTTGGTTAGACGTGGGGAGAAGAATCCTTTAAAAAAATGTATCTTCAGTGCTCTTTCCTTCTCTCCCACATCGTCTGACGTTCTATTCCTTGGGAAAGACATTTAACACACATTTCACAACACGACCCAGGTACACATGGGTGTAAGCACTAACTTGGGAGTAAAAACCTGCGTCAGACTGGCGTCCTGTCCAGGAGGTGATTATCCACCTGTTTCAATTCATGCTACAGCAATCTGGATAAGCTGCTGTCCTACGGGCCGTAATGACCTGAAATAAACTCTGGTAAGGAGTTTGATCTTAAATCTTAAATTACAGAATAATGATTGAGTTTTGGATTGAGTCATGATAAAAATTATGTCGGAAAGAAAACGGAAAACAAATGAATGTATATGAACCCACTACTATTCATATTCGCTGTCCTTTCAACGTATGGGGATATTGTGCATTAAAAAGATGTCATCTAAGTTTGTGTGAAATGTCCATACAAAAATGATAAAACAATTTGATTCCTATGGTATACGTGTGAACTAAGAAATAATTAAATGAGAGAGAGAGAGAGAGAGAGAGAGAGAGAGAGAGAGAGAGAGAGAGAGAGAGAGAGAGAGAGAGAGAGAGAGAGAGAGAGAGAGAGAGAGAGAGAGAGAGAGAGAGAGAGAGAGAGAGAGAGACAGACAGACAGACAGACAGACAGACAGACAGACAGACAGACAAACAGACAGAGAGAGAGAGACAGAGACAGAGACAGAAACAGAGGCAGGCAGACAGACAGACATACAACCAGAGAGAGAGAGAGAGACAGACAGAGACAGTGACAGAGAATGACAGAGAGAGAGAGAGAGAGAGAGAGAGAGAGAGAGAGAGAGAGAGAGAGAGAGAGAGAGAGAGAGAGAGAGAGAGAGAGAGAGAGAGAGAGACATACAGACAGTGCTGGATTAAGGCTCTGCTAGTCTCAAGGCTCAGTTTGAAAGGTGGCCTGAAAATACAGAGATATTTCGAGCTCACCAATAAAAAGAAGAAAGTTAGATTTAGCCACAGAAAATCTAATGCAAAAATTTAAAGAAAAAATCAATAACTTCGAAAAAAACAATTTTCTTTTACAGTAAATGAAATTACCGTTACTGTAAGGTAGATTGTAACTTTGCGCTCTTTTACGACTGCCTGAGCCTCCTTCTCGAAGGTGGCGCGATTGCAAATTCATCAGTTAGTTTTAAAAGTCAATCTTATGAAGCACAACGCTTTCAACACAGAGACATGCTAGTATACCAAAACATTGTTGGCACATCGTTGACCATTTAACGTCTTCAATTCTTGTTAGTTGCTTGGAAGAGCGCTTTCCTGAGCAGTTCATAGCCATTAGAGATAAATAATTTGGAGTGCTAGTTCTGTATTCGGCATGGAATTGTACGTGATGAACTCCAGTATGTGCAGCATTTCAAACACCACTTTCAGTTGGTGTTATTTGATTGGGTTTCTGCTTTTTATATCAGTATGTAAATTGACGAAATTCTTCTGGTAAATCGGATGGCAAGTCCTGTGAATATGAATACACACCAAGTCTTCAAATGCAATTGTCGATATCTTCATCATGGAGTCATATTCAATAAAAACACCAAACCTCTGCATCACCATGGAATATGCTTCGATACGCATTTGAAGTGTACTTTTCAGTTGATCGATTATGACATAACAGGTGTTGACTTTAAACATTTGCCAGCCTGGCATCCCTTCTACAGCAGCTGTGACATCTCCATCACTGACCTGCTTCTTACGCTTGGGTACTCGTCACTTTCAGATTGTATGTGTTGCTACCACAGCAATCACGTGCCTGATGCTCATAAAAATCAAACTTCTTTCGACATTCCTCCAAGAATTTCCCAAGCTCTTCAGAAGAACAATAGCTGATGTTAAATCGATGGTGGGACTTCGGAGCAACTTTTCACTGTGCTTGAAACGTTGCAAAATGTTATTCCAAAGTTCACACATGGTGGTACTGTCATTCTGAGTAGCATCCCAGAGATTTCCCGGAGAGCAGTTTGAAACTAGTGCTTAAAAACTGCTTCTGTGGCTTAGCTCTGGCAGACCATCATATCCTATGGGTGTTTTGGAACAAGACATTCAGGCTGCTTTTTATCATGGGTCATCAACGATGTATTGGTGTTACAAATAATGTATGCAGGCACTGTAATAACAAAGAAACAAAACAAAAACGAAAGAAAGCAGCATTTGACCAACTGGATACAAAGAGTAGCACATAAAATATAATCCACTAAACTATTCTTGTTCAAAGTTCGCTTCCCAGTGTAAATTCCAAAACTGAATTATCTTCATATTTGACCACTGCAATACCCCTAAAAACTGTTTCTTCAGCTCTGGCAGACCATCGAGTATCCTATGGGTGTTTTGGAACAAGACATTCAGGCTGCTTTTTATCATGGGTCATAAGAATACCTCAACGATGTATTGGTGTTACAAATAATGTATGCAGGCACTGTAATAACAAAGAAACAAAACAAAAACGAAACGAAACTGCTTCAACACAAGCATCCACAGCTGACTGACCAACTGGATACAAAGAGTGGGCAGCACATAAAATATAATCCACTAAACTATTCTTGGCGTTCAAAGTTCGCTTCATGCCAGTGTAAATTCCAGACATATTGCTGGAATTATCATTATCATATTTGACCACTGCAATTTTCAAGGTTGATGTCCTGATGTAACAAGTACTGAAACAGGGTAGTGTCAGCAAGATTCTTCCCTGTGTTACTGGAGATATTAATGAATTTCAGAAAGTTCTCAACAGGTTAGTAATCCATTATAATGTATGGACAGCGAAGAATGATGGTTAGCTGGTCTGTATTGGTAATATCTGGAATGGACTCCACTGAAACTGAGAAGTACAGTGACATTGCAATCTTATCCTTGATGAAACTGATGTATATATCATAGCAATAAATTATTTGCAGATTGTTTTGCTTGGCATGAGTGCATATGTGCTGCGACAAACATGGATCACTTGTCCTATTAGCTCCAAGATGCCAAAATAATTGCCGTTGTCTCTGGAGGCAACCATTTCATTACTACCTCGAACACAAAGGGATATAAGAGATTTTCCCAGCACATATAGTTGCGCTACTAAAGCATATTGCGATGCAATTGCTCATCTGGATGAAAGAATGATGTCATTTGTTTACATACAAACAAAGGGAAGCATTTAATTTTTGTTATCACCTGATTAATTATTAATTATTTTTATTACTTTATTTGTCTTTGTGGCCTGGATTTTTGACAGGTCTTAAGACACATGCCTTATTTGTCTAATGGTTAATCCGGGTATGCATACTGACAAACAAAGAAACAGGCAAACACAGAGCGACAGAAAAGCAGACAAAAACAGAGACAAATAATAATATTATACAATGTACAGACAGACAGCTCGACAGACAGTCAGAAACCCAGACAGACATGCGGATAAACATACAGGCATATAGACACAAAGGCAGATAAACACACAGACAGATGTATAGTTAGAGAGACACATTGGGATTGGACGGGGTAGAAAGAGAACAGAAGAAAGAGAAAACGATAAGCGAGAGTAAGACTAGTAAGAGAGAAAAAAGTGGTATTTGTTCATATTTATGTAGACATGTGAAAGAATATTCCATCGTATGCACATTCACACACAATGTACTTAATACTAGACTACCCATGGAAGACAATGATCACATGTACATGTATACATATTTTGTGCTTACCATAGGCTACATTCCGTTCAATATAGAATGGCTGTAACATACCTGGTATTGATGTTGACTTTCATTAAATATGATAAGATAGGATTAATTAAGATAACGGAATATTTTTATTGACCCCTAGGAAAATGTTATTGCCTTACAGTTTAATATGATATTGATGTACTACAGTTTAATATGATAATGGTGTACCTTTAATCCTCATTGTCAGGGTATAGGCCACGTCTAAACACACACACACACACACGCACACACACACCAGACTTCTCTGTTTTCTGCTAAATTTCTAATTTTGTTTCATGATGTCCCCCCCCCCCTCCCCGCCCACCTCTCTCGGCATCTTTCTCCACATACCTTCGTCATGTTGCTCGTTGTCTGCCAACCCTTTGGGCACCCTGGGGATTCCAACATAGGGCTCTCTTGGCTGTGCTTCCTTTCGGCCTACGGAGGGTGTGGCCTATCCATCTCCACCTTCGAAGGTCCATTTGTGTCTCAAAATCCTTTTGGTAGGTTTTCTTCCATAGTTCTTTATTGCTTATCTTGTCTGACTGTTTGATTTTCACAATGTTCCTTAAACATTCACATATATATAGTTTCATATAGTACAATATGATTAATAAAACATAAGGGAAAGGCTGCAACACTTGTAATATTAAGTTATTATGGTGTTATTGGTTTTGTTTTTCCCCGAAGAAAGCTTCGATTCATCTGTAGCCTACCATTTAAAAATATTGTTGCTGTTTTTGTTGTAATGGTTCACACCATTTCAAAACAATTTTTAAAAAGGTGAGAGGGTCAACAAAGACACCAATAACTCCTTTTTTGGGGGATTTTGTTCTCATGTTCGCTCACAGTTTTACTCTGAACAGAACAATCATCAAAGTGTTTTCTTTTTCTTTTCAAAGCTAACATTCGTCTTGTCATATGCATTTTAATCATTGTATAGCTTTCTAGAGCGTTTTAGCAACAGATCCCAGCTAGTAACGGTGTGAAAAAATGTCATTATATCTGCTAAGTAATACGGGAGATGTAGGACACTTTACAAAACAAATTTTGGAAGCCAAATAAAGGAGCCGTCTTCTTTCTTCCAGATCTTTATTTCAACTACCGTGCTAGTGCCAACAGCTCACATCAGCTAGCTGGCTTGTCTTTAATGTCAATACTCTTAAATTCAAGTACCCTTAAGTTTCGTAACAATGTCATTATTTCTTCATGATTTTTTGTCCAACTAGAAGATGTGACAAATATAATAATTACAAAATATGCCTGGTAGTTTGGTCTCTCTTCCACCCAACCTCATCTCTCCTCCTAAGTAAATATCAAGACATGAATTAATGAAAATGGGTTAATGTCAACTCAACATTAACACCAACAGCGACAACAACAATAACATCAACAACAACATGAACTACAACCCCAACCCTTCTCTCCAAACCTAACTCCCCCAACCACCCCCAATAACTACAAAGTAATAAGTAAAAAAAAAAAAGACAAAACAAAAACAACCAACGTTCATAGACAAGTAAAGCATTGCTTTTCACTGACAGCACTGGTTTATTGAGATTGTGCGTGTCTATTGCATCTGGGATATCAAATCAAAAGTTAGCGTTAACCAAAGTTTCCTCTTTCAGTCCCATTACAAAAGAAAAATGCACAAGAAACAGAAATAAAATCTAGATCTATTACATGCACATGGATGATAATAATAAGCGCACGTATTGCCTCCTTGCAGATTATACTAGTGCAAGATTCACCGACTGAAATCAAACTAAACAGAACAAAAGAGCAATATAGACTATAATAATTCACCCCAAACAGGAATTTGGTTAAATGCAATTATGTATCATGCCCAATGACAGTAAAAGAAATTAGTTACTTGTACTAATAGTCCGTTTAAAAGACCAAACCCCCCCCCCAAAAACAAACGCAAAAAAAAGGAGGAAAATATTCGTTAACACCGTCGTTGTTATGAAAAGCTATGATGAGTCTACGGACCAAATCGCGCACAGAACTCTGATTGGCTGTAATAAATCAGGAGAGCGGTGTAACGATCAGCTGTGATATCATGCTTTGATAACATCAATACCCTAAACCTATCGGCTTTGCTCGATTAAAAATAATAATACACAGCCCACCAATGGCAAAGATATACTTCATGATAAGGTCTTTTACCGGATGATATGTAGTCTGGGCGTAGTTTATCGCGGGCTTTAAATTGAAAAACAAACATTTTTCCCCTTCAAGAAAGAAATTATCAGACCGGCAAATTGATCGGTCTGTGAGAGAAAAGGAAACATGATTTTGTCTGTTATAAAATTCGGTGGAACTTGGGCCATAGCGCACTTTCCTCTTCTCATTCTTTACCTTGCAACTGTGTTTCTCGTCATTTCTCTTGGAATATTATTGCTGATAAACAGACCTCGAAAGGTAAGCAAAATTTCTTTATGTCGTTTTGCTTCGATATCCAGATTTTAGATCCAGAACTAGAACATGGAAATCTGGAAATAGAGATCTACGGCCAGTTTCATTACATCACTTCGTCTTTCTCATCTTGCATTAAAAATAATCTTTTTCAACTCTTTCTTTTGTCAGTCTTCAAGATATATAGAGATCTAGATCTAGACTAGAATCTACGCTTCAAATTTATCTAAGATTTTAATTTTTTCTCCGAATGAATTATTTGCTTGGCCACCAGTGAGATTCTCTAGATCTAGAATCTAGAGGGGACATATCCATCCGGTATCACTTAGATTAGTTGAGTTGGTAGTCATAGACCTAGATCTAGTATATGTTTAATTAATGTTTTAAAGAAATATAAAAACAATACACAACCCCCCCCCCCCCCCCCGTCCCCACAAAATAAACAGATAAGAAAAACCCACACGAAAACGACCCCCCTTTTACTGTTCACAAGAAAAACTACAGCAAAAAAAAACTCACACAAGACGATAACCAAACAAGCATAAACAATAAACATAACAACGAAAAACTAAATATCAGCGGTGTGTCCATCCAACAGATCTATCCGGCTTGGAATTCCATATGGAAGCAAGGCTTTGAGACAATAAAATAATAACAAGAGAAGTAAATCATTACGTAAGAGTTAAAAGTTGCAGTTGAAGGTGGGAGGCGTCGGACTACGAATGACTATTAGCTTGATGCCCTATGTAGAGTAGTTAGTACACGTGCTTGTGAGAAGTCTGTGTGATTGAAACTTTCTTTTCAGGTAGCCAATTATTATCAATATTATGTTGCCTTCGGGGATTTTGTGCTACAGCGATGCCATTCAACTCTATTCTTTTTGCATGAGCCAAGCATGAATGAATACTTTGCCATAGGCAGAGAAGAATGTTATCAGAACTATTGAGCTCTTGGGAGATTGAAAGATCTGAGTGAGATGATCTCTTGGCAAAGAGATAAATGGGCTTGAGTTTGTGCACAAATGTTGACTGTAAATCAATTTGTTATTGGATTTCTTCTTAACAGGGTTTGTGAATTTAAGAGAAAATGGCAGTTTATGGTCTACAGACAGTGCATACATTTTATAGCTTGTCTTTGAATGGATACAAGGCAAAGTATTTATTGTATTAAGAAAACAAATCCGAGCAGGGGACAGGAAGGCACCTGTACGGGGAGTTCATAATCCCGCCTCCACGAGTCTCCTGCTGGCTGACCAAAGACTAAGGGAGTTAACCCTGAAAGAAAACAACCTTCTGCCTTGCAGGCCGGTCTTGATTGATCAAAGGCTAAGGGAGTTAACCCTGATAGAGAATAACAACCTGCTGCCTTGCAGGCTGGTCTTGAATGACTAAAGACTAAGGGAGTTAACCCTGACAGAAAATAACAAGGCCTGGTAGGGGGCATCAAGATGGCAGCCCCACCATCTAACTAGGGTACAGTGGATTTATCCCCTGCTTATCCAAAACCAAACAGATTCAGAGAAAAAATTAATATAATATAACCGGCTTGATCTTTCGAAGACGAACTTGAATACGAATACGGACTGTGATTTGTGGAAAATGGAATGTTAGGGCAATAAAGGGAAAAGAGTTAGAATTAGTTGAAGAAATGGAAAAATTCAAAGTAGATATTTTGGCCATTACAGAAACAAAGAAAAACGGACAAGGAATAGAAAATGTATAATAACCGAATCATATTTTAATCTTAGGAGTAGATGTTGAATATAGAGCTAGAGCAGGAGTAGGCCTCCTAGTGCATAAAAAACACGAAAAGCTACTAGAAAGTTGGAAATTTATAAGCCCACGGCTATAAGAGGTAAGTATTAAACCAAATGGACGAGAAATCAAATTATTAATAGCATATATGGACCAAACGAAGACGCAACTAAAGAAGAAAAGATATTTTCGAAAACGATTTGCAAATAGCTACAGAGAATCTTAAACCCAAACAGGAACTAATGCTTTTAGGAGATTTAAATACTAGAGTAGGCAACAATGTAGAAATGTCAGGAGGAGTAATAGGTAAAGCAGAGACAACAACTTCTCCAAATGGAGAGAGACTAATAGATTTTTGCCTAAGGAATAACATGAAAATAGACAACACCTTTTTTCCTCATAAAGATATCCACAAATATACAAGAGTAAATGAAGACAGGTATGAAAAGTCAATGATAGACTACATAATAGTTAGTAGCTCCCTTTTTTACAGTACATTGGATGCAAGAGTAAACAGAGGAGTAGAAATAGTTAGTGATCATCACTTAGTGATTGCCAAAATGAGATTACTGACTGAAGAAAACAAACAGAAAAGGAAAGAGAAGAAAGCTACCGGGTTACTAAACTCAAAATAGAGGACTATATAAACCAATAGTAAAACAGGTATACCAATCTAGGATAAAAAGATTTATCAGTAAAAGACAGATGGATCTAAATGATAGCACAATAGAAGAAAAGTGGCAGATGTATAAAGAAACACTTCTCAGTTGTACTGAAGAGGTCTGTGGTAGGAAACAAATTAAAGGTAAATTATGTAAAGAACAGCATTGTGGAATGAGAACGTCAAGACTAAAATCAAAGAAAAGAAGAATGCCTGGAAGAAATACTTGCAAATAAAGAGACCAGAGCATAGGATAGATTACGTGAATAACTATTGCCAAAGAGGAAGTTAGGAAAGCAAAACAGGAACAATGTGAAGAGTTTGGACAGCTTTAAGAAAGCTATCAAGGAAATCAAAAGCTGTTCTGGGAGGCAATGAAGAGCATGAGAAAGAGCAAAGCATGCCCAATACGACAAATTAAGAATGCCCAAGGAGAAATAATGAAAGAAGGCAGCGAAATCATAGAAACATGGAGAAAGCATTTTCACCAATTACATAATCCCCCAGAACGTATGAAACAAGGAGTAAAGATCAATTAGTAAGAGTAAGAAGTAATCCAGAGGAGACAGCTGAAGATGTAGATATATCAGTGGAAGAAATCAAAACAGCTATAAGAAAAGTGAAATTAAGAAAAGCCCCAGGAACAGATCAAGTTTGTCCAGAAATGATTTAAAACCAAGGGAGAGAGACAGACAAACTCCTACATTCAATATGCCAACAAGCATGGAAGTCCAAACAGGTGCCAGATGACTGGAAAAAAGGGAAGGGTAGTACCAATACATAAGAAGGATCAACTATGGAATGCTCAAACTATAGAGGATATCACTATTTAGCTTTCAGGAAAAGTATATGCCAGGATACTGGAAATGAGACTAAGGAAAAGAGTAGAGGATCAGATTGAAGAGCATCAGAGTGGGTTTAGACCAGGAAGAAGTGTACAAGACCACATATTTACAATTAGACAAACAATAGAAAAATTCTTTTAGAGAAACATTGACTTGCACCTGTGTTTTATTGACTTAGAAAAGGCATTTGACACTGTGAGGAGGGACGAACTATTGCATTCCTTAAAAGAACACAACATAGAGCAAAATTTAATAGAAGCCATTTAAAGTTTTTACAATAAACCAACATGTGCAGTGAGAGTAGCTGGAAACATATCCGAAGAATTTGATGTAGATATAGGAGTAAGACAGGGTTGTACCCTAAGTCCTCTTTTGTTTATCACATTTAGGGATTCAGTTACAAAGGCATTCTCAAAAATGAAGAAAATGAATGTAGGTATGTGGAAGATCAAACCAGTAAGTGTATCAATGCTTTCATTTGCCGATGATTTAGTTCTGTTTAGAAAATCAGAAAGTGACCTTCAGTCGGATATCAACATTATGAACAAGGAACTAAATAAAAGAGGAATGAGAGTAAATGCAAAGAAAACCAAAACAATGCTAGTAACTAGGGAAGCTAAAACTTAAGATCTTAAATTGGGCACGGGGAATTTAGAACAAATTTCAAAGCTGCAATTACCTGGGAGTAATGATTAACTCAGAGGGAAAATTAAGAAAAGAAATCAACCAGAAAATCAAAAAGGCAAGTGCAATATATAACCATCTAGGAAAGGCATTTGTAGGTAAGCATGAATTGTCAACAAAAACCAAAATGGCAGTATACAATACAGTTTATGGTCCTACTCTCCTCTATGGCAGCGAAACCTGGACCTTAGACAGTAGAGAATACAGTAGAGTACAGGCAGCTGAAATGAAATATCTAAGAAGAGTAGTAGGGAAAACTAAAAGAGACAAAATCTTTTCGCTGTCTTTCTAATTTCTTTTGATATTTCCAGCAGGTGAAAGTCATAAAACCTAGCAAACAGTTCAAGCCTGATGACCCCGATGTTGTGATTATTGGTTCTGGTGTGGCTGGATCTGCACTGGCAACTGTCTTAGCCAGGGATGGCAGAAAAGTGACGGTGATTGAACGTGATATGAGAGAACCTGATCGTATTGTTGGAGAGTTGCTTCAACCAGGAGGTGTGAGGGCTTTATGGAAACTTGGTTTGGGAGGTATTACTCTTTCTTTCATCTTCTTTATATCATCTGTCATAGTAGTCATAACATCTAATTACTTTCAATATATTTAAAAAAAGAAAGAAAAGTTTTTGTTATTTTTTTTCTTACTTCACGTAACCTTTATTTCAATTGTAATTTACAGCAAGTTATGTTTTTTGTTTTCTTTCTCCTATGCTAATAAATCTCATAAAAGTCATAAGAAATGTATGTGTCTTGTCTAATTTTTTAGTCAGTTACTTATTTTAAATTCCTGCCATATAAAACAGTTCAATGTTTCTTTTATTTAATGCACATGTCCATTCGCTTTAATAGTGAAAGCTTTACCTTTTTTAGTGCAATCTGTGTTGAAATTTTCTTACATAGAACCAGTATGTATATCCTTTGTCATGTCTTTCATCCCTGCTATTAAATGAGCAGAATTTTTCTTTAATTAAAGTACTGTAAATCAAATTTGTAAGTAAATTATATTCATGGCAGTGCGTTGATTCTCAATTTCAAATATAACAATGGCTTCAATTTGATTTCCTTTTGAATTTGAACAGATTGTATTGAAGAGCTTGATGCCCACAGAATTAAAGGCTATGTCATCCATAATTTGGCAGCCAAAGCAGAAGTCGTTGTGCCGTACCCAGATGCGGAGTCAGGATCAGAAAAATCTGTCCACACGGGTACTGCCTTTCATCATGGCAGATTCATCTCAGCACTCAGGGAGGAAGCCACGAAGGAGCCAAAGTAAATATTTTGGCCACACTTAAATCTGAAGTTTAGAGATACAGCCCCAAGTGCCATGTTTTGTCAGGTCTTTTGAGTGGCTCTTGCTTTTAAAATAAATTAATGTAATCTAGCCACATTTTATTGGCGTCTAACAAAAATCTAATTCTATTTATATTCAAACAGACATCAATTTTAAACATCTTATACATACATTGAAGACACTACAGAAGAGGAAAAGTGTAATTTTGTATAAGATAAAGTTTGTCTGAACCACACACAAAAAACCCCAGCAAAAAAAAACAACCTCAAAAGGAAGCAGAAGATATGTAAAGGAAAATGCTGTCCAAACAATTTACATATATAAGATCTTCAACATTTTAAAATTAAGCTTGCTTTCCCTATACACTTTTTAAACATAAATGCCGGTTTAACCAATCAAATTCATCTACCCTCATTGCATCTCCAGTGTGACTTATGTTGAAGGAACAGCAATGAAATTGCTACAAGAGAATGATGTTGTCATTGGAGTGCAATATAAACCCAAAGATGAAGACTCAAGAAAGGTTATTTGTTTATTTATTTATTATTTAGCCATTTATTTATTTTATTTTAATAAAAAAACATGTTTTACCTTTTTAGCTTTATAGGGCATTTAATTATTTTGTTTGCTGGAATGAAAATCAAAATTAAGGCCCTTAGTGAATGAAAGGATCAAGGAAATGTTGTAATATATCATGCTTTTAGATTAAATGTTCAGTTCTCAAAGTAAATCAAATATAAGAAAAACAGGCATCACTTTTATTTTACTCCATATTTCTTGTTTTTGAGGTGAAACTCTTCCCTCCCCCTTCCCCTTCCAAATAAACTAGATGTTGTCTTGTAGTAATGATTTTAGCAAAAGTTGTTTCTTGAAATCTCCCTTTAAATATCTGCTCTTGGGGTAGTGGACAAAAACATTCATGTGTATTTATAGCAACAAACGTGGAGATGAAAATTAAAAAAAGAAACGACTAACAATCTTGGTCCAATAATTTTTTTGCTTGATTTTAGGATGGATAACAAATGCCAATAAATTTTGTAAAATGAAAAAGTTTCTCTTTTCTTCACAGGAAATATATACCCCTTTGACCTTTTGTAGTTGACGGCTGCTTCTCCAAATTTCGTAAAGAACTTGTTAATGAAACAGTGAAAATCTCATCCCACTTTGTTGGCCTGCTCTTGACTCATTGTCCTCAGAAGGTCAACAACCATGCTGAGCTTATACTTACAGACCCCAGTCCGATATTGGTTTACCAGATTTCATCTGATTCCACAAGAGTGCTTGTGGATATACGGACGCATGCCAAAAAATATGAAGGAATATTTGTGTGATGTCATCGGACCTCAGCTTCCTGGTATGTCAACTATAGTGGTATTCATCTTAGCTTGTATTTTTAAAGGTTTAACAAGAAGAAGAAGGAAAAATGTTTGAGTTATCCTTTTTTATTTTCAATAAGAATATGTTAGTTTTTTGTATGAAATTCTTTTCTTGTATTGAACCAAGATTTGAGTAAAACTTCAACAAAACTATAAGGGAGCACACATAAATAGCTTGTGAAAAAGGTGAAATAGCCATGTTACACCTAATACTGCTAGTTTTCTGGTCAGGGGTAACTGGTACTCTCTGGACATATACTGTAAAGAAAATGGTAAAGATTATATTCAGAAAAAGCCAATGCTTCTATGTAAATTTCTTTGAATTGGTTAATGTCTTGATTTAACTATTAGCTTCAATGTCCACAGCCAGAAATGTTCAAAATTATTTATTCATTTGTTTGTCTCCCTTTCCAAAATCATTACTTTGTGTCATACCCGGTCATGATTTATGACTTAAGTTAGGTAGGAATATAATTTTGTCAAGTTTGTATTTTTGTGAGCCAACACTATGACATTCCAAATAATGACTGCCAATAGATCTGTAAAAATGCCTGAAAATTAATGTGTGTAATTTACGCATCATCTTGATTAAATATCAAATGCACATTGATGTCTGCTGGCCATTACAATCTCTTGTTAGTTGTACATCAAGGGGATTTTTCTGAAACTACGGGTAATCAAATGTAATAATTTTATACATATTTTATAAAATCATAACTTTCTCTCTGATTTTTACTTATAAGATTTGCTCTAAAGCGGTTTTCTTTGGTCTCCATTCAGATCATATCGTGGACCCATTCCGCGATAGCGTCATAAATGGTAAGGTGAGAAGCATGCCCAACAGCTTTTTGCCACCCAACCCAACGGAACGGCCTGGCGTACTTGTTCTTGGGGATGCCTACAACATGAGGCATCCTTTGACAGGAGGGGGGATGAGCGTCTGTTTAAATGATGCAGTCCTCTGGAGAGACCTGCTGCAGAAGATTCCAGATTTCACAGACTATGAAGCCATTATCCACTCTCTCAGACTTTTTCATCGCCACAGGAAAAACAGCCATTCATTTGTTGTCAACATTTTAGCTCAGGCTTTATATGAACTTTTTGCAGCTGAAAATCGTAAGTATTGTAGAATATGACATAAAATAATAGCTTCAATAAGATTTAAGTTTTATTTGATTGAATGATGTTGTGGAAATTCTGACTTAAGTTAAATTTATATAATTCATACATTCTCACCTACAATTGATTTTATATTATAGTTCAGCTGAATTTTCATAGAGTAAATACTAATGTGAGATGGATTTTTTCTTTTCATTCAATTTTTATGATACAAGAATGTGAGGATATATATATATATATATATATATATATATATATATATATATATATATATGTGTGTGTGTGTGTATAGAGAGATAAAATTTAGATTTACTTTCATGTGAATTAAACAAAAAAATGTATGAGCAGAGAATTTATGTTTCTGCTCCAAAATTATTAGTTTGACTATTTTCATATTTTACTTTGGAATTAATGTAAAAACGTAAATTGACAGTCTTGACGTCATAGTATGTATCAGATGCTTATTCCAGCCAATAACTTTTGTAATTGACACGATTTCAGCACATCTTGTAAGCATGAAGAAGGCTTGTTTTGATTATTTCCGCCTTGGAGGAGAATGCGTTTCAGGACCAGTAAGCTTGCTATCTGTGTAAGTCACTGAATGTGAAAGGAAATCTTTCAAATGTGTAGTAAAGTCACAGTAGGGAATATATCTAAACGTAGTACTTAGCCACTGCCGAATTACACACCTATTAAAAACTCAATCCATTTTGAATTTGAAATGAAGACTTTAGTTGTAGTTTGGAAATTTAGGCCATAATCTCATACTGTAAAACACAGATTTTAGTCTTAAATTTTGCATACTGGATTCAGTTTTAAAGCTTTGAAAATAGGTTTCTATTTCACATTTTAATTCATATAGTGTTAAAGTTTAAAGTTAAAATTTTAGCTTCCAATTTGAAAAACAGACTTAGGGTTTCAGAGATTGAATTCAGGCTTAAGATTTACAGTTTGAAATAGATGGTTTTATTCAAAGTTTCAAAGTTTAAAACACTGGATTTATGCCTTCAAAGATTGAAATATTATGAGCTTTAATTTCAAATGCTTAATTCAGGCTCTGGTTTTTAAAGTTACAAGATATAACCTATAGTTTAAAATTAAAGATGTATTTTGATTAGCATAAGTTTTATTTTCATTGTCAAAATTGTTATCTTGAATCCTTATAATGATTCATAACAGAATTTGCTTTTGGTTTTTTTTGTCTCTCAACAGACTAAATCCAAAACCCTTCATTCTCATCAAACATTTCTTTGCTGTGGCCCTCTATGCGGTGTACTGCATTTTCCGATCTGAACCACTGTGGGCGATTCATAGAGTTTTGTATCGTTCCTTTATGATTATTTTCAGCGCTTGTGAAATATTATTTCCTCTAATATGGAGTGAAACTAGATCTCTATTGTATCATTGAATTGTTTTTTGATTTTGTTGAGTGCCCACCTATTCTTTTAATGCGATTGTATACCTGTTAACTTTTTTCTGGATTTTTTTCGATTCTTAACTCTTTGACTACCACAAGTTGATAAATCGTCTTCCCGTACGGAAGCATTGCAACCATAAGCCGATAAATTGGCTCTTTATGAGATACATTATTTGTTTCGTTTTTTATTCCTTCCTAGTTTTTAATAAACTTTTACAGTCAAAATATTTGGTGAAGTGGCAAAGACGATTGTTACAGCGCTGATCTGGTTTTTTGTTGGGTTTACATAATTAAAATATTTTTTTCTATATCCACCTCTGCCACTTCCGTTGTACTAAAAGTGAATGTGGTCTAAACTCAGAAATAAATGTGATAGTCAAAGAGTTGAAATCATGATGAGACAATGAGGGATTATTGCTATCTTCTGTAAGTCAAATTGAACATACTGCGTTGCATAGATATTCATTTGACTGAAAAAACTTTGTTTTGTTTTGTTTTTTAGAGAAATAAGCTTTAAAGTCTTTTTTATGGTTCTAATTTGAAATTCATTAACATGCATTATAATAAGCCTAAGTGAGCCCAAAGACATCTTTGAGATTTTTGTCCAATTTTGTCAGCGGATATCAAGCATAATTATATTCACAATGATGAAAGATGCCTATTGTGTTTGTGAAGAAATCATTCTCCGTTGTTGAATCAGCTTTAAAATTTGTGATCAATTTGTCTCAGCTGATTTTGAAAATTTAAAAGCAGTTTTTAAAGATGTTTATGTTTTTCTTTATTGCTAATAACATTTGTCAGTTTTGACATTGAAAGATCAATTTGTTATGTGTTATGAACATTTATAATTTTAGCTTATTTTAACTTCAGTGCAATAAGTTTATACGACAACCAATAAAAAGAGTCATTTTATTGGTTGCTTAATGTTATTTGTTATTTAAACAAAAACTAAAAAAGTAAACAGACCTTTACATGTTGATCTTAGTCATTAGAGAGCATTTAATCATGTTTTAGTTCTCAATCAGCTTTATTTTATGAAATAAATTATGCTTTATGCTCTAAGCAGAGACATTAAGTGCAGCTGCCTAAGTATGAAACTCTGTACTTTATGAACTCTCAGTAGTTGTAAAATTTGTTAACAGCTTAGAAATAATAAATGAATTATGCTATATGTTTTAAACTGCTAGTACAGTTGTCACAGTTTTAAACACAGTTTTAAACAGCTTTAATTTGCAATCGAATGCTTCATTTTTAACGCGGATTAAACTTGTTAAACCTTTAAAGGCTTACAGCCTCCACATAAAAAATAAGATTGGTTTGTTTTACACCCCTGAGTACCAGAGGGATCTGTTTTAATGCTCATGCATTGTTTATGACTTCTTTTAAACGCTGAATGATACATATATTATGTATTTTACAAGTTTTGTAATGAAAAGATAATTTCTATTTGTCATGTTGTTTAAAAAAAGTGTTCTTATATTTTTACATTGAAGAATCTGTTTTTAAACTTTAACCTGTGTTGTGCTTACACAAAATGTAATTTAGATGAGATAAAAAAACGACACTCAGTCACTTGTGGATGACAATAGTCAATCACTTTTTCTCGCCAGTAGCAATGTTACTGGTATGTTAAATCAAATACAAATCATTCACTGTAGAAAACATTTCCCATTTTATTAATCTTATTTAATGCTATAAAATTTATATATCATTTACCATAAAGTATGCATCGTGAAAAATTTACTCAAGTTTTTTTTTTAGTAAAACCCAACCCCTGGTCCTGGTAGGTGGATTGACCTCTAGTTCTGTGGGAGACAGATGATAAAAAGGAGGTCCTGTGTGCAAATCATAACGCTCTGTGCATGTTAAACGAACCCTTGGCTGTTTACAGGGCAGTCCAGACAAAATAACAAAATGCTATGAAAAACCCAGAGATCACCCTAGTTGTGAATGTGGGTAAAATCAAATCAAATTTGAAAAAAACATGGATGGCATTTTGTCTGGAATAGAAATAAGCCTTCGCTTCAAGTAGAGGCTAAGCCTAGGTTGGCTCCTGAAGTTAGACGACATGAACACTTTTGTAAGAAGTGCTACCTGGCATTACAGGGTAAAGTCTATGGCGATCTGTTTTCTCTGTTTTCAATTTATTGATTTACTCCATTGATTATTTATAAGAATGTCATTCATTGAGTTTGAAGATATAATGTCTCTTTTACAAACAATAATCTTGTTGGTGGTAATGACAAAATATCTTCTAATGACTCAAAAATGACAGTCTCTAGGTTGAGAAGTTCAAAGTTGAAGGAATTAGATTTTGACATAGTTGTTATATTTGTATTTTTCATAAAATAAAAGGGGGTGGGGTCTCTGGTCCTTCCACCACCCCACTCCCCACCCTCTCTCTACATAAATAATTTTCGGCCTCTGCCTACATAGACAACCCCCCCCCCCCCCTCCCCCACACACACACATACACACACACACACACACACACAACACAATAACCATAAATATACACGAAAATCCAAAAAACTTTCAACTTCTCAGGAGAACGATGTTTAGCATTCTAGAACTCTCCACAAAGAATTGTGTCTAAATGTAAACAAAGAACAGCTGTGAAATAAAAAATATTGATATTAGAAGCATCAGTGTTAATTGTCTTTATGAGTTTCTTCATCATCATGTGTGCGTGTGGATGGTTTGTGTATGCTACTGGCTCAGTGGCTGGTCCTACTTCTTTCCTTTCACTGTTTTACTCATGTATTTCATCTTGCTATTTCTCTTTGAATTCCCTCTGATATCACTATATAATAATGGTGGATGGGATAGATTTCAATGATTGTAAATGACAAATTTTCCTTTTTTCAATAGTGTGCCTATGTCCACTTTGGTGAAAAGCAAAACAGAGAGACAATCCTAGGAAATGAAAGGAAATCATGCTTCCTGATAAGTATGAAAATGATATGATGAAAATACATCACATTTACAGCCGTTTAAAACATGGTTTTTTGCTTTTTTCTCTAAATGACGTAATTGTGACTTAAGCACACTATTAATATGACCCCTTTGATTGTTCATCACACATTTCTAAGTATAGAAGGCGAGATAGACTGTGGATTCTCATAGCTAATCCCTGGCAGGTGAAATGGACGATGCACAGATGTCCGATGCGATGCACAGATGTCCTGTGTAGACGATGCACAGATGTCCCGTGTGGACGATGCACAGATGTCCCGTGTAGGACGATGCACAGATGTCCTGTGAGGACGATGCACAGATGTCCCGTGTGCACTTCGTGCCTATCGTCACTGTTATTGTTATGTTGAGGATCCGTTGTTAGTTTTCCAATAAAAATTTGTGGGTGGTTGAGGGGCTACTGTTAGGTCTACTTCTTTCCTTTCACCCTTTACTTATCTTTTCATCTTGCTGTTTCCTCTTAATTCACCCTGAGACCACAGCAAATGGTGGAAAAATAAATTTCAGTGAAATAAAATCCAGTCAAAACGCATTAATTTTTAACCAAATCTGAAGTCAGTGCAAAACTCAATGTACATAGACCAAGAAAGGATTGTCATTGTAAAACACCTCAAAGAGCACGTAACGTTTGGGGTATGACCATGTATCCTTTTCCTCTTGATATCTATTTCTCCCTAGCTCTCTTTTCCAGTTCTGTTGTCCTCCTGTTTCATTTCCAGCTCTATTCATTTCTCACTATATTTTTATGTGTTTTGTAATTTTGCGTCTTCTTTACAAATTGGTCGTCTTGTCTTACGAGGGTCATGGGGGCAGTTAACGGGCGTTATTGGGTAGGTCCTACTTCTCTCCTTTTATTCCTTCACATGTCTTTCTTTTCATCTTACTGTTTCGTCTTAATTTACCTTAAGCTCACCGCATGAGGTGGACGGGGTAAATTTCATTGAAGCACACATGTTACGAAGGGTCATGTGTTAGTGGTTGGCGGATGTTGTTTGTGGGGTCTATTTCTTCTTTTTCCATTCTTTCACTGCTTCTTCTGTCATCTTGTTGTTTCCTCTTAATGTTCACCCTGAGATCACCGCATGTGGTGATCAGGATAAAGTTCAATTGAAAAAAAACAACACATCAACAATACAAAAAACCCCAACAAAAACCATACGCCCCCTCTCCCCCTTCAAAAATCAAATCAAATCAACTAAAACACAAACAAAACCCATATTGAGTACCAGCCAGCTAGCTGTGCTGTTAGATGCTTCAAAGAAGGTGTAACAGTAACACTCCTGACAATTGACATTAAGATTCTCCTCCTATAGCTTGATACATCTACTCTTTTCACACCTGAATAAAGAGAAGAATGCAGATTACCTTAACCTTTCACTTTCACAAGGGCACAACGTCACTTTCACAAGGGTACAACCTTATCGTTACCAAATAACCTACAGTGCCAGCCAGGGTTCGAAACCAGAATCCTAGTGGCAACAGACAACACATGACATAACATTACCAACTGTTTCACTGAGGATGCTTCTAGTCATACAGAAAGTCCAATTTTTTTCTCTTCATTCTATTGATACACCCTCTGGTTTGTACATGTTTAGTTTAAGTAAACAGATGTCCTGCAAGACCATTTCTGGCCCTTAGTCATATAAGTGGAGTGTGTCCCTGGTTTCAACAGTGTTTAAGCGGAGCAGGCGGTGATAATTTGACTTCAACTTCGATTCAATGGGGGACATAACACAAGAAATTATACAAATTTAATGATCTCGGATCATTTTTCCAGTTATTTACCAGTTTGTTTCGAGGGGTATCGACATTTTACAGTGACTCACAAGAGAAGGACTTGGTGTTTCAAAGGCATGGTGTCGGCCCTCAACCAAAAAGGTCGTGCGTTCATGCCTAGTAGGTTAAACACATTTTCTTGAGTTTATTTCGAGTAAACTCACCACCTCCCCTCCCCTCCCTCTTTGTTGGCCTCGGTAGATCGACACTTAGTCCCATCCGAGACGGACGATAAAACGAAGGTCCCGTGTGCAGATCACAACACTCTGTGCATGTCAAGGATCCGTTGTCTGTTTACATGGCACAATCTAAAACAAGATCATGCTATATACCCTGAGATCACATTGGTTGTGGATGTGAGTGAGAGCAAATACAATCAAATAAAATCAAAGCAAAAACAAATCAAATCAAATGAAATCAAATCAGTGAGTCTCATGCAGATGCTGGGACTTAACACGACGCTATAGATTCGCATAGAAGCTACAACACGGTAACGTCGTGTGATTGTCAAGCCCAAATAAAAAGATAAAGATAGATCGATAGTCCGTTACCTGAAAATTGCAGGCTCACCGACTTTATATAATTTATCCCCAAGCATGCCATTTAATTCAAAGTCCTTCTCATTCTCAACTCCTGGAGAGCATACAGTTCAGCAGTTCATTGAGCGCTTTGAACAAACGCTTTTTGTGGTCTCTGACATGATCCTTTTACGTGTAGCTGAGTATTCATTGGAGCCACCTCGATGAACATACCATCAACTTAACATCGATCGAAATTTTCAGAGAAAGTCTAGTGTCACGTCTATAAACTGTCCGTTGTAAACGCCAATAACTGGTTTTACGAAAGACTGATTACCGACCCCAAGCAAACAAAACAAACTTATCTCCTCCAACCCCCCAACAAAACCAACAGCAACAACAAAACAAAACAAAACAATAAACAACAAAAAAAAACAACAAACAAAAAAATGAAAAAAAAACCCACCCTGCACAACCCCTAAAAAAAAAAAAAAAAAAAACAACAAACAAAACAAAAAACACCAAAAAAAAAACAAAAAAAAACAACAAAGCAAAAAAACAAAACAAACAAACAACCCCCACCCCTTCCCGTCCCCACCTCCAAATACTAAAACAAAAAAAATTAGCAAAAAAAACAAAGAAAAAGAAACAATAAACAAAGAGACACAACAAAATTAACAAAAACCCCAACAACTCATTACTACATAGCAATCACTGGCCACCCCTTCCTCCGCCCGCCCTTGGGCTAAATCACTGGCACACCTTTTCCTCCGCCCGCCCTCCCAATCACTCGGCCACCCTCTTCCTCCGCCCGCCCCCAAGCACCACTGGCCACCCCTTCCTCCGCCCGCCCCCAAGCAATCACGGACCACCTTCTTCTCGCCCGCCCCCTGCCAATCACTGGCCACCCCTTCTCCGCCCGCCCCCCCAAGCAATCACTGGCCACCCTCTTCTTCCGCCACCCAAGCAATCACTGGCCACCTCTTTCTTCCGCCTTCCTCCAATCACTGGCCACCCTTCCTCCGCCCGCCCCCCCAAGCAATCACTGGCCACCCTTCCTCCGCCCGCCCCCCCAAGCAATCACTGGCCACCTTCTTCCTTCCGCCTTTCCGCCCCCCAAGCAATCATTGGCCAATTTTCACCTTCTTCCGCCCGCCCCCCACTGGCCACCTCTTCCTCCGCCCACCGCCCCAAGCAATCACTGGCCACCCCTTTTCTTCCCGCCCTCCAAGCAATCACTGGCCACCCTCTTCCTCCGCCCTCCACCCAAGCAATCACTGGCCACCCTCTTCCTCCGCCCGCCCAATCACTGATCACCCTCTTCCTCCGTCCTCCACCCAGCAATCACTGGCCACCCTTTTCCTCCACCCGCCCCCAAGCAATCACTGGTCACCCTTTTTCCTCCGTCCCCCCCCCCCAGCAATCACTGGCCCTCGGGCAATCACTGACCACCCTTTCCTCCGCCCGCCCCCAGCAATTACTAGCCACCCTCTTCTTCTGCCCGCCCCCAAGCAATTAGCCACCCTTCTTCCGCCTGCCCCCAAGCAATAACTAGCCACCCTCTTCTTCCGCCCGCCCCCCAAGCAATCACTAGCCACCTCTTCCGCCCGCCCCCAAGCAATCACTAGCCACCCTCTTCTCCGCCCGCCCCCCCAGCAATCACTGGCCACCCTCCAAGCAATCACTCCACCCGCTTCCGCCCCTCTAAGCAATCACTAGCCACCCTCTTCCTCCGCCCGCCCCCAAGCAATCACTGGCCACCCTCTTCTTCCGCCCGCCCCCCTAAGCAATCACTAGCCACCCTCTTCCTCCGCCTGCCCCCAAGCAATCACTGACCACCCTCTTCTTCCGCCCTCCCCCAAGCAATCAACCCCCCAAGCAATCACTGTCCACCCTCTTCCTCCGCCCGCCCCCCCCTAAGCAATCACTGGCCACACTCTTCCTCCACCCGCCCCAAGAAATTACTGGCCACCCTCTTTCCTCCGCCCGCCCCAAAAATCACTGGCCACCCTTTTCTTCCTCCACCTAACAATCACTGGCAACCCTCTTCCTCCGCTCCCCAAGCAATCACTGACCAGAAGCAATCACTGGCCACCCTCTTCCTCCGCCCTCCACCAAAAACTGGCCACCTCTTCCTCCGCCTGCCACCCAAGCAATCACTGGCCACCCTCTTCCTCCGCCCGCCACCCTAAGCAAACTAGCCACCCTTCTTCCGCCCGCCCCCCAAGAAATAACTAGCCACCCTCTTCCTCCGCCCCCCCAAGCAATCACTGGCCATTCCTCTTTCCTCCACCTGCCCCCCCCCCCCCCCCTCAAGCAATCACTGGCAACCTCTTCCTCCGCCCGCCAC
>JAXRKP010000397.1:317500-320000 GCA_037039925.1 Doris montereyensis
TCACTTGAAATCACCGCATATGGTGGACAGGGTAAATTCCATTAAAAAACCCATTCAAAACATTGTCGTTTTTTAATTTTAAAAAATGATGTAATGGTGTGAAGAAAAACGTAAAGATGGGGTGTTGAGTTCTGCCACTCTTGTTTGTTTGTCTGTTGTTGTTGTTTGTTTGTTTGTTCGTCAGTAGCATTGCTTGTCTGGGTTCATCATGATATAGGGATCTGAAAATGATTTTAATTAAATTGTTTTATAATTACATAAAAGATCGTTGAAGCAAATTACATACACTGTCAATGCCTTCTTCAAGTTCTTTAAAGTTCTACGCTATTTAAAACGGGATAGTTAATGAGATATTTTAATCATGTTTTAAAATCTGATATTGCTGAGTTGTTTTAGTTAATTGAATGGTTATGCATAACTTATAGGAATAATGCCTTTGTCTAATCATTGATACTGTCTGTTCTTCATTATTGTTGAGGTTATGTGTATAAATTAAAAGTATTAAAGTTACTGGTTGAAAATAAACAACCCAACAGAACAGATTCAACACTGTATGAAAAAACCTCAAAAAACAAAACAAAACTTGCAGTAAATAAGACCATTTTTTGTGTGGACAGAGCATGGAAAACAACATATATCGTGTTCTTCCAGACGAATTTATAATGACGCAGAATGAATTATATGTAATTTCAAAAAACACAATTTAAAATTGTTTGGAGGACACCCGAATAGCAAGCAATTCTGCTTCCATTGCTCTTCAAACAATGGATTGTCTAACATTATTTTACTTCCATTGCTCGCCAAACAATGGATTATCTAACATTGGAATAGCGAGCATTTCCTGAGTAGAGACACGCTTATTTTTGCGTTAATTAAAAATCTATTGTAATCGATACCAAGCCTTCACCTTTCCACTCTGCGTTCAACAGGCTTGAGAGCCTGTCATCTTTTGCCTAGCCTGTATAAGAATCTGGTCTCTGTAGCTAGCTGTTCCCGGGCTTCTTTGTATTGTTGTAAACGTGTGAACATTTTCCTTTTGATCTTTTGGTATAATAAGTTGTGTCTGTTTTTGGGGACCAGCACGATACACCGAATTCTAAATGCATGTAGCATCCATCCTCTCATAGCATCCATGCTGTTATCATTCTCTGTGTTGTTTATGGGTCGCTTACTTGTTCTCATTCTCTGTGTTGTTTATTTCGCTTACTTTGTTCTCATTCTCTGTGTTGTTCTCATTCTCTGTGTTGTTCTCATTCTCTGTGTCTCATTCTCTGTGTTGTTACTTGGTTCTCATTCTCTGTGTTGTTCTCATTCTCTTACTTGTTCTCATTCTCTGTGTTGTTCATGGTTCGCTTACTTGGTTCTCATGCTCTGTGTTGTTCTCATTCTCTGGGTTGTTCTCATTCTCTGTGTTGTTCATGGTTCGCTTCATTCTCTGTGTTGTTCATGGTTCGCTTACTTGGTTATCATGCTCTGTGTTGTTCTCATTCTCTGTGTTGTTCTCATTCTCTGTGTTGTTTATGGTTCGCTTACTTGGTTCTCATTCTCTGTGTTGTTTATGGGTCGCTTACTTGGTTCTCATTCTCTGTGTTGTTCTCATTCTCTGTGTTCTCATTCTCTGTGTTGTTTATGGGTCGCTTACTTGGTTCTCATTCTCTGTGTTGTTCTCATTCTCTGTGTTGTTTATGGGTCGCTTATTTGGCTTACTTGGTTCTCATTCTCTGTGTGTGTTCTCATTCTCTGTGTTGTTTATGGTTCACTTACTTGGTTCTCATTCTCTGTGTTGTTCTCATTCTCTGTGTTTTGTTCTTGGTTTCATTCTCTGTGTTGTTCTCATTCTCTGTCTTGTTCTCTTTGTTCTCATGCTCTGTGTTGTTCTCATTCTCTGTGTTGTTCTCTGTGTTGTTCTCATTCTCTGTGTTGTTCTCATTCTCTGTGTTGTTCATTCTCTGTGTTCAACATTCTCTGTGTTGTTCTCATTCTCTGTGTTGTTCTCATTCTTGTCTGAGTTGTTTATGGTTCGCTTACTTGGTTCTCATGCTCTGTGTTGTTCTCATTCTCTGTGTTGTTTATGGGTCGCTTACTTGGTTCTCATTCTCTGTGTTGTTTATGGGTTGCTTACTTGGTTCTCATTCTCTGTGTTGTTTATAGGTCGCTTACTTGAGTTCTCATTCTCTGTGTTGTTTATGGGTCGCTTACTTGGTTTCTCATTCTCTGTGTTGTTCTCATTCTCTGTGTTGTTTATGGGTCGCTTACTTGGTTCTCATTCTCTGTGTTGTTTATGGGTCGCTTACTTGGTTCTCATGCTCTGTGTTGTTCTCATTCTCTGTGTTGTTTATGGGTCGCTTACTTGGTTCTCATTCTCTGTTTTGTTCTCATTCTCTGTGTTGTTTATGGGTCGCTTACTTGGTTCTCATGCTCTGTGTTGTTCTCATTCTCTGTGTTGTTTATGGGTCGCTTACTTGGTTCTCATTCGCTGTACTGTTCATGGTTCCCGAAG
>JAXRKP010000397.1:325000-328065 GCA_037039925.1 Doris montereyensis
TATGCATGTAAGTAAGTAAGTCTTATGACCACTTACACGATTTATCTACTTATACTGCTATTCATTTTTACACTCCTCATATCCAAACTTTCCTCTGGGATGAAAGAAAGTATTTTAATTGAATTGAGTTGAATTGAATTGAATTGAATTGAATTTGCGCATACTTACAACGTGGAATTCACATAAACATAAAGTAAATAATACATGACATTGATATCATGCACAATGTAATAAGATGAAATCCTTATTGAAAAACAGAGTAGATCTATATCTAAAAGGATTATATAACAGAAATAGACAAGATCAGAAGAAGAAAAAATACGCAGGATGAATACTTCAAGTCAAAGATTACAAGACAGCATGTCTAGACAAGACTTAAAAACAACAGGTGAATTAGCTAGACATAATTTCTCGACATAATTTGATAAATTACATGTAGCCTTCAGAAAATCAAATAAATGTAATAATATTCTTCGATCACCACCCATCTAGCTTATGTCAATGAAATAATATCCAATCACCCCCCCTCCCCTTACCTAGCTTATTTGTTCAAAATAATATCCAATCCTTCTAGAAAACCCATTTAATCAAATGTAGCGAGGCAAGCCATTATTTAGTTAATTGACAAAATCTTCATCCCTTGATTGTGTTGCAGACATTACATTATGTATCATTGATGTACGTAATGGAAATGGTTTGTTTGTTATGGTTTTGGTTTCGGTTTTTCCCTTTCATGTATTGTATTGTCATGAAGAAAGGCAGATACGAATGAAAGAATGGGAGCATTAGAGATCAAGAATATATATTTATGTATATTATATATATATATATATATATATATATATATATATATATATATATATATATATATATATATATATATATATATATATATATATATATATATATATATATATATATATATATATATATACATAAAATAATACAAGTCATGGGGTCCAGAACTCGTTTCGTCTCTATTATTGTGCTTTATAGATTCAATGTTTTGAAGATCAGACTTTAAAGATGGGATAGTAATGTCAGAATATTCTGCACGTGTTATCCAAGCTGTAGTCCTCCCATGATCGGATCTCGTCAACATGCCAATTGCAGATGGCGTTGTCGTATTTTTGTATAAGGGCTGTCGTCTGTACTGTTCTTGACGATGAAAGTTTGTTATCCTTTGATACGGAACGTAATACTCAATATTGAGATCATCAGTCTCTGAAAGAATAGAACGTGTCCCATTCGTTTGTCTAATGTGTCTTTATATAGTCATTGTTGCGATCTGTGTAAATATGTATTCTTATGTTATTTTTACGATTTTGAGATCTCGGCGCTTACTTTCTCATTATACAGGTCCTCGATCATGTCAGCAGGCGTGCGTGATTACTTAACCTTTTGATTTTCCGTGATTGAGTTTTCATCACATGTGCTTGATTTTTTTCCATCATCCTCGCTGTTTGGCGGGATAGATGTGTCAGGAAGGTGTAAATCTATGTTCTCGTTGTGTTTCGCTTCTGTCTCCGTGTCGTTTATGTCGTTTGATTCACTGGTTGTGTTTTCGATAAAGTTGTGTCATCAAGCGGCGATGTTATGGTTGACACACTGAATGAATGGATAGCAATGTCCTGACTCTGGGTTGACTCCGTATTGCTGTTGTTTGTTTGTTGAATGTCAACTCTTACGATTTCTTTGTTTTCAATAATGTCCGTGTTCGTAGATGTGTCGTCAAGGGCGATGTTATAGTTGACACACTGAATGAGTGGGTACGATGTCCTTATTCTGGGTTGACTCCATATTGTTGTTGTTTGTTGGTTGAATGTGGAACGCAGTTTCCGTTTCTTATGTTGGTAGATGTTGCTGTCTCCGTTGTTACTCTTGTATGCTATTGTTTTCTAAGTTGGTCTCGTCTTATTTGGCTCGGTGACTTCCGTCTGAAGCTGGCAGAAGTCGAATGATGCCTCGCCGATCCATTCATGTTGTCCATGGCTATACCATCAAAACGAAGGACGAAAGTAGTGCACTCTTGATTTCCAGCTACTTTGTTTCGCATGTAGATTCCAAATAGCCTGCTTTAGTTTCGCATGTAGATTCAAATAGCCTACTTTAGTTTCGCATGTAGATTCCTAATAGCCTGCTTTAGTTTCGCATGTAGATTCCAATTAGCCTACTTTAGTTTCGTAGCGAATAAACTCTTGGATCAAATCAGTATTTTGATTGATTGGAAACAAATTGTTTTGCCTGCGATCTACAAAACGTTTTATTGTTTCTATATCTATTTTCTCGATTTCGGTCATTACAATAACTTGAGTATCGAGCACTGTGTAAAAGCCGGGGTAACGTCAGCATCCAGTACTAATTTGATCTAATAGTCGTACTTGATTGCACCCACAACTGATACAGTGGTTTCTGAATTCACCGCAGTCAAAGATCGAGAGACCCAGCATCATAATAAAAATAAATCATAATCCAACATCGTTTAAGGGCATGCTTATATATATATATATATATATATATATATATATATATATATATATATATATATATATATATATATATATACACACACACACACACACATATATATATATATACACACACACACATATATATATATATATATATATATATATATATATATATATATATATATATATATATATATATATATATATATATATATATATATATATCAAACGTCAAAGAAACAAACATGTTGGATCATACTTCATTTACTTTATCTTAGAAGTTATTAGGGCAAAGCTTAGATGTTACACAAAGATAGAGCTTGGCCATGATATGTCAGAGTGGATACCGCATTGGATATAACGAAGCATGATCAACAATAACATTGCATAATAGACAAAACATAGAACCCGTGCAGATGGTATTTACATATATGATATGACTACACTGCAGCCAAAAACTGGCTAAATACAGTTTTGTAGTGAAACCGGCTTAGTAATGCGAGTCATAAGGGGAAGCTTTATAAATGCAACAAGTTAGGCCATAGGGAGTGTAGGACACACTGTGGAAACACCGTGTGGTGATGAGGCAATCTA
>JAXRKP010000398.1:17500-170000 GCA_037039925.1 Doris montereyensis
TGTAAGTGAAGTAAAGTTCCTCCAAGGTCATAACGGCCCAAAGAGCTGGAGCTTATCCCAGTTTCTATAGCAAGAAGTGGAATGGCTATGCGGTCTAAGTGTCTTTTCCCAAGGAACACAACGACGCCGGGCCTAGCTTTGCCGGGATTCAAACCCAGGACCTCATCACCCCGCAGTCCGCCAGCCTAACATTTCGGTCACTCAACGCTACGCAAATTCGGTCTATGTTTGTCACAAATTTGGCTCTCATTTTTTGGTCCCAATTCTGGAATCTCTTTCCCGCTGAGGTGAGAGGTTTAGGGGCTTTTTTCTCAACACGAGTTTGATTTGATTTGCGTGTGGCTGGGACTGTATGATTTTGAGCTGACGCTTTGTCACTGCATCGCACCAAGACAGTTTCCTCTTATTTTCCTTCTTTCTTTCTCTCTTTCTTTCTTTGTATTTTTTCTTCTTTAACTTATGACATTATTATTATCATTGTTGTTAAAAGAATGTGTTCACCATGCTCCTACAATTGATGTGAAAAGAATGTGTGTTTACAATACTCCTACAATTGATGTGAAAAGAATGTGTGTTTACAATACTCCTACAATTGATGCGAAAAGAATGTGTTTACAATACTCCTACAAATTGATGTGAAAAGAATGTGTGTTTACAATACTCCTACAAATTGATGTGAAAAGAATGTGTGTTTACAATACTCCTACAAATTGATGTGAAAAGAATGTGTGTTTACAATACTCCTACAATTAATGTGAAAAGAATGTGTGTTTACAATACTCCTAGAATTAATGTGAAAAGAATGTGTGTTTACAATACTCCTACAAGAATTAATCCTACAAATGGTGTGAAAAGAATGTGTGTTTACAATGCTCCTACAATTGATGTGAAAAGAATGTGTGTTTACAATACTCCTACAATTAGTATGAAAAGAATGTGTGTTTACAATACTCCTACAATTAGTATGAAAAGAATGTGTGTTTACAATACTCCTACAATTAGTATGAAAAGAATGTGTTTACAATACTCCTACAATTAGTGTGAAAAGAATGTGTGTTTACAATACTCCTACAATTGGTGTGAAAAGAATGTGTGTTTACAATGCTCCTACAATTGATGTGAAAAGAATGTGTGTTTACAATACTCCTACAATTAATGTGAAAAGAATGTGTGTTTACATTGCAATGCTCCTACATCTAAAATATTTTGTATGTAAGTTGTGGGCCTAATAATCATTCCAGTATCATTTGCTATAATTAGCAGCATCATAACAAAGGAGGGAGTGAGGGGGAAGCAAACAAACAAACAAACAAACAAACTTCTTTTTGAATGTAAGCTTTTCTTCAACCATCTTGGGTCTTCTCGTATGACTTGGTGTGCAGAAATAACGCCATGGGAATGTCAACGTGTTGTTTTGTCTCACCTTCGTGGTAGGTACTGCTTGGTAGGTCTTTCTCCTTTTCTTTTCACTCTTTCACTTATCTTTCATCTTGCTGTTTCCTGATAATTTCACCCTGAGATCACCGCATATTGTGGACGGGGTAAATTTAAATCAATCAATCAATCAACCCATCAATCAATCAACCAAGCAATCAAAACATCAATCAATCAATCAACCCATCGACCAATCAATCAATCAATCAACACATCAGTCAATCAATCAATCAATCAACCCATCGATCAATCAACCAGTCAATCAATCAATCAATCAACCCATCGATCAATCAATCAACCAACCAATCAATGAACCAACCAACCAATCAATCAATCAATTAACCAATCAACCAATCAATCATGTCGCAGGTTTTATGTTCCATGCTGGAGCTGGAAGTGGTGGAAGGTCACGACCTCAAGATGCAGATGATCACCACCCTGCAGTCGACGTGTGAAGGCAACGCATGTACGCCCAGCTGTGTGAGCGACAGATACAGATGAAGGAGATGGTGAGTGGAAGAGAGAGAGTGTGTGTGTTGTTGTTGTCTCGTGCTGCCCATTGGGGCGGTTGGTGGGTTACTGCTGGTGGGGGGGGGGGGGCACGGTAGTCCAGAGGCAAGGTGTCGGCCTCTTAACCCAAAGGTCATGGGTTCAAGCCCCTCCTATGGTGAACATGTTTTTAAATAAAATCATAAAATCTATCCCCCTCCCTCCTCCCCAGTAGGTAGATCGACACCTAGTCCCATTGGAGCCGGACGATAAATATTAATAATTCTACCTAAAACCTCTGAGATCACCTTAGTTGTGGATGTGGGTAAATCAAATGAAATTTTAAAAATTCTAATTCACCCTGCGATCACTACTACTACTACTACTACATATGGTGGATGAAGTGAATGCCGATGAAACAATCAAACTAAATCCCTCGTTGCCGTGACAACACGTGGAAAGCTCTACTGAATCAGTGATGATACAGTGACAACACGTGGAAAGCTCTACTGAATCAGTAATGATACAGTGACAACAGTTTCTAATATTTGTCAGGGTTGGAGGAGTGTGTGTGTAGAGCCGTCATCGGTACTGCATGTTGGCATTGAAGAGGTCATTTCAATGGTGTGTCTACGCGATTTTCGTGAAAAACGAGACAGAAAAATAATCCTAGGGGATAAAAAGAAATCACGCTTTCTGAAAGGTGTGAAAGTGATATGATGAATATATATATATCACGTTAACAGCCATTTGAAACTTGAAATTCCCAAAAGCCAAACAGTGCCAAAGTCCATGGTTTTTGGCATTTTTCTCTAAAGGACGTAATTTGTGACTTAGGCACACTATTGAACTGACCGCTTCGATTAGTTTGCGTGACCAGCATGATTTTGTATTCGTCGAGTGCTATCTTCTCACGCATATTTTTTTCTTGTTTTTTTCCCCTCCACTCTTTGACCTTCATCGCTGTGCCGATGACAACAACAACAACAACAACAGCAACAGAAGGGCGGCCCCAAGAAGCTCACGCTGCCCAGCAAATCCACAGACTCGGACCTGAGCCGCATGCTGAGCTCCGGCTCCTTCGGCAACCTGGAGTGTTTGAGTCTGGCTTTCACCCAAGTGACCAGCGCCTGTGCCTCCGACCTCATCAAACTGCCATCCCTTCGCTACCTGAACCTCTGGTCCACTCAGGTTGGCACACTCTTCCGTTTTTGTGGTTTTTGTGGGGGTTTTTTGTCGGTTGGTGTGTATGTTTGATGGTGAAAAACGACAATAAACGACAGCTTCACCAATGATAAAGACAGAACGAACACGTGACGCGCACATATGTTTGTTCTGTCTGTATTCAAGGAGTTGTCATTTAGTCAAATCCCCCCCCCCTGACTTCACTCCACTGTGACTCCTTTGTATTATTGTATATGTTCGCTGGTAGGTAGGTGCCTACGTCTTTCCTTTCAGTTCACTCTCTCTTTTTGTCTTGTCTTTCATCTGGTTGTTGCCTTTTAATCAATTGACTCTTCTGTTTTCTGTTCATCAATTCGTATGTTTGTTAGTGTGTGTTTGTTTGGGGTGGGCGATGGGCAGACAAATGCTGCTGGCACTGGCAGGTCCCTACTTCAGCCCTGTCACTCTTTCACATGTCTTTCATTTCGCTATTTCCTCATTAACCAACTCGCTCTGAGATCACTGCATATAGGTGGACGGTAAATGTTACTCAAACAAACAAACAAACAAACAAGCATTCTTTTGTTGTTGTTGTTTTCTTTTTGTTCATTGTTGTTGTTGTTGTCTTTGAGAGTCAGAGAAAATTTGTGTGAGATGTTTTCTGACTCATGAGAGTTGCCAGATAAAATGTTGAAACTACTGTCTAAGGTGGCTTTTATCTAGCAGCAGGCAGGGTCTACCTTTTCTTTGTTTTTTTCTTTTTCTTTGCTTTTTTTTTGCTCTTCATTTCAACTGTACAAAATAGCATAGAACATACAGCAACTTGTGATTTTTTGCTCTTCATTTCAACTGTACAAAATAGCATAGAACATACAGCAACTTGTGAATTTTTGCTCTTCATTTCAACTGTACAAAATAGCATAAAACATGCAGCAACTTGTGATTTTTGCTCTTCGTTTCAACTGTACAAAATAGCATAGAACATACAGCAACTTGTGATTTTTTGCTCTTCATTTCAACTGTACAAAATAGCAAAGAACATACAGCGACTTGTGATTTTTTGCTCTTCATTTCAACTGTACAAAATAACATAGAATATACAACAACTTGTGATTTTTTGCTCTTCATTTCAACTGTACAAAATAGCATAGAACATACAGCAACTTGTGATTTTTTGCTCTTCATTTCAACTGTACAAAATAGCATAGAACATACAGCAACTTGTGATTTTTTGTTAAAGCGAAAAACAAACTGATTTAAAAAACAAAAGCCAACAAAAATTAATGGTGTAAATTACTTAACTCAGTACTTCATATTTATTCCTATTTCTTGCACAAATGTTTAAAAAAAATTTTTTTTTTGTTCTGATGTATTTGATATGATATTGATATTTGAATTGATGCTGTCTTTCTTTCTCACCTGTATCGTGGATGGTTGATGGGCGGTGCTGGTAGGTCTTACTTCTTTCTCCTTTCATTCCTTCACGTATATTTCATCTTGCTAGCTATAAGTATTACCTCTTAATTCACCCTGAGATCACCGCATATGGGTGGATAGGGTAAATTTCAATGAAACAAGTTTCCTCTGAATTCACCCTGACATCACCGCATATATATTATGGTGGACGCGGGTAAATTTCAATGAAACAAGTTTCCTCTAAATTCACCTTGAGATCACCGCATATGGGTGGATAGGGTAAATTTCAATGAAACAAGTTTCCTCTGAATTCACCCTGACATCACCGCATATATATATTATGGTGGACGGGGTAAATTTCAATGAGACAAGTTTCCTCTAAATTCACCCTGACGTCACCGCATATATATTATGGTGAACGGGGTAAATTTCAATGAGAGAAAAAACAAAAACAATCCTTAACCAAATCTCATCTGTATCAATACAAATACAATTCATTTTTCTTATTTTGAAGTCAATAATAATAATTTGTTCTTTGTTTTGTTTTTGTCTTGTAGTTTGGTGACCACGGGTTACAGATCATCTCTGAACACCTTCACAAGTTGCAAGTCTTAAACTTGTGTGAAACGCCAGTAACCGACAAGAGTTTGTCGTGTCTAGCATGTAAGTACAGCAACCAGCAACCAGCCGCAGTGCTGCACAACCTATTGCTTCAAAAAGCGGATTTAAACGGGTTTTTTTTCTGGAGATTATACTTATACACCTTTTGAGCCTTTTTTAATGGTTTCTGTCCACATTGAGTTTTGTTAACATTTTTAAATTGCACACTTTTTCTCTCTAAATATTCCTTCTTTTGGCAAGCAAAATAAAAGTAGTAGTAGCAGTAGTAGCAGTAGCAGCAGCAGTAGCAGCAGCAGCAGCAGCAGCAGCAGTAGTAGTAGTAGTAGTAGGAGGAGCAGCAGCTCAGCAGCAGTAGTAGTCGTAGGGCAGTAGTGGTAGTGGTAGTGGTAGTAGGAGTAGTAGCAGTAGCAGCAGTATTAGTAGTGGTAGTGGTAGTGGTAGCGATAATATATTTGTATTATGTTATAAAGATAATACTGTTTCTTTGGAAGAAAAACCCTTTGCTTGTAAGTTACCTTATTGTTGTGTGCAATTGTATCATAAGTATTCCTTCTCCTCTTTATTTTTCAGCATTGAAAAGTCTCGCAAATTAAATTTGAACAGCACCAGTTTGTCAGCTTTGACCTTCGAGGGACTCAAAGTAAGTGTGTTGTCTGGTTGACTTGCCTACCACACCTGCCAAACTCTAGAAAACATGTAATTAATGTTAATCAGCACAAAGATGAGATGCCCGCTATGAGAATACAAATGAGATGAAAGCATTCCAAGTTAGCACAAAGATTAGATCCCGACTGTGAGAATACAAATCAAATTTTGAAATTCATAGTCAGCATGAAAATTAGGTCCCCACTACAAAAATGAGAATCAAATCTTAGAATTACGATTTTAACGATGTGGTACTATTTTTGCGCCCCAGTCAAAAGTGCATTGTCGCCATTTGGGCCCTCTCCCATATTTTTCTTCTCATTAGTTCATTCGTTTCAATTGATAAAAGTTTTTTCTCTTCATATTTTTATGTCACCTCTTTTTGTTTTGTTTCTGTGGATTAAACTTAAAAAAAAAAGAAGTTTTTATTATAAAGCTGAAATAACTAAACTCTGTTTCTACCGTCCACCCTTCCCACAGGAAAAACTACCAGCCTTGCAGGAATGTGACGTCCGTTACACCGACGCCTGGTGACTGTGACAGTCGGAACATGAACTTTTCTACACGACCTGTATTTTTAACGGTTTCCTGGAAACATCCACCATCACAATGCAAACCGGCTAGCCAGCCGTCCATCCTAGTGTCACCAGAGAAGTGAAAAGACAAAAAACAAAAAGAAAAAGAAGAAGAAAAAGAAGAAGAAAATAAACGGTTTCTACAGCTGGAAAGAGAAGGGCGTTTGGCACTACTTACTAGATTCTGATTTATAGTAACAAGAGAGAATGTAATCAACGAGTCACCTCAGTCACGATAGATCTGTCCAGTTGTGGCGTGAAATATGTGAATATATATTATTACATTTAAAAACTTCCAGGAATCAGTTTCTTCCGAGACCGTATGGTGTCGCTAACGAGGCAAAACAAAAACATAAAACAAAGTTCAGTTGCTGGTCAATTGGTGGCAAAAGATTATTCAGAGCCAAGATTATCCATTGTCTGTTTTTGGCTCCAAAATTTGTGCCAAGAGCCACTTCAAAAGTGCTTGAAAAGGAGCCTATGTGTATTTATTGTGTCGTTCTACGTAGATTTCATGAGCTGTGAGTGAGGAAATTCAGAACTCTTGCTATCCGTTGTTTCAAAGGCAGTGCCAAGGAGGATCTGATCTTCACTCTTTTGAAAGTCAAGTCCAAGTCAAGTCAACAGTCATGTTTTTTTTTGGTTTTTTTTAAATATTGGATCGGTTCATTTCTTTCATTCTCCCTCCTTCCTTAAAGTAGTCCTTCGTGTCAGACGGAGAGAGGTGATCTCATCCCTGACATCGTTATCTCGAGGAGGGAAAAGCTGAATTGAGGAAGTTGATTAAAAAGAAAGCTTTCGTGTCTTGAAAACCGCTAATGAATAGAGAAGATCATAGATGAACATTTTCCTGAATTGAAAAGTATATCAGCATTTTTCGGCAACTTATCTTTTCTCATGTTTTTTTGTTGAAAAAAAAGCAAAATCAGCCGTAAGTAACCGCTATTTGTGTGTATTAACGTTTCGTTATCTTAGCACGCAGCAGTGGTGTGTACAAATGTAATATGGGAACACACACAGCAGAGATGTGTACAGATATATGGAAACGTTTTTTTTGTTTTGTTTTTTTACTTCTTTGTTGAAGAATATTTTAATACTAGAATTTGAGCTTGAATAATAACTGTCACTAACCATTGTAACTGAAACTTAAGAGATGAATCTTATTATATTTTCTTGTGTCTTTAAGCTACCAGTACCTGAAATAGATTGTTGCATGGATATGTTTTTAAAGATCCAAAGTGTTTGTCTTTTAATTTAGGTCTATAAAAATATATATACCGGTATATATTGTTTCAAGAAGAATCAGGTTCAGCGAGTGCAAACCGATTTAGAACTTCTTTGAATCTTGATGAAAAATTTGATTTTTTTGTGTCTTTTTTTATTTTTAGCTGTTGACTGGCTAATGGAAAAGAATGATCATGAAAACAAATCAAACAAGACTGAATGGGTGCTCATTTTTTACCCTTTTTTTAGATGTCTGTTCTAAATAAGATTAATCTGGGAATATTGGAAGTTTGGTTCAGACAGAAATGGTGACTCATTATACTGTTTCAGCAACCAAAAAGAAAAGAAAAAAGAAAAGTGCTTTCACGTTAATGACATGAAATGGGAGTGGCGATGGTGGATGAGATCAGGGGCTTTTTCTCCCCGCTCTACGGGCACACGACCTTGAACTCTGATTCACTCTGCCTTACTTCAATTTCAATTCTTTTTGTACAGCCACACATCCTATGGCACCTCAGCAGTGCAGGTATTGTTTCATGCATTGGCGTCACTTCTTTGCATTTCAAGCCTCTTTCTCATTGTATGAAATCACACTTTCTCATTGTATGAAATCACACTTTCTCATTGTATGAAATCACTTTCTCATTGTATGAAAGCACATCTGGTAGCCTTTTTTCTCATTGTATGAAAGCACATCTGGGAAGCCTCGAAATCTTATCTTGGTAGTCTCTTTCTCATTGTACCAAATCAAATCTTGTTGCCTCGTTCTGACTATGGAATCCCATCTCTTCTTTTGTAACCTCTTCTTTCCTACTATAGAATCACACATTTATTTTCACTTTACAGCCTTTCTTTGACTACGGAATCACTTCATTTATTTTTACTCTACAGCCTTTCTTTGACTACGGAATCGCTTCATTTATTTTCACTCTACAGCCTTTCTTTGACTACGGAATCACTTCATCCGTGCGTGGAATGGAGTCAGTCAGCGTATCCAGAGTTTTTATTTTCTATTCATTGACTCTTGGGTCCTTCTTCTTCACTCACCATGTTTTTAAATCTGTTCATTCTCATGAAAGTGAAAGCAGTTGTTCTTACTGATCATATCCTCACTGCTTTTTATTACATCAATATATCATCAATGTACATTTGTATCCAACCCTGGTCTATCTATTTTCTAAGTCTTCACGTCTCTGGGTGGGTATTTTCTTCTCTCTTCATTTCCATATTATAATTGAGCCAGTCAATAATAGCTCTCACGACCCGATTCATGATGATGATGATCGCTTTATGCATCAATTTTTGATAATGAACATTTCAAATTTCACAATTTCACAATTCACACGCATTTTATGACTTAACCCTGTGCCATGTCAGTTGATCTTTAATCTTTGATTTTGATTTTTAAAACATTGATATATCTTTTTGTGTTCAAATGCAGAAGAGAAAAAAATCTAAACCATGCCTACACATACTTACACTTACACTTACATGTTTCTGGTTTTTGTTCATTGAAGAGAGAACACATTTGATTTTGGTTGTCAGATTTGCGTATGAACACTGACTTTTGTTGTTGTCGTCCTATTTTGTTTTAGATTTTTTCTTTTGGGGTGGGGGGAGGGAGGGGGGTGTTGTAATGTTATTTTAAGTTTTAGTATGGACTTTCAGATGTCATGTGATATTCATAGATCATCATTTGTCCGGGATATGAGATTTATTTTTCTTTCTCTCAGGCAGAGAATTGATGAAACTGCTTCTTTTGCACACACCTTATGAAATTGTAGATAAGATAATTTCATGAAACTAGGTTGCTATGTTTAGAGGGACTCCACCTCCACCTGTCTCAATCCTATAGCAGCAAAAATTGACCCAAATGTCTGTCCCCACTCTGTTTAAAATAAAAGTCATGAAATTTGGGTGGGAAGCAAAAAGAAAAAGAAAGTAGTAATTAACTTTAAAACACATAAATAGTTTTGCTTTGTCTTTGCGCTCACCAATGTCTTGTTTCAATACAAACTTTAAGTTGCATTTCCTTCAGTTCAGTTGTCGCAATTTGCACTTGCCTCATGTTTGCACATGCCGAACCAGGTCAAAATATTCCCTTTAAAATATTTCTTAAAATATTGTTTTCGTTTTACTGTTTTTTATTGTATCTCATTTGATAAAATATATATTTGTTAATGACAGTGTGTGAGAATTTCTGATGTGTTTACTTTTCAAATGTAACTTTGATGATTGTGAATTGAAACTAAAATTTGTACGAGCACACCAGTGCACTGGACTTAGATGGAGTAATGTATTACAGTACCGACCGATGTTTTTGACAATCGACCGTATTATTAATTCATGATTAACTGTAACGAATGCCTTGGGTGTTGCACAGACAGGATATAAATGCATTTGTGTGGAGGAATTGTCGCATTGTTTACCTGCAAATTTAATGCTAGAACAATTGATGACGTTGAAATTATGTGTATTGCAATTGACGCAGTAGAATTTTTATTATAAATTTGTCTAATATTTAATGATCACCTTCATCAGAATAGTTTATTTTGTTGACATTTCGATTAACCCTTTCCTGCCTACTGCAACCGAATATGCCGTCAGCCCTGCAGCCTAATGGGCATGAGATGGAATGCTACATCAGCCTTGCAGTCTAATGGGCATGAGATGGAATGCTACATCAGCCCTGCAGCCTAATGGGCATGTGATGGAATGCTACATCAGCCTTGCAGTCTAATGGGCATGTGATGGAATGTTACATCAGCCTTGCAGTCTAATAATGGGCATGTGCAGATGGAATGCTACATCAGCCCTGCAGCCTAATGGGCATGAGATGGAATGCTATATCAGCCTTGCACTTTGCAGTCTAATGGGCATGAGATGGAATGCTACATCAGCATCGATGCCTAGAGCGCCCTAATGCAGCCCTCGCTTACTCTTCGTCTTTGTACTCCTTTTAACAACAAGATGACCTCGTGTGGCAATCTGTGGTGAGCGAGACTTCCGGCTCTTTTGGTTTTTGACTTACAGCGATTTTAAACAAAGCGAAAGTATTACTTGCAATGAATTGACGGACCTACTTCTCACAAAAGTTACTGACAATTAAAAGCTCATCAAAGTTTTATAAAAGTATATATTTTCTAGCGACTTATATTGTTCTCTATATCATGATATCGGTTTCATTGGAATTGAACATTTGTTTTAGCACTTAAAGATTAATTTTAACTGAGACTTATACTTTTCACTAGGGTTGCATCCCTTTGCTTAGGCACACAGAGGGAAGAGGAAGTGGGGGGTAAAGGCACACGTAGAAGAATTGTGGACGACCCTGAGGCAGGAAAGGATTAAAGTAATGGTGTAGGTTGTGAAAAATTGATCATGAATTACAAGTGTGTGAAGCTTACAGAGTACAAAATGCAACAAGGGTTTGGGGTACTGTTGTACATTCTTTAACCTGAAATATTACATGCGAATCAAAAGGAACTATGGAAGGGAGGCAATCCTTTTTGCTAATGTATATTGTCGCTTCAAGTTTTGTTTGGCTGAACACAAGGCCAGTTTGTTCCAACTGAAAGTCTTCACGTGTAACTAACTACAGCCACCAAAAGCTGATGGTTTAAAAAAAAACAAAAACAAACCCAAACAAACGACAAAACAATTTAAAGTTGTATTTTTTTCTCTCGAAATTTTTTTATATTTTCTTACTTGCTTGAACATGAGGAGGACGCAAAGACCGTCCCCATGTTCCCTCTTGACGGAAGGAGAGTTTTATTCTTCAGATAGTTGAATGTTGAAAGTTGTTTTTATCCATTATTGATAAACAGTAGGAAAAAAACCCAATTTCCAAGTCGTTTTTCTTATGATGTTTAAAGCCGCCTTTGATTCTGTACTTCTCAAGAGTTTCTAATTTGAGAATCGTTTTCCACCTGCCAGGAAGGTCCAAAACCTGACCAACTTGACACCTATATTCTTTATCCCTTACACACACACACCTCCCCCCCCCCTTCCTCCAAATGATAGGATTGAACCATTTAAAATCAATCAGTCCCCCCTCCTACCTACCCTGTCATTTACGAGAGAGTTTTGACCAATCAGATGTTGATTTGATAACCCCTCAAAATCCCTGTGCAATCACGTCATCATTGAGGGATTTCATTCGTCTGCTGGCCAGACCTGGTTGTTTGGTCAACATTGGGGGGGGGGGAGGGAGGGAGGGGGGGGTGTCGACTTGATGCACTCATGTTACTACTGTTCATTTTTACGCAAAGAGAGAACGTCTTTTTTATTTTTTTTAGTTTCTTTTTTCTACCGATTTGACTTTGCATTTGATGTACGACTTAATTAAATGCACTTGCATATATGTCATGGCATGTGACGTAAATGTATTGGCATATGTCATGACATGTGACAAACATAATGGCACATGTCATGGCATGTGACATAAACGTAATGGCATATGTCATGACATGTGACACAAACATGATGGCATATGTCATGTCATATGACATTAACACTATGGCATATGTGATGGAATTGGACGTGTAAAATGACAGCTTCCTTTATATTTTTGTATTATATGTAATATATATATATATATATTTATATATATATATATATATATATATTATTGTTATCATTACTATTATTATTGCTGTTATTATTAGTATTAACACCATAATCACAACTGTCAGGTGATGAATCCATCACCCACCTAATTCTCTGAGGTATTTTTGTTTTGTTTCTTTTATATTACCGTACGATGTTCTTATACCAAAGGCATATAATATTATCACGCAAGACTGATTTTTCTACAACTATAAATAGATTTTAACTTTTTATGATTTGGGCTTTTTTTTGTGTGGGGGGAGTCTTTTTGCATGACCATTATTCACATTTCAAATGAATTAACTTTAAAATAAGAAGAGGGTAATTTTTTTACATATGCGTCATTACGTTAATTATAAGTTGGGATGAGAGAGCCCAAATAGTGAATAAAACAATGAAACGATTTCGGAAACATGGAGAGAAAGAAGGAGAGAGAAGAAGAAAAAAGTTCCAGCATGCATTTCCTCATAACATCGCAAACTGTCATCTTTCCTGACACCGCCCGTACTCAACTTACTTGAATATAACGTATATAATGACATTATGGCGTTGATTTGGCATTCCACTTCACACTTTATGCGCCCGCGCATATCATTATTTCTATATATTATTATACTTAGCAAGCTGCCGCGACGCTGCCCCCCCCCCCCCTTGCCTTGCGGCAGCAACTGAGCTTTCGTGTTGTTAGCGTCACTTTGAAAACAAAACCAATTACGACAGCTATCTTATAATTTAGATAAACTCATTCACTTATCCTTATCTTTAATAAATTATAAATAACAATTTCTCTCCCATTCCGAGCATGGCTGCATGGATTTCTCATTATCAAACATTCAGTTCCAAACGCAGTTTTATCATGTTAAAGTTAAAGTTCACCAGCAAAATATGTCTTGCGAGTCATCTATCAAAAGATATTTCCAGCCGAGTCGAAACACATGATTTGTATCTTTGTTTACTTTAGTAAGCTCACGACTAGAAATTAAAGTTGATTTGGAATTTTTTAACACAACAGACAGCTAGCCAAGGCTTATGGTACTTTGCTTTGTGGACGGGTTTGGAGGGGTGGCTGGTAGGTCTCACTTCTTTCTTTCCCTCTTTCTCTTATCTTTCATGTTGCCGTTTCAGGCTATTCGCAGGCACTGACGGTCGGCTCTTCTTTCGTTTCACTCTATCTTGACTTATCTTTCGTCTTGCCGTTTCCTTACTTTTAATTCACCCTGAGATCACCGCATACAGCGGACAGGGTAGATTTTAATGAAAAAATTCAAAAGTGCTTTGCATTTATTGTTGTAGTGAAAACTTGAATGTAAACCTAGAGGGAAGAAACGAGTCGCTATTTTCTCTAACATTTCAGAAAGACATACTTGAAGGAGGCGAAGGTACTGGGTGCTGCATACGTTGATGCTCAAGGGACCTGATAAAAATAGATTTTTAACAATCGACCTCTGTAAAAACAAAACAAAAAAACCCCATTGACTTTAAAGGCAGTGTTACTTAACTCATTGTCGACTTAAAGTTAAAGTCAAAAGAATATTTTTATGAACTTGAAAAAAAATGTATTAAGGATAGGACTATGAACAAGAACATTGACTTAAGCGACGTCGACTTATGCGGCAACAACTGTAAGAAGACAATCTGTCTATATAAACATAATCTTAAAGTGATGAATGATGACATGAAATCATATTGAAGCACTGTAGAAACAAAGACGAGACAAATACAAAGAAATAGATGCCATTAGTCCCTAGTGTAAAAAAAAAATTGTATTTCAATCATTTTATTTAATGCTTCCTTTATGCCGGTGACTAGTAAATAGTTTAGTTCTAATCCAAATCCAAATCAATTAATAATAATCTCCTGTGAATTGGTGAATGACGTGTAATAAAAACTATGGCCTGATAAGACAGCAGCACGCATGCCAGCAAAATAACACTAAGGGGCACAGTACCAGAGAACTGGGGTAATTACTCAAGTTCCTGTCGTAGGTTTTCTTGAGGAGGGGAGGGGGGGGGGGGTTTGTTTGTTTTTGTTCCTTGTTTGTTATTGTTATTTGAAATGAGTTTATTATGTTTATCCACTGTGAGAATCACTCTTACTTATTAAAACAGAGTATTACTACCACCATAGACAGCAATGACTTTTTTGTGTGTGTGTGTGTGTGTTTAGAACGATTTTCAATGTATATAATTCTGAGTTGGTCGTTCTCTGTTCGCCAGGCAACTAAGATTGTAAGAGTAATCATATGTTGCATGTAGGTTCTAAATGATCCCAAGATGGTTTTCATTTTCAGAAAGTTTTCTACCACAGGTGACATTTAATTATTGAAAATTTCATCGTTTCCCGTAGTCAGCAGAATTTTCATTCGCCTAAGCCGCCATTTTGGCCAGGTTTTATACCGTAATTCAAAAGTTTGAATAGTGCCGTTCACGCCTACCTGTCTAACCTCAGTATTGAATACTGACCCAATCCAATAATCGTACTTGGTACATATACCACATGGGGTGTAACATGCTTGTGTAACATAATTTTAAACCTGTAGAAAGTAACTCTTTGGTTTATTGATTTAAAACGTTTTGTTTTTTTAAAAGAGGAAGAAAAATTATTTTTTTAAACTCTAATAGTTTTTTTTATTATAAATTTTTGTTTGTTATCCTGTTTGGTGCTTTCCTTTAAGCTAAACTACTCAAAAGAAAAGGTCATGTAATTTTACATTAATTTTTTTATTTATTTCATTAAAGCAAGGCGTGTTTTTGGCGTTTTATTTTAGAAGCACAGTCAAGGTCTAGTCAAGTCTCTTAACTTTATTCTGTGAAATTAACTGTGATAATTTAGCATTTGCTAATACTAATACAAAAAAATAGATACCCAAAAAAAGAAAAGAAAAAATTAATGTGATTTAATCTAATTTTGTTTTCTGTTTTCCATTATGTGTTTGTTTCTAGTTCTACAAAGACACAATTTAGGTTTTGCGTTGTGTACGTTTTTTTCTCTCTTTTATTTTCAGTTTTCAACTCAGTCAACTATTACCAAACCTCACTTTTACTTTTATTATTCAACGATGCGCTGTCCTTTTTCTTCACATTTTTTGCACATTATTTTAAGTGTAACATAGTGTACGTAAAAAAAAGGAAGTTGTTATTTTTATTATTATTGGGCGGGGTAAAACACACAGCATGATATAGCACAGTGTACAATTTTTTAACTTGTTTCAAGTTCTTCAACAATCAATGTGATGTGTGATATGTGTACTTCTTCAGTCAAAGTGAATTTTCTTATTTTTATTCCTCTTTTTAAATTTTTTCTTATACAATCCTACTACTACTATTACTACTACTACTACTACTACTACTACTACTACTACTACTACTACTACTACTACTATTACTACTCAAACTAGAGGAAGAAGAAATAGAAAGAAGAAGAAAAAAAATAAAAAAGATGAAAATGTAAAAAAAAAAAAAACCCCACCCCATTGCAGATAACGTAAATGCCTGAGCACTAATTCAAACTTACAACCTACTCCACTGATGTTTAAAGTCGTTGTACTATTCTAAAAACAGTCCATCATAATGGGCCAACGTTGTGTTTTTTTGCCGACATTGTGCCAGTTGAATCAGAACGCAAATTTCACTCATTTCTCTTTACTTTTAGCGCCAACTATGTTGTATAAAAAAATGTCCCAGCATGTGCGCTCACCGCTTCACCTTTTTATCAGTTCTTTCTTTTTTTTAGTATATGGTTTTGCATCTGCACCTATGTTTTTTTTGTTTGTTCAAGGAAATATTTGAAAATGAATTACATAAAATAGGATCGAGATCGTAAATTAAAAAAATTACCTTCCAGCAATAAACTCAACTTAGCAGTAGTAGTAGTATTCCTTGTTTCTCAACCGTTATTGGAAAAAAAAGGTGGAAATTGCGACCTTGGGTGGTGATGTGGGTAGGGGTAGAAAGAATGTTTTATTTTAAATTGTTGCCTATAGAGATTGACATACATACGTATAGATGAGGCCACATTCACCATATCCATCAAAAAGAATAGACAGACCCCTCTTTTTCTAAAGTATGCCAACCTACCATGTGTGAGGATATGCCAACATACGAATTATACGATAATACTTTGCGTGAGAATATGCCAACACACGATGTGTGAGAATATGCCAACATACAAATTATACAATAATAGGATGTGTGAGGATATGCCAACATACGAATTATGTGATAATATGATGTGTGAGGTATGCCAACACACGATTTGTGAGGATATGCCAACACATGAATTATACGATAACACGATGTGTGAAGGTATGCTAACACATGAATTATACGATAATACGATGTGTGAGGATATGCTAACATACGATAATACAATGTGTGATGATATGCCAACATATGAATTGCCATAATACAATGTGTGATGATATGCCAACATACAATGTGTGATGATATGCCAACATACAATGTGTGAGGATATGCCAACATACAATGTGTGAGGATATGCTAACATACAATGTGTGAGGATATGCAAACATACAATGTGTGAGGATATGCCAACATACAATGTGTGATGATATGCTAACATACGATGTGTGAGGATATGCCAACATATGAATTATACGATAATACAATGTGTGATGATATGCCAACATACAATGAGTGAGGATATGCCAACATACGAATTATACGATAATATGTGGTAGGATATGCCGACATACGTTAGGCAGGAAGCCACAAAGCATAAATTGTAAAATTCAGTTTTACTCAAAGCTCTAAAAGTAAAAGCAGCTCAAACTTGTCGTCAGCTGAGAATTTCAATGTCCTAACTACACATATTAGGTGGTTTGGGAATTATACCGCTAACCATTATCAATATAAGATTCACTGTTGTCAATCGTCACATCTCGCATATATAATTGTTACCAAATTTCCTTCCACCTTAGAATGAGATCTTGTTAATGGTTTTTTTTTCTTTCACATAAAGAGTTTTAGGACAATATAGTTCTGAACCGACACTAACTACTGTATAACACAGTAGTAGTGTAATCCCATTGCCAAATCTTTTGTTGACACAATGTAGTGTAAAAATTCTTTTCTATGAAAATGAGAACATAATGGTTTTCAACATCCCGAAGCCAGTAGTATAATAAGAATTCATTTTACTTTTTACCACCCAGGTTCCAGTAGCGCAGGTGGGGGGGGGGGAGGGGGGGCTTTCAACCAAAAGTTTGTGGGTTTGTACCCAACAGTTTGAACATTTGTCTTGAGTTTTTTGGGTACTTTTTATTATTTCAATATGACTTACTCATAGGAAAATTTCTATTTAAAAAAAAAGAAGTTTGTTGCAACAATTATTATCATCATGCAATTTATGTCAAATGCTTAGACTCGGATATAGACTTACAAACTTAACATTCTAACGATTTGCTCCAACTCCCGATTCCCATTATGAAACACACAGAGCCAGAACTTAAAGTCTTTGTCAAAGTGACACTAACCAATATTTAACTTTTATGATTACCGGTAATTCATAGTTTTGCTTTGCTTTTCTTTTCTTCCCTTTTGGGATATATTATATAATTTTATTTTTTATTTAGTTTTTTTTTTTTATTCTTTTCTTTTTTTCTGTTCGTTTTTTAATTTTTAATTCGAAGAAGTAAAAATACAAACGGTCTTCAGTCAAATCTGCAAGATGAGCATAAAAAGTATTAGTTGTATCTTGTACAACATTTTAAGTGAAAAGTGTCAGATTGGCTTTTCTTTTTTTGAAAAAAAGCCTCAAGCCTAAAATTACTGGGAAAATATTAAAATAATAAAAAATTCATGCCATATATTTATATATACATACATATATGACTTATGCATATGTACATTTTGATTATTACATATATGAAATTAATATTTACCATATGAATTTCATTGTTGATCAATAAAATTGACGTCTGTCTTTTGATGTTGTCAGTCAACACCATGACAACTGGGTATTTCGATTTATTCCTTCTTTTAAATTTCCTTTGTAAAATAAAATAAAATACTTGGGTCCTGGGTTCAAGCACCGATGGTTGAAAAATGTTTCTCAAGTTTTTCTCTCAAGAGAGAGAGAGAGAGAAATCTCCCACCCCACACAGTCCAGGTCGGTGGCTTGACACCTAGTCCCATTAGTGCATGATGACAAAAGGGAGATCCTGAGTGCAGATCATAACACTCACTACACGTTGAAGATCCCTTGGCTGCGTACAGTACAGGACAGTCCGGGCAAAATCCTACCAAAACCCCTGAGATCATCTGTTGTATATGTGGGCAAAATCCTACCAAAACCCCTGAGATCATCTGTTGTATATGTGGGCAAAATCCTACTAAAACCCCTGAGATTGCCTCAGTTGTATATGTAGCTAAAATCCTACCAAAACCCCTGAGATTACCTCTGGGCAAAAATCCTATCAAAACCCCTGACTGAGATCACAAAACTCAGTTGTATATGTGGGCAAAATCCTACCAAAACCCCTGAGATTACCTCAGTTGTATATGTGGGTAAAATCCTATCAAAACCCCTGAGATCACCTGTTGTATATGTGGGTAAAATCCTATCAAAACCCCTGAGATCACCTGTTGTATATGTGGGCAAAATCCTACCAAAACCCTGAGATCACCTGTTGTATATGTGGGCAAAATCCTACCAAAACCCCTGAGATCACCTGTTGTATATGTGGGCAAAATCCAAAACCCCTGAGAATGAGATCACCTCAGTTGTATATGTGGGCAAAATCCTACCAAAACCCATGAGATCACCTCAGTTGTATATGTGGGCAAAATTCTACCAAAACCCATGAGATCACCTCAGTTGTATATGTGGGCAAATTTCTACCAAAACCCATGAGATCACCTCAGTTGTATATGTGGGCAAAATCCTACCAAAACCCCTGAGATCACCACAGTTGTATATGTGGGCAAAAATCCTACCAAAACCCCTGAGATCACCTCAGTTGTATATGTGGGCAAAATCCTACCAAAACCCCTGAGATCATCTGTTGTATATGTGGGCAAAATCCTACTAAAACCCCTGAGATTGCCTCAGTTGTATATGTAGCTAAAATCCTACCAAAACCCCTGAGATTACCTCAGTTGTATATGTGGGCAAAATCCTATCAAAAACCCCTGACTGAGATCACCTCTATCAAAATCCCCTGACTGAGATCACCTCAGTTGTATATGTGGGTAAAATCCTATCAAAACCCCTGAGATCACCTCAGTTGTATATGTGGGTAAAATCCTATCAAAACCCCTGAGATCACCTGTTGTATATGTGGGCAAAATCCTACCAAAAACCCCTGAGATGAGATCACCTCAGTTGTATATGTGGGCAAAATCCTACCAAAACCCCTGAGAATGAGATCACCTCAGTTGTATATGTGGGCAAAATCCTACCAAAACCCATGAGATCACCTCAGTTGTATATGTGGGCAAATTTCTACCAAAACCCATGAGATCACCTCAGTTGTATATGTGGGCAAAATTCTACCAAAACCCCTGAGATCACCTCAGTTGTATATGTGGGCAAAATCCTACCAAAACCCCTGAGATCACCACAGTTGTATATGTGGGCAAAATCCTACCAAAATCCCTGAGATCACCTCAGTTGTACATGTGGGCAAAATCCTACCAAAACCCCTGAGATCACCTCAGTTGTATATGTGGGCAAAATCCTACCAAAACCACTGAGATCACCACAGTTGTATATGTGGGTAAGATCAAATCAAATAGAAAAACAGCTCCATCCACCCCCCCCCCAGCCATTTCTCTTTTCTTCTCATTATTAGTATTAGTATCACCATCTTCCCTTTCCTGATTCTTCTCTTCTCGCCCCTTTCTGTTTTCTCTATTGACACCACACATGTGTGATGTTAGTCTAGTCTTATACTTTTATATCGACATCACTGGGACCACCAAATTTTGTCGATATCAGAGCAACCAATACAATAAAGGGACACCACCAAAAAAAAAAAAAAAGGCATAATACGTCAATCGAAGGTAATGTGTGGCCCTAAAAAGGACCGTTCTTGAAGAAGGTGCGAGAGAGTGTTGCTGGTTTCTATTTTGCTGGTGTGAAGAAGTTAATGATGGTCGTCTGTTTCTGTATGTAGGGAATCATTTCACACGCCTTGTCTTCTGCCTGTGCAGTGGCGTCAACTTTGGCTTGTGTTTTCATTTGCAAATTCTTGGCTTCTACTTATCGATTTACCGGCCATCAACGGACATTTATGTTGTCTGCAGACTGATTATTGTCCGCACTGACGCCTACATTTCGAATCATGCGGCTCTCACGTCTGGCTAGTTCAATTGTACAGTAATGTCCCTTTCCTTTGATATAAAATTTGCTGCTGTCAATAGTGTCAGGTTACGGGTAACGAAACTAAGAGTAGACAAAGACAAGCATGGCTTTCGTCTCCGTTGTGGGTGATATGAGGGCATATGCATCGTGGGCGCTAGTGGGCTGTGTGAGGGCAAGAGGGTTAAGTTGAATTATCTGTCTATACAACTGGCATTTTTTAAATCTTTGTAATGTGCATTGTTTGTGTGTAATGTTGTTTTTTAAATTGTCTTTTTTTTTTTTTTTAAATGGTCGGTTTTTTTTTAAAAACTGTGTCTTGTTTTTTTTAATGGTCTTTTTTAAAAAAATTGTCTTTTGTCTTTTTTTTTAATGGTCTTGTTTTTAAAAAATTATGTCTTGTTTTGTATAAATTGTCTTGTTTTTTTTTTTTACTTGTCTTGTTTTTTAAAAATTGTGTTTGTTTTTTTTAAAGTGTCCCTTTTTTTTTTTTTTAGTCTTCTTTAAAAAAAACCGTCTTGGTTTTTTAAAAAAGAGTCCCTTGTCTTGAGGAAATGAGCTAGCACAGGTAAATACACTGAGGACAGCAGGACAGAAATTGATAGGGCTTCTGAGGGCACATTCACCCTGAGATTCCGGTCTTCACAATAAAAAGTGTGCCTAAGTTTAGTATCGAGTAATACATAAGAAGCCCATGTATCTGCTGTATCGAGTGCTAATTTGATCTAATAATCACACTTGATATCACCCGTAACCGATACAGTGGTTTTTGAGTTAACCACAGTCAAAGTGCAAGAGACCCAGCTTTATAATAAATAGAAATCATAATCCAAGAATTTTTACGGGCATGCTTGTACAATTATAAATCAGCACGCCCACCGTCCACACAAACAAAGTATTGCATTGTAAGTACACATTGAAACAATGAAGACAGAAAAAGAGACTTGTTATAGAATTTTTCAACAATTTATTAAAATAAAATAAGTCATGAAATCTCCGTTTGTTGTCATCTTTTCCTGTGAATGTAAAAATGGAAAGAAAAGAAAAACGGTTATAAGTATAAGAAACCAGATGCCAATTGAGGAATAAAATTAAAACGAAGTAAAAAACAGCCTGAGGAAAACGGCAAAAGTTAAAACTAAAATTCCTTCAAGGCAATCATGACCCATAGAGCCTGAGCTTTTCGAGTTTCTGTAACATTGAGCAGAACAGGTGATAATAATCACATCCTAGACAGGATGCTAGTTCGACACAATTTTTTATTCCCAAGCTAGTGCTTGTACTACCGATGCCTATTTGCTTCTGGGTTGAGTGGAGAAAATGTATATGAAGCGTCCCCCGGAACACAAAATTGGAACTAGCTTTGCTAGGATTTGAAGCAGGGACCTTATGATCCCCAAGTCTGGCAGTCTTACCAGTACCACTCAAAGGTAAAAAAGAAATTTAAAAAAAAAAAGAGAGAGAAAAAGTTGATTTGAATTTGAATATGCACTTTACTTTCCCTGGAGCCAGATGGTGTGGTGCAGGACAGAGTGGATTGGAGAGACCTCATTAAATGACCTAAGCCCCGTCCGGGGTACAAGGGGTGTAAGTCGAGTAAGTCATTTCATTTTCTCATTGCTATAGTTAAATGAAAAACTTTTGACTCAGGCTATGGCTAGCCAAGCTTAGTCTGGGTAGCCTTAAAGTAATAGTCCGATTAAGTTCATTGATGTGACTGTGAGGCTACACACATCATTTTATTCTTACGCTGTATACAAACTGTCATAGGCTACACACATCTACTGACCATTTTACAAACTGTCATATAATTCTTAAACACACTGACCATTTATTCTTACACTGTATAACTGTCATAGGCTAAACACATCTACTGACCATTTCATTCTTACACTGTATATACAAACTGTTATAGGCTAAACACATCTACTGACCATTTCATTCTTACACTGTATACAAACTGTCATAGGCTATCTACTGACATCTACTTACACATTTCATTCTTACACTGTATATACAAACTGTTATAGGCTACACACATCTACTGACCATTTCATTCTTACACTGTATACAAACTGTTATATGCTACAAACATCTACTGACCATTTCATTCTTACACTGTATACAAACTGTCATATGCTACAAACATCTACTGACCATTTCATTCTTACACTGTATACAAACTGTTATAGGCTACACACATCTACTGACCATTTCATTCTTACACTGTATACAAACTGTCATAGGCTACACACATCTACTGACCATTTCATTCTTACACTGTATACAAACTGTTATAGGTTACACATCTACTGACCATTTCATTCTTACACACTGTCATATACAAACTGACCATTTCATTCTTACACTGTATACAAACTGTCATAGGCTACACACATCTACTGACCATTTCATTCTTACAAACTGTATCTACTGACCATTTCATTCTTACACTGTATACAAACTGTTATAGGCTACACACATCTACTGACCATTTCATTCTTACACTGTATACAAACTGTCATAGGCTACACATCTACTGACCATTTCATTCTTACACTGTATACAAACTGTCATAGGCTAACACATCTACTGACCATTTCATTCTTACAAACTGTCACTGTATATACAAACTGTCATAGGCTAAACACATCTACTGACCATTTCATTCTTACACTGTATACAAACTGTCTTATCTACTGACCATTTCATTCTTACACTGTATACAAACTGTCATAGGCTACACACATCTACTGACCATTTCATTCTTACACTGTATACAAACTGTCATAGGCTACACACATCTACTGACCATTTCATTCTTACACTGTATATACAAACTGTCATAGGCTACACACATCTACTGACCATTTCATTCTTACACTTACAAACTGTCACTGACCATTTCATTCTTACACTGTATACAAACTGTCATAGGCTACACACATCTACTGACCATTTCATTCTTACACTGTATATACAAACTGTTATAGGCTACACACATCTACTGACCATTTCATTCTTACACTGTATACAAACTGTTATAGGCTACACACATCTACTGACCATTTCATTCTTACACTGTTACACTGTATACAAACTGTTATAGGCTACACACATCTACTGACCATTTCATTCTTCTTACACTGTATACAAACTGTCATAGGCTACACACATCTACTGACCATTTCATTCTTACACTGTGTATACAAACTGTCATAGGCTACACACATCTACTGACCATTTTGTTATTACACACATTACACTGTATACAAACTGTCATAGGCTACTGACCACATCTACAAACTGTCTGACATCTACTGACCATTTCATTCTTACACTGTATACAAACTGTCATAGGCTACACACATCTACTGACCATTTCATTCTTACACTGTTACACTATACAAACTGTCATAGGCTACACACATCTACTGACCATTTCATTCTTACACTGTATACAAACTGTCATAGTATACAAACTGCTACACACATCTACTGACCATTTCATTCTTTCTTACACTGTATACAAACTGTCATAGGCTACACACATCTACTGACCATTTTATTCTTCTTACACTGTATACAAACTGTCATAGGCTACACACATCTACTGACCATTTCATTCTTACACTGTATACAAACTGTCATAGGCTACACACATCTACTGACCATTTACAAACTGTCATTACACTGACCATTTCACTTACTGTATACAAACTGTCATAGGCTACACACATCTACTGACCATTTCATTCTTACACTGTATACAAACTGTCATAGGCTACACACATCTACTGACCATTTCATTCTTACACTGTATACAAACTGTCATAGGCTACACACATCTACTGACCATTTCATTCTTACACTGTATATACAAACTGTCATAGGCTACACACATCTACTGACCATTTCATTCTTACACTGTATATACAAACTGTCATAGGCTACACTGACCATCTACAAACTGATCCTTTTTCTTCCAAATGGCTACACACATTTGACTTTCATTCTTTGGGCTTGCAGTTCTACTGACCTTTTTCTTCCAAATCTTTGACTTTCATGACCTTGCAGTTCTGTCTGAAACGAAACACGATAGAAAGATAGAAATATCTGACGAGAAAGAAAGGTCAACTTCATTCCTTACTGAATGAAGCAATAAATAAATTTCTTATTTTTATGGATTTTTTTTGTTGTTGGCTTCTCAAGTGACCGAAAGTTTAGGGCAACAAAATGTTCAAAGTCCTAATTTGATGTTTAAAAACACAGGGACAAAAGAAACTGAAAAACAGGACGGAGTCTTGCCACCATCATCATGGTATGGATACACCACATTTCAGACTTATTCATCAATTTTTGACAGGCCAGAGAATGCTTGATGCAGCCTGTTCAGGAACAAGAGTGGAACATTTTACCGAGGAGAAAAAAACAACAAAACAATACTTGGATTTGAACCCCAAACCTCTTGTCTAACACTTATGGTCAGCACCTCAATTTTTCAGACTCACAAAACCAAAAACACATTTTTTTTTATAGTAAATTCGAAAGGAAATTTTGATAAACCATCCCAGCGTTGATAAATATTTTGTAATTTGTAGCACTGACACAAACCAGTAGCTTAAATCCAAATACACATGAGTTAACAATTAACTAAAAAATATGACAATTACTTGACATAAAGAAATTTGAAATTTAAAAATGAAACTTTGAACAAACAGGGTAAAAACTAGACGAAAAGAAAAAAGGACAAATTTCCAATTTTAGGATTGATTGTACAGTAGTCACCGCCAAAATGCATGGTCAACGGGTGACACAAAAAATTGTACATTTTGGCGAAGTGAAGACTACAAACCCACCACATGTATTTACATTCACATTCTTGAGTGAGAGAAGAATGAACAATCTATGAGAAGAGGTTAGGCCTATACTATAAATGTATAATTGGGTCTTTTCCTCAAAACCAAGCAACAACGAACAAAACACAAACGATAACAAACAACAAAACAATAGAGTTGATCAGAGCACCTGCCTGGCAGACCATAGGCAGCGGCTGAGTCGGGAGGAAACGGGCAGATAAGGGTATACCATGGAGCCGAGACAGCCAAGACTAGACATTGTCAAGCGCATGTCTGCATATAGTTAACACATATCTAGGTGCCACACACACACACACACACACCTACAAGACAGATTTTGTTACTGGGAGGAGGCAAAAAGACGTTGAGTTTCTTTTCACATGAATTGACTTTTTAAATGCAACAAAACTGTGTATATGATGAATCGTGCAATTTGGTGGAGACTATTGTATCATCATATTCAGGAATATCAGTTCTTGCTTCGATGCCAATTGACCTGGCATGTCTTCCCAGGATGCTTAGCACACCTGCCGCATTGTACATCTCAACCATCTTTGACTATTAAAAAAAGAAAGCCCCAAATAAGCCTGCTTCGTAAACAGCCTGATGTGCTGTGCAACGTCTGGCAACTCACCCTGCCCTGTGTTTCTTCACTGACGACTTGCCGACATCGGCCAGATCTTCTTCAAAGCCAGACTTGGTAAACTTCCGTTTCTTCTTGTTCTTCTTTTGAGCAGATGACGATCCTATAAAAAAACAATACACAAGAATGGTTAAATTACATGAGAGGGTGAAAAACGCATTTCATGACCTCTTCTTTTTCCAAGGAAAACATCCATAAAAGAATGAAAAATACAGTTGGTGACATTCTTTGCCCTATTCTTTCTCCAAGGAAAGGTTTCATGAAAAGATGAAAAGTATATTTAATTTAAAGTTGGTCAAATTCCTTGCCCTATTCGTTTACCATGGGGTTTATATTCACAAACTTTTGCCAGGAGTTTCTTTTTATTTCTAGGGGTTTCACTTACCTTTATTTGAACCTTCGACAAATGTCTTCAAGGGCTTGGCTTTTCCTGCTTTCTTCATTGCTCTGATGCCGAGCAGTTCAGCTTTACTCAGTTCAAAGTTGACGCGATCTTCAGACTGGAAGGAAAGAAAACAAAAGCCAACTGCTGAAGTCCAACAAACAATCGTTTTCATGATGTGATTTTTTCAATTGTCCTTCCTAAAAATCATAACGACTCCAGAAAAATCCTTGTTTTGATAGAGCAGTGTGTGTGTGTGTGTGTGTGTGAGAGAGAGAGAGAGAGAGAAGAGAGAGAGAGAGAGAGAGAGAGAGAGAGAGAGAGAGAGAGAGAGAGAGAGAGAGAGCAGAGGGAGAGAGAGAGAGAGAGAGAGAGAGAGAGAGAGAGAGAGAGAGAGAGAAAGACAGACAGTGAAAGGAAAGACAGGGGAACTACCAGCAACTCCTGCCTACCCAGACAAACAGGTAAACAGCCAACCTGAGAGACAGTTTCTTTGAGACAAGATCAAGAAGGGCAAAATTGAAACACTTAAACAAATCCCATATTATGTGTTTATCATCGTTTAAAGGATATCAATCTCCGTCTTCTGTTCTACTAAATAAGTTGAATATATTACCGTTAGTTGCTTTCTAGTTTTTTTGGCTTCCTTCGAATTGGACCTTTCTCCCAGCCGTAGATTGTCTGATGGGATGGAAAACAAACACAAAAGATTGAAAAATATAAAACCAAGAGGACAGAAATTCATAGCAGGACCTGTTTCCATACCATCAACTGAATGCGTAAAGAGTATTATAGCCACACCACTATTTTCAAAGACTAAGCACAAAAGATGACACAGTGAAATGAATTGCTCATAATCCCGGTGAAATGAAATTCAATTTCAATTTTAAAACTTTTAATCCTTCCCCAAGGGTAATTATTCATATCCCCACAATAAAATTACAAAGCACAAAATCTAATATAAATTTTACAATTAACCAAAATCATTGTTCACATACAGATCAAAAAAAAAAAAAAATGAAATGCTCATATAAAAAAAAATGAAATGCTCATAGGCCAGGTGGAATGAAAATCAGAAATGCTCATAAGCCAGGTGTAATGAAATAAAAAAGGTGAAATTAAATCCTACTAAGGCCAAAAAAATGAAATGCTCAAAAGCCAGGTGAAATGAAAAGTATGCCAGAAATGCTTAAGCCAAAAGAAATCATTACTAGTAAGCCAGGTGAAAGGTGAAATCCCTACGATACCAGTAAGCCAGGTGTCTTCTGTTGAAATCATACCAAAAGCCGGGTGAAATGAAATCCAGTAAGCCAAGTGAAATGAAAGCATACCAGATATAAAACCAAGGGAAAGAAATCATACCAGTAAGCCAGGTGAAATGAAAGCATACCAGTAAGCCAAGTGAAATGAAATCATACCAGTAAGCCGGGTGAAATGAAATCCTACCAGTAAGCCCCCAAGGGTAATTATTGAATCCCCACAATAAAATTGAAATCATTAACCAAAATCATTGTTCCAGTGAAATGCTCAAAAAAAAAAAATGAAATGCTATCAGAAATCAAATCATACCAGTAAGCCAGGTGAAATGAAATCATACCAGTAAGCCAGGTGAAATGAAATCCCTACCAGTAAGCCGTGGTGAAATGAAAGCATACCAGTAAGCCAAGGTGAAATGAAATCCTAATTAAGCCGGGGTGAAATCAAATCCTACTAATAAGCCAGGTGAAATCAAAAATGAAATCCTACCAGTAAGCCAGGTGAAATGAAATCCTATCAGTAAGCCAGGTGAAATGAAATCCAACTAGTAAGCGTGGTGAAATGAACCACTAGTAAGCCCGATGAAATGAAATGCTTATAATTCAGGTGAAATGAAATGAACTGCTTATAATAATCCAGGTGAAATGAAATGCTTACAATCCACATGAAATGAAATACCAGTTCCAGTAATCCAGATGAAACAAAATACAAGGAACTCCTGTAAAACTACAATAGAAACATAAACAAACCTTTACAAACAGCCGTGCCTACCTTTCTCTAGCTTCCTTTCGTGATGGTTTTGAAACCAGACGCGCTGATTGCGACACCTCCGTCGTCTCCTTCTTGGTCTCCAAAATATTCTGCACCTTGTTCATCTTATTCTCCACCGACCTCAAATGGCTTTCCTCTTTCTCTTGGATTTGAATGAGCTTGACGTCCTCCTCAAAATCGGTAATTCTTTGACGGTACTTGGTGATAACCTCTGTAAGTCAAAAATGTGGAACAGATAAAGTAACGACTTTGATCGACTCAGAATTATCAAAATATTATCCTCACTAACAATAACATTAACCCATCTTGAGAAAAAAAGAAAAAAAAAAAAAGAAGGGCTTTAAAGTTCTCTGCTGAAATGAGAAGTTAGGGCAAAATGCAAGTCAGCGAAACTTGTGACAAACGTAGACCCAATCTGGCTCCAATTATTTTATTTTATTTTATGGGAGAACATAATAGACAGTGTGAACTTGATCATGAATAAAACTACAAAATCCCCATCCCCAAACGTGTCGTTAGGACAATATAATTCTGAGCTGTTGTCTGGTCACGGTCGGCTTGTGTTACCACGGCGACGATTACACTATTGTAAACGGTTTGTTAGTCAAATAAATATTTAGAAATTATTGCCCTAAAAAGAGCCATGTTTATGGTTTTGAGTTCAACCCTCAATATTTAACCATGTTTGAAAATAAAATAAAAACGTATAGCCTAAAAACTAAAACTAGAAACACAAAGCACATTTCTAAAATTTGTTTTCCTTTCTACACACCAATTTATTTTAGCTTCTAACAATTCTCTTTTCCTGCTAAAACTGGCCTTAGTGATGACGTTCAGAGTGAATTTTGACGTAAAAAAAATGCTGATAAAATGGAACAAGCTTTCCGGGCACTTTGAAGATCTTCACCTGCTTTCTCTATTTCTTTCTTTTTTTTTATTATAAGATGAGTAGTAAGGCCACATTTCTGTAGAACTTTAAAATATACCTAAAAAAATCAGACGCTCGTTATGTCCGAGAAAAATTGTTGAGAGACTTTGTCCGATGCGACACTTGCTGTCCATTCTTCGTTTTTCTCTTTCTCATGATTTTTTATTCAATCATAAATTAAACACAAAACTCGGTCTTGATTCATTAGAATACTTCTCGTTCACAAAAATGTGATGACCTCAGGGTGAATTCAGAGCAAGCATAAGCAGCAAGATCAAAGACGTGTGAAAGAGTGACAGGTTTGTTTTTTTGTTTCATTGAAATTGACCTCATCCACCGTATGGGGTGATCTCAGGGTGAATTAAGAGAAAACAGCAAGATGAAAGATAGGTCAAAGAGTGAAAGGAAAGAAAGAGATTCTAACAACCACCCACAAACTGACCTCAACAAAAAAAAGTATGCATCGAAGCATCTGTGACCAGGAGCAACAAACGTATTAGTCTGGTCACACCCCATGCTTCTTGAGTGCAATCACATGTCTGCCATAGGCAGTGATCTCAGGGTGCATGAAGAGGGCACAATAAGATGACTTGTATGTCAGTAATGTTAGTTTCTACTAGACATATGCGGTGGTCTCAAGATTTGTTTGTTTTTTAAAATTGAAATTTACCCCGTCCATCAAATGCGGTGATCTCAGGGTGAATTAAGAGGAAACAGCAAGACGACAAGAAAGTGAGCAGTGAAAGAATGAAAGGAAAGAGGTATAACCTACCAGCAGCCCCTGTCAACCGCCTGCTGGTCTCAAGATGACTAAAGAGGAAACAGTAGGATGGAAGAGAGACATCTGAAAGTGAAAGAATAAAAAGAAAGAGGTAGGACCTACTGACAAGGAAAGATGGTAAAGAGAAGAATGTGAAACCCCCCCCCCCCCCCCCCAACAGACCACCCCATAAAGAACCTACAAAGAGGATTAATTAATTATAAGGGATGAGGGAGAATATTTAAGGACTCCTTACCCTGAGATATGATCCTAGTTTTTAGGGCGTCTTGGCCTGTTTGACGACGTCTTTCAGAACTTTCCTTTCTTTCTCTCCGACTAGAGTCACAGATCTATGAAAGACAAATATAAATCGACATTTTCATTAAATAGTACTTGAACTTTTAAAAACAGGCAAAAAACACCTCCCCCAAGAGATTTTGCCCAAACATCGTCTCAACATCAATAACATGAAATCAGTGAGGGTACATTTGAAGATGGAAAGACAAAACCTGGAAGAAGAAGTAAGGGGTGTGTGTGTGTGTTGAGGGGTGGAAATGAAAAGGAAGTGTGTGTGTGTGTGTGAGAGAGAGAGAGAGAGAGAGAGAGAGAGAGAGAGAGAGAGAAGAGAGAGAAAGAGAGAGAGAGAGAGAGAGAGAGAGAGAGTGAGAGAGAGAGAAGACACAGACACAAAGAGAGATTTGCCAACCCCCCCCCCCTCCTCAAGCAAACCCTATGTTTACAAATAGAGCAGGACAAGTCTTTTGAGTACCTGCCACTTTTCCCGGCACGAGCCGTTCTACCGACCCTGTGAATGTAGTGCTTTATGGTGCTGGGCATTGTGAAGTTGATGACCTGAAAAAGAGACAGTGGTAGCTATAAATAAGCATTGCAATGGTAGCTGTAGTTATAAATACTAGTCTACTCATTTATGCTAGCTTGTAGTTAATTGAACATAAACAAACAAACAAACAAACAAACCCAAACGTCTGTTCCTGATTTTTCAATTTTGACAGGATTGATAGAAATTTCCTTTAGTTGATATCTTCAAATCTAACAAATGAAATATATTATATATCATGTAGATCATTTTCCATGTGATTTTTCACTATGCCCACATCCACCCTTAATATGTTCTCTCCTCGTTTTAATAGCTTCTAGTATTGATGGAGGTCTGCAAAAAGCCTTTCATTATACATAGTGTGAAGTATTGCAGTTTGGTCAACTGTTTGAAATTTACACTGTACATCACGTCATGATCTCTGGGTGATTTCTTCTTCATTTGATTTGATTTACCTGCATCCACAACTAAGGTGATATCAGGGTTTTTGGTAGGATTTCTAATTTCCCCCAGACTGTCCCGTAAACAGCCAAGGGATCTTTAACGTGCACAGAGTGTTGTAATCTACACACGGGACCTTCTTTTCATCGTCCGTCTCCAATGGGACTAGGTGCCGATCCACCCACCTGGACCAGGGGGGTAGATTTTGCTATTGGCATGGGGTTCGAACCTACTACCTTTATATTCCTTCCTAGTTTTTATTGAACTTTCACAACCAAACATCTGATGAAGTGGCAAAGACGACACATGATTTGGTTTTCTGCTCGTTTACATCAATTTACAGTTGAGTTTTTTTCCCGTTATCCACCACTGGTTCCATTGTATCAAAATTACATGCAGTTTAAACTCAGAAATAAATGTAGTAGTAGACAAAGAGTTAAAAATCTTACGCTTATCTTTTTTTCCCTCAGATTTTTACACAAATACACGGCTTTACAAGAAACATGAAAAGTGACAAAAACAGATGAAAACACGAATTCCACTTGTTAAAAAACAACCCAATCCAACAACAACAGCTGAAAGCTAATAATTTCTGAATCAGGATTTTCACGTTAAGAGCTCCGAGAGCTGGGAGACGTACGGTTTTAACGCCTTCAATGTCCAAACCTCGGGCAGCCAGATCGGTGGCCAGGAGGATGTCAACCAAACCTTCCTTGAACCTCTTGAGGGTTTCCAGGCGCTGTGAATGAGCCAACAAACAAAAACATGATTTCACAAAATGCATGATTCAAGCTGACAAAATGATACAAATCTGGTTTACGCAACAAAAACTGAAGATTTTGCCACAGGTACTTAATATTACAGAGAGGCGCTGGTAGCTCAGCTGGTAAAGCGCCTGACTACCACACAGGAGGCCCTAGTTTGATTCCCAGTCCGGGCAAAATTGTCTGGCGCTCCTGCCCACCCAGTTGTGAAATGGGTGGCTAAATCTATTCAGCCTCAGCGAAGGTAAAGCTGGCATCGAAAGCAATCGCAAACTATCAAATTATGCCGTATGCCTAGAAAAATTAGTATTCTACACTCGATTACCCTACGCTCAACTCTATGGGACTCACTTTACTAACGTCGCTCACAAATAAATAAAAATCAAGACAAATCTAGTAAATGTTACATAAAAGATAAAGATGGATTTATTGGCCGTATTCCCGCACAAATGCGGACTCACATTTTACATTATTTATCTCCCAGCATGCCACTTCTTTCAAAGTCCTTCTCAACTCCCTGGGAGCATACAGTACAACAGCCTGTTTAGACACTTCGTACAAACGCTGTGACAAGATCTTTCTCTATGTATGGCTGGGGTACTGATTCACACCTGAGTTAAGCACCCCTACTACGAGTACAATGTTGTGATAAAAGACACCGGGGGGCAAGCCAAGGGTTTTCAACCGGTGCGATCAGAATTACAAACGTCACAACACTACGGTTTAACTTTCACTACGACGCCTCCCGAAAATATTCCTGGATACTAGGACGACAAAAGGTTCACAAAAATTAACACTGAATGAAATCGATGAAAAGCTGTTGAATTCAACCTGTGGCTGGGGTAAGTTTCCATGCAGCTCTCCGACGTTAAGGCCTAGCAAGCCTAACAGGATGTGCATGCGGTGAGCTTGGACTTTGGTTTGGATGAAAATGATGCATTTGTCCTGGAAGTTTCTTGAAACCAACGCTGTGAAGGATGAAAGGAAATTGAAATCCATGGAAATAGGATGAAATAAATACCAAACTGCAATGCCCGTGAGGTTCTAATGGTGAGTTCACATTCAATTCACAATCCATTTTTAATTATATTTTAGGTATGAACTACAACGAATTGGAAGTAATGTAAAACAATAAACAAATCAAAGCACAATACATTACCCCTTACCAAACCAAATACTTAACAGCAACCCCCCCCCCTACCCAGACACACAAAATAGCAAGATGACTGATATGTCAAGGAGGGAAAGGAAAGAGGAAGGACCTACCAGCTGTGCCCTTACACAATGCCTTTTGCAAATATCCACTTTGAACTTCCCACCCTGAAACTCTAACCCCGTAAGTAACTTACTGATTTAAATTTTTCAAAAAGTTCAACTCTAGCTGTTTAAGTCCATTTTGCTCAAAAAGGATTTTTTTCTTCGGTTTACTGCATTCTAAAGACTACAGTAGGTTATTAAATTCTAATTTAAAAACAAACGTAAAACAGAGTCTGCAGCCCTATTTGATGATTTGTTCCAAATTTTACGTCTCCTGGAAAATAATGTCACGCTGGCTTACACGTTCAGACAGTTTCACCGACGACGATATACTTGTCTCGCATGAAATTGAAGAGGATATATAGTTTTACAATGTCAAAGGGGAGGTAAACCACTGAGGCGGAAAAATCCATTGGACGCCGCCACAGTCCAATCCTCGTTAAAGAGTTATCTCTTTCAACCCTATATTTGCACGTGTATATTTACTATAAAAAAAACCCCAACTAAACACTCGAGAAAACTTTTTCAACAGTCGACAGGGCTTGAACCCACGACCTCTGGGTTGAAAGGCCGTCACCTTGTCTCTGGACTACCAAGTCCCCCTGAGTGTGTTAAACAAAATCTGATGATAAAAAAACAAACAAACAAATTTGTCAAAATAACATATCTCACCTGCAGCAATGGCCTCCCGATCACCCTCTCTATTGGCCCGGATTCTGATGAACTCCTGACGCAAGCCTAGCGCCACGTCTGTACTTTCGTTGACAAACACTTTCACAGGATCTTTTAGAGAGACAGCCACAAGATCTTGAACCTAACGATGAGTTAAGTGATGCAATTAGGTTCAAACTTGACAACATGAAACTATGGGTCTGTGCATTACGTTTTCACTCATGTAAAATTGCAGGCTTACAATCAAAAGGTTCTATCTGCGAAATCATTGTTTTGAGAAAATCAACATCAAAGTTGGAGCTGTCAAAAGCTCTTGACTCATAGAACCGTTCAGAAAAAAAGCTTTTCTGCTTGTATTTTGCCATAACGGTGATCAATAAATCATTGAAAATGCATGTCTTCAGCGTGCTAACATATTGGCATTAGTCAGACTTGGACCAAAATGAGACTGCTTCATTTTAACACTCCTCATCCTCACCATAGCAAATAAGGAAAAACATGTGCAAGGCATTCCTGGAAAGAACTATGTAGTCCATATTTTGCACCATTTCTCAAAACTATGAAAACGAATTTTAGGGCACTGATTATATGAATGTTAAGCTACTGAATTATCATCCATGTTCTGTTGACCCTTTTGCGTTTACATTAAGGGTCTTGAAAGTGATTTTCTAAAAGAACAGCATTTTGATTATATTTGAATTTAGCTGAATTAGTTCAGAAACGGTTGGATTGTTTCAAATATTTATTATGGTTGCACCATCTTGAATTGTAAACTAATTGCAAATTCATCTCCTCCTCCAGTTTTTGTGCTATTCTTTTGGAATTTCACACACATACTTCTGGACATGTAACCTAAAGACAAATAGAGATTTTTTTTTGAAAATCTATATTATGTTTAATTGTACTTTGACGCTTCAAAAATTGTAATTTTTTGCTATTTTATGGCGATAAAATTAAAATATACAGAATTAAAAACCCAGAATCCAAATATCTCTCTATTAGTTTTTTTTATACGTTTTAATTATATGCCAAATTTCACATTGATTGGTCGATAAATAAAGAAGGAGATAAAAGTTATGTTCTGAAAATGAGTTTTGAGAAAATCGCATTTGAAAAGAACATGGAAACGTGGGCGGAAAAGGTGGTGGTCCTACTTCAAAACATTCTTCTGAGCTGCGCCGCTTCCTCAGCCTCTTTTTCGACTCTGGCCTTCTTCTAGACTTTCCCACAGGTCATCTTTCCTCTTCTTTTTCGTACAATTGGAGCTCCCCAAGCACAAAGTTGGATTTCGCCATCTTGAATTGTAAACTAATTGCAAATTCTATCTCCTCCTCCAGTTTTTGTGCTATTCTTTTTGGAATTTCAACATATGACATGTAACCTAAAGACTGAAAATCTATATTATGTTTAATTGTACTTTGGCCTTCAAAAATCAATTATATGCCAAATTTCATTGATTGGTCGATAAATAAAAGAAGGAGATAAAGTTATGTTCTGAAAATGAGTTTTGAGAAAATCGCATTTAGTAGAACATGGAAACGTGGGCGGAAAAGGTGGTGGTCCTACTTCAAAACATTCTTGCTGACACGACTCTGGCCTTCTTCTAGACTTTCCCACAGGTCATCTTTCCTCTTCTTTTCGTACAATTGAGCTCCCAAAGCACAAACGGTACTCTAATTCACTACTAATACTACGCTCTGCTGTCGAAACAACACACAGTTTAGAGACCATAGGTTCACTTTCATAATATTACCGATCGAGCCAAAGGGTACCGTATGTACCATGACTCCATGGAAACCAACCAGGGCAACGTGAGGTCACAGGCACGGTCTCGTCCCCTAGTTGTTAATGCTACTCACATGCTAGTGTAATACAATATTATTATATTGAAGAATGCAGGGCTGATGCTATGGGAATTTCCGCTGTCCAGTAGGTGATGTCTCATGACCTTGGACTGTAGTGATATGCAGTTGGATGTTAGACAACTGGTTCTAAATAATAGTAGAGTACGGTTCTGGTTGTATTCGAGCAGAGATGACTGATTGTTTATCATCAGGTTCCTCAATTTTATTGCTTTTTCTTCAGTTTTGAGACCATTTTCCTTCAAAAGATGATCCATAAAATTTATCTAAGTCTCAGTGAGACAAATCTTTGATGAAATCATATACAGGAAAGGTAACTAACAGGAAATACAATAAAAAAATATATATCGTTTTTTTTTTACCATAATACTCGATTTCAGGACCCACGTCTCCCCTTAAGCAGCGGCCACATTGCTCTGTACATTCAATTTCCTTTCCGCTGTGACAACTCGGTTTATTTACATTTTCTGACTTCCTGCCAGCTGAGCTGTACTAAAGAATGCGGATCGGTCTGCACTTTCGCGCCACTGCTTTCAGTTGGTCATTGGAAGCTGCCGTACAATATTCTAAATTTAGAACAATAGCATCATTTATGCGACCAATTAGAGCTAACCAAAAAAGGTATGTCACTTGTTGGTTTCTGTCAGCTTGAACAATGTGGGCCTGTATGTGTTTCTGTCGCTTTGAACTTTCAGCGGAGGGAGGGGTTGTGTGTGTTTGTGTGAGCCGTTGTTTGTCGGTTTCAACGCTAAAGGGTTTACTCATTACTTTTACCCGACTGTCAGGGAGAGGCCACGCCATGATGACGGGAAACTTACCGAGTCTGACATTGTAGCGGAGAACAACATGGTCTGTCTCTGTCTTGCACACATACGGATGATTTCTTTCATTTGCTCGGCAAAATATTCGTCCAGCATTCTATGAAGAAAAAGTTAATTTTTAAAAATTAATTAAAAAGAGTACATGGAGCTGACATCAACATTATGAGGCAGATTCCCAACCTGAGTTTTAAAATTTGATATGGTTTTACTCACATCCACATCTGGGTTTTTGACAAGATCTTTAATTATGCCCGGACAGCCAAGGGATCATTTAATGTGCACGTGTTAGCTGCACATGGGTCCTCCTTTTTCATCGTCCGTCTCCAATGGGAATGGATGTCCACCCCCCTACCTAAACCAGGAAGGGGGGGGGGGGGGTCACGAAAAATTTGGAGAAAAACCTGACATTTGAGGCAGATTCAAACTATCATCTCTGGGGGCATGAACTCACAACCTGACCCCTACCCTAAACCCTCTGGGCTATCAGGGCATGCAACCTGCCTCCCCACTCCTGCTATGTGAGGCTTAATTTTACCAGCTTACTACTTGTCGGAACAGTCATGAACTAGAATTTCAATGCTGTGGAGGATGAAAAACACTACAGAAAACTGGAAAAGCTTCAATTCTAGGGGGCAGTAACGGCCTTGAGAAAATTTGACTCACCTGTCAGCCTCGTCAAGGACTAGAATTTCGATGGTGTGGAGGGTAAAGCTCATGCTGTTGTGCAGATGGTCAATGAGCCTGCCAGGGGTTGCTACGACGACGTCTGGTCCCAGTCGCAGCATGGCCTCTTGTGACTTGATGTCCAGCCCACCTTTGGAGACATGCGTATGATAATAATAATAATAAAAATAATAATATTAACCCAATCCTGCCTAACGCGCTTTCAGTCTCCTGCCTAATGCACCCGCCGTCAGAAACCAGAAGGCTTGTTTACAAAGCATTTTAGCGACAAATCTCGCGAGGTCACGACCTATCGCAACCTTTAACCTATTCACAAGACTTCACGGAATTTTAGAAGGAAACAGAACCCTTCTAGAATTTTTGGAAGTTCAGAGGTCGTCGACCGGCAAAATGGCATTTCAGCTTCAAGGAGATGAACGGCGATTTAGGGCCCAATAGAACCCTAAACTGTGATAAAAATGATGAAGACTCTGATATTGAACAAAATTTGAACTAATTTGAATGATGACGAGGGGATGATGAAGAAGAAAATGGCGACAGATCTAAATCTAACTCTACAGAGACCGCCGTGCTTGTGGACGACAGGACCTATCCGACATTCAACCTGTGCCATTTACAGTGTTCAATGTTGTTAATATCAGTGTTTCTGCCCAATAAAATCATTCCTGTACGTGAACAAATTTGAAAAAAAGAAAAAAGAAACAACAACAAAAGCATGGAAAAAACATATTTGAATAACAATGGGTGCAAACAGGGATGTAGCTATCTCCCTTTGCTTTAGGTATCCAACCCAGCAGTCTAGTCTAGCCAGCGAGTTAGGCAGGATTGGGTTAACAATAATAGTAATAATAGTAATAATAGTAATCTTATTAATTATTTTTAAAAGTTTGGTGAGCCCTTATCATGCTTGTATCCAATGCCTATTTTTTTAACTTGCAGATCTAGGTAGGGTTGGTAGAATTGCCATTGTATATTCTATAGTTGCAAAATGGGTTAATGCAGAGTAATATCAACCAATCATTTAACTTCTTCTATTTTTGTACAAATTTTTTTAAAGCCATAATGATTTGCCACAGTCCGCACGGAATGCAAAGTTTTCTAGGGAGTGAGTAATAGTCACACGTGGAATCCAATAGTGTGTAACATCTATTTATTATTCAACCTGAGGGCACAGACAAACTAGAACGCAAGCATCTATTAAATACCGGTACAAGCTAGTAGATAATAATAATGATAATAATAATAGTAATAATAATAATAATAATAATAATAATAATAGTAGTAATTTATAAAATAAAATAAGATAAAATACGATAAGACAAAAGGTTTATTGTCCAGAAGGCACATTTCCATGGTGCTACCACATTTCAATCTCTCAATACATTTATGTCCATCTCTCTTTCTAGGTAGCATTTCAGAACAAGACAGGCAAACCCCCCCCCCCCCCCCCCCAAAAAAAAAAAAAACAGAACAAAACAATGAAAAAACAAGAAACCAAAACAGAAAGAAAGACTCAACCCGGTTGCAAATTGGTACAAACACTAGCTTGGGAGTGACAAACAGCATCGGACTAGCGACCCACTTCCCGCTATTGAAACCGAGATAAGCTCCGGCTCTACGGGCCGTAATGGCCTTGAAGAAACTTTACTTAATTTACCTGCTTTTCTTACAGCCCATCGGGACATTCGTTGTCTTATCATCTTACACTACCAGGACCACACGGATGAGGACGAGGCGGACATTTTTTATTTGATTTTTTACCCACATCCACAACTAAGGTGATCTGGGGGTCTTTTTCGCAGCATTTTCAATTTAGCTTGGACTGCCCATGTAAACAGGCAAGGGGATCTTTAACGTTCACAGAGTGTTGTGATCTGCACGCAGGACCTCATTTTTAATCGTACCAGGCGAATTCCACTAAATAAAAAAAAACTCGAGAAAACGTTTCGACCCGCCACAGCCTTGAACCAATAACCTTTTGGTTGAAAGATAGACATCTTGCCTCTGGATTTCCAAGACCACGGAAGAGGAAGGGGAGGATGAGGGAAGAAGAGGGACAACAGATAAAGGTAGATGGAACAAAAAATTGTAACCAACAACCGACCTGCAGCCAGACAGATGTCGATGCTGGCGTGTTGTGCCAGTTGCCTGGCAACAGTGTGCACCTGGACAGCCAGCTCTCTGTCGGAAGCAAAATTAGGACACGGGTGGAGGCCGCCGCCTTGGGTCGGTACAACAGACGTTCCAGAATGGGAAGCATGAAAGCCACAGTTTTACCTGACAAAAAAAAAAACAAATTAAAAAATCGATAAAGCGAATCTAAAATTGAAATATCGACATAGATGAAACAGAAAAAATGAAATATGAGTGAAAAGGAAAGAAGTAGCACCAACCAGTAGGGCCCGTAAAACCATCCATCACATAGATGTAAAGAGTTAATATCAATCAAAACAAACTCATTCTAAAACTTTGACTTATGACACTAGTATGTATTCTTTATTTTATGGCTCAGTGTAAAAGTTTAAAAAAAATCATCAAAATAAAGATAAAGATGGGATTTCATGGTCTGTATCCCTGCACAAGTGCAGGCTCACAGACTGTACATCCACTTTTATCTCCCAGCAGGTCATTTCACTCAAAGCCCTTCTCAACTCCCTTGGGAGCATACAGTACAGCAGCCCGTTGGGCACTTCATACTAACACTGACAAAAAATGTCCCCTTTCTTATGGATAAAGTGAAAACATAGATAAAAATAATAATAAGAAAAACAAAAATCTTACCAGAGCCAGTGACGGCACAGGCGCAAATATCACGGCCAAGCAGGGCGACGGGTATGCAGGCAGCTTGAATGGGAGTCGGCTTGGAAAAATTCATTGATGAAAGACCCTGCATGGACGTGGGATAAAAAGAAGTTTATGATTTGTTTCACCAATTTCGTTTCCTTGGCATTTACCCCGTCCACCATATGGAGATGATTTTAGGATGATTTCAGAGGAAAACTTTTACAAGTGGAAAAGTCAAGGAAAAGAAGAAGGACCTACCAACCGCCCGCATGTTTCACCAAAATATTCTTAAAAAAAACAAAACAACAACAATGTAAGACAAAAGCCAAAGGAGACGTTGAACAAACACAAAACTGAACCGGCAAAATAATTTTTCCCTGCTTTGATAGATCATAGTTCACAAGCGAAAGTATACAATCGATCTTTATTTCGGGATGGGGGCAAGCTTTGACAAAAAAAAAAACAACTTTATCGCCCCTTTAAAATTTCAAAATAGTATTACGTAAGAGCATTGCATTTAAATAAAAGTACAAGAAATATAAAGAAGAGGGCCGCAATATAAAAAAAACCCACAATGTTATCAGAAATGCCAACTTTTAGAATCAAAATTCAAGAGAGATCTGTGTCACTATCATCATAGTCCTGCTGGACTGGTAATGCAGGGTTTTGGAGTTGGAGTCCTGTATGGTAACTACCTATATATCTAAGGTTTGTTTTTCAAAAGTATATCAAGCCATTATAGTCTTGCAGACTATTCATTCTCTGATTCTACAAAACATGAGTGGAAATTTTACAGGTGTCATGTGCATGTTGTGCAAGTAACAGATCCCATAGCAGTTATTAAAAGGTGAGCCCCCTCCCTCCCCATAATAGGCTCTAGCAAAATAATTACTCAAAACACACACACAAAAACCCAATAAAAGAAAAACAACCCAAGAACGGACGAAAACAAGTGAATCATTTCTAATCTTTTCGTTTGTCTTCATTTCTTTACATTCAAATCCATCTCTTCTCACCAAACATCCTTCATCCTCTTTTATCGTAGTCATTAATTTCCATCGTATTTTTCATGTCTTCTTACTTTCTTCCATGGCATTTTACTCTGCAGTCACTTTACTTTCTCCCAGAATATTTTGCTACAACTACAATATTCCCTAATGTTCTCTTCAAGTATGCCCCCCCCTCTCTATCTACCTCAACAATGGCTACCTATAATGCAACACTATTGCAATCAAAACTCCTAATCCAAACTAAAAATAGCAGTTTAAAAAAAAAAAAGTCAACATGTGTGAGCTATCTCCCTTTATGGGCGTGATTCGCAAAGGGATGGCAGTTGGACTTGTTTGTTTGTTTTATTGAAGTTTATCCCTCTAACATATACATTGATATCAGGTGAAAGTAAACAGCAAGATCAAAGATTCGGATAAAAGAGGAAAAGGAAAGATGGAGAACCTAGTAGACTCACTATCCACCCAGGCTGGATTTGAGTCTCCGATATTAAAAGAAAAGCTCAAATCAAAGTAGCTTCACTTGATTAATTCAAGTCAAACCTGAAATTTTCTACCAAGCATGTGGCTAGCCCTAAAATCATAACACGCGACCGTGAAAAAAATCAATACTCATGTAGTATTGTATGTAGAGGATATTCACACAATACTACAGGTGCCTACTTTGATCAGGATGCTATATAACAATCTTGCATTGTAGACCCTATGCGAGAGTGTGTGTGTGTGTGAGAGAGAGAGAGAAAGAGAGAGAGAGAGAGAGAGAGAGAGAGAGAAAGAGAAAGAGAGAGAGAGAGACAGACAGAGAGAGAGAGAGAGAGAGAGAGAGAGAGAGAGAGAGAGAGAGAGAGAGAGAGAGAGAGAGAGAGAGAGAGAGAGAGAGCGAGAGAGAGATTGCGTGTCTTTTTTTATAAGCATGGAACTGAAGAGTTCCATGGAATCTACCCTATCCACCATACATGGTGAGCTCAGGATGAATTAAGAGGGGATAGAAATTGGACCTATCAATGGCGTCCGCCAATCGCCCGCATTTCTATGCATCACAAAAGTAAGGTAGATCCAGGCTAGTCTTGTAAATTGACGTAAGTGAGACAACCACCGTCAAGTATAATATATCTAAAGGCGGAGAATTTATTTGACACAATTTCCCCAATTATAAGCTTTGCTGTATGTTGCTTTAGAATAAAAATTTCAGAGGTTAATTATTTAATATAGAAGAAATTGAACTGAACTACAATTCAAAATAGCCATGTTTTCCAAAATATGTTAAGATAAGTTAGTTTAAACACTTGATCTTTTCTTTAAAAACAAGACAATGGAAAAATGAAACACAAAGTGAAAAAAACCTTGAGTAGGCCGTGATAGATTCATATCTTGAAATGTTATCTTGTCATTGTATGAATCGATGCTCTCTGAAAACTGAACCTTTTCGACCTGGGAAAAGAAAGAAAAAAAAGGAATATGAGCATAGAAAAAGACCAGCATGAAGAGTCATATCCCCTAACAAAGTCAGTTACACGTTATAACTGTTTGAATTGAAGGTAAAAAATTCACTTGACTATCTGGCAAGCTTGTAATGGCTTGAAAATGACATTTTAAAAAGTACTGGCAAAAACGCACGTATAGCAAATCCAATACTGTCCGAAAAAGAACACAGGAAGGGGGTGGGTCATTTGTAACATCCAGGATACCATGTATGAAAACGAAAGCTTTGAGTGTTCTATTGTATTGTTTTAAAGGATTGCATCCATCGCACGTGCCTGACATAGAGGCTGGACAGTGCACAGCACATCTGACACACAAGATTGCGAGGCGAACTTGCTGATAGGCTTACAGCTTCATGGAGGCAGCATGGTGGAGGGGAAAAATTAAATCGGTGGCTCATTTTGGGTTTCTTAGTTATATAGCGACAAACTTTGAATTTCGTGACAGGAAAGGAGGAAAAATCCTCTGAACATTGAAAAAAGAAGAAACTTCACTCTGAATGCTGAAAAAAAAAGAAGCGGAAAATTATCACCACTGATTTACCCTGATGCCTGGCAGAGACAAATTATTACAATAAAATACCTTTCCCTAGGGTTCAATGTGTGATAAACCAAAGTTTGTGCAGGCTACACAAAAGACGCCTATTCTTCACTAGCCATTGAGTTTATAGCATACAAATCTACAGCCATGCTAAAGTAACCAAAATTATCAAACCGCACGACACAACAATTTATCTTTAAAGTATCTGATTTGACATTGATGGTCTTTAAAATGAATGTTTTTAAAAAGTTGGACCGAAAAAAAGAATAAGAAAGAATGTAATGGCCAAAACTGCACTTTTATATATCTATAATGATATCATAGCTGCCAACCTTTTCAAATCGAAAAACATACTCTTACTGTGTAAACTGATTCTAACTCGCACAAAACCCCGCAAGATTCCAGAAAACATTGGTCATTTGAATTTGAAATGATCCCCTCTACGGTAAATAACAAGACATATGCCGATCACTGGCCTTTCTGGCGAAGTGCAACAGTTGTTTTGTGAACTCCACTCTTTGAACCTCTGCCATTAGCTAAGGTTTTGTATACAAACAAATTACAGATAACCCCAAAGACCTTATAATAGTACTAGACGCGCCCCACGCGTGCACAGCATCGTTAGTCGAGTGGCACCAAATCCAAAACCAAAATGGCGGCGATTGTACGGCAAGGATGAGAGAGAGGTAGGCACAGCGAGCAGAGCTGACGGTGATCGTGTAGTGTAAATTGTAAACAAACGAACAGGGGAAGGTTGCGTGTTTCAATGTGTGCGTGCTATTGTACCTATTGTTTTGTTGTTGATTTCATCCTTGTGTATATATATATACATGTATATACATGTAGATATATATATTATATATATATATATAGAGAGAGAGAGAGAAAGAGAGAGAGACAGACAGACAGAGAGAGAGAGTCCATGCAATTAATCCATGCAATTAAAAAAGCTAGATCTACATGTATTTGAAAATTTGCAAACTTACTTTATGACTGGCTTTCCATGACTGTCACATATATATTCTCAATAATCCAAAGGAATTCACATTGTAATCTGATGCTATCACATCATTATAACTATTTAAGTAATAATTTATTTAGAAAGTGGTAAGATGTTTCGTCCACTATCTTTATGTTAAGGTGATGGTAGAACAAAAGAAATAAAGAGAAAACCAAAAGAGTTAGAAACACCAAAATTTCAATCACAGGCAACAGGTAGAAAAGCCGGCTTAGGTAATATATAAGTCTGGATAGAAAACAGAGTCCATACCAACAACACTGATGCAGCCAACGCATCATCCAGAAGCCACAGCTCAACCTAAGCCACTACAAATGAAGAAAAAGTATTGTTTTACTAAGCTTTTGGCGACTAGTGGTTGTGGTATGGACGAATCTATCATTAAGCACCTTTTCATGGTGAAAGAATATTATCTTGCAAAACATATTGCAAACTGCCTTAATAATCTGGGTAGCATGATCATCCTCTTGGGAGATACAGCGGTGATCTTGATTGTGTTCCCAGCAATCAACAAACACCCTGCTGCCCAATCTGTCCAGCACTTCAGTTGACACTGAATGACTAGTTCGAGCATGGGTTCCTAAAATGGGACCATGGGCACCTGATAAATGCCTCCTCAGAGATCTGTCAGCCTCCTCATAACTAAAAACATATCTTCAGAGGCATGAATGAGACCTCCATTGTCTTTCCGATGAGTGAAGTGATTGACACTCTGATTTGTGTCTTTAGTTTTTGAGACCATAACCTCTGAACATGGCAAGCACCTTATCTTATTTGAAGCCTGCGGGTTATAAAACCACTCAAGTAATGCAACACATGATCGTGATACACACTTGGCTTCTCTAAAATATTAATGAAGTTTCTACTGACAGGAAAGTCTATCTTGCCTTGTTTATCATCTTCACAAAACAGTCTGTTGTCTGGCTCATCTGGAGCAACACAGTTCGATGATGGTGAAGGCATTACACCGTTTTTCTCAGCAGAGAGCTCTTAAAGCCCATTTGAACTGGAGAGGAGTTGGATTGTTATTCCAACCACCCTTCCTTCTTATCCTGCTGAAAAATGTCTCTAAGTGGTCTTGAGACAGTCTGTACGTAAGGAAAAACTTGTAAGGTACATCCTTACTGAAAAGATGCTTGCTCAAGCCTTCAATACTAAGAAGAGAGCAAATAAAACCAACAAAACCAGTCTTCCGCCTGCCGTTAACTAGGGTTTTCCAGTGTTGTCCTTCAATGACATTATATAGAAATAGTTTCTTTAATGATTCCACTTTTTACGCTTAAATTTGAAGGACAAATTGGGCTTTTCAGCCCTTTAGCAAATGGCCTAGAAGCATTGCACAGGTCAAAAGCTCTATCAAATGTCCGTATAAACTGACATGTGGCTTCACTGCACTGGAACTCGGGAAGCTTCAAATCTTCTCGTAAAAAATTGATGGCCGCTGCTACAGACGCACTAAGGGTTTGAGCAGCAATTTTCACGTTCATTTTTGTCTTAAAAAACTGTATATGTTTTTTAGACAATTTGTTTGCAAGCACCAAATTGTCTTGCATCTGCAGGTTATGCAGCTGTTCTATGTATCGCCACTCAATAGACTTGCCATCAATTTCTAAACATTTGAGATCCCCAGACAATTCCAAACATTTTTCAGAAGATGACAAACATCAAAAACAAAGTATATTTTATGTGTGGAATCAGAGTGATGAAAATAATGAACCATGTTCTGGGGTCGAGAACACACCCTAAAGCAAGAGCAGTTGACTGATTTGTGTAGTTTCCATCACACACAACAGCGCACACATTGTAACCAGCTTCTTTAGAAAATAAATACCATCAGTTACAATTTGTGCCTGTTGCTGTGATGTCATCTTATCAATAAGGAAATACCCTATGGGTAGTTTGAAGTGGGTCTTCAAACCTACCACCATAAGGACTAGGCATTCAGTAGCAAGAGTTTCCTGACATGCAGGCTGAAGACGACCAAAATTAACGGAGCCTATATATTGACCACTAGAGGGGTCATAAGTGTAGCTTTTCTTCAGAGCCATGGAATCAAAAACTAAAGCCACATCAGATTTGTCATCTGAATGGTCTTTTTTCAAAGTGTCTAAAACTTCACCAAGAAAGTCGGGGTCACAGTTCCGTTTTGATGCCCATTTACATATGGTTCTAGGATGAGGGAGGTGAAGATGTTTCCTAACATAATCATACGCTTTGGCGCTGTAAAAGTGCAGAGTTACAGCAAAACTTTTCAGATCTTCTGAGTACCTATGGGAAGATTTTGAGGAATGCGCATTTGCCAGCACTTCATTTTCAATAATTGTAAAGCATCTTCCCCAAAATTCATTTTCAACAGGTCATGCTCTTCCCTGTTGATAAGGTGTTGCTTTTCTAAAGTTTCCAACAGATTGGAAATCTTAATATCTCTTCTCTTCAGTTTTCTAATTAAATTCTTTCGTTTCTTCACCTCAACTCTATTTTTATCAAGCGCTCTTTGAAGCGCAGCTTGTCTTTTCTAATTCCTTCTCTACAGAAGGTGAGCTATAGCTGTGCTCCAATCTGGGCTGCTTGCTTGGTGTAGGAGAAGGAGCTTGAACATGCGATGCAACACGCTTCTTTGGTGAAGGCCTGCTCTTACCGACCTTGGGTTGTTTGTGCTGGGGGTGTGTCGAAAAAATAGTTGGAACAGCCCACGACTTTAAAATGTTATTGTTCATGTGTTGCTGAAAATTGTCAGCAGTGAAATGGTCACTGCAGAGCTTCGACCATTTCGAGGGCTGCCACAACTTTCCAGTGGATTCATCGAGTCTGTTGACTGCTGCCACCCATTTATCTCTTATGTGTTGCTGTTTAGGGAAACTGAAAATTATATGAAATTCAGTCATGTAGACTGGGACTAGAATTGGTATTAGATCTAAGTGCTAGGTATGAGTACACTAATACATTAGGTCTGTAGAACTACCACTACCTTAAAAAAACAAATCATGGGAGCGGATAGCTCAGTGGTTAAGGAGAAGCTTACCAAGCCAAAGGTCCCTCATAGTCATTCGAAATCGTTGCAGGCTTGAATTTGAAATCCAAAATATTTTTTTGGGGTTTCCTTCCGCCTCCTATCCTTAGTTAAGTTGCTAGGATAAAGAGTGCCAAGTCCTATCAGAGACGGACTATGTCTACATGTAATATACGCATGTAAAAGAACCCTTGGCTGTTTACAAGGCAGTCTAGGAAAACCCTGATATCTCCAAAGTAGTGGATATGGGTAAATTCAATACTAGATCTATACAACAGTCATTATCAGTCAGATACTAGATCTAGATGCTAGATACCCACTTACTGAGAAAACCGACTGCAACTCTGATAAACTGCTTTGGTTTAAAAAGCTCTAGAATCTAGATTCTAGATCTAGATCTCTACTTAAATCTAGATCTAGGTGCATGACATGAACTATAGACTTATAGATCTAGATCTAGCTTATAATGAATTAAATTGCTGCTCCTACTACAGCAGTCTTACTACAATCTTCATTGTACTATATCTAGATATATATCTACCAGTGCAGTTCTAGTCAGGGCTAGAATCTAGATCTAGATTCTAGATTTTGCTACTAGATCTAGATATCTAGATTTACAGTTTGTAACCACTAGCCTAGTTATTAAAGGAGGTGAATGATACCCACCTATGGAAGGATATCCCACTACTCTTGTCCTGGCGATTTTTGCATCCATAGGCAACGCATGTAAATACCATGGTTAAAATTTAACTGTCACAAAGCAGAGAGTAGAGAAAGATGTTTTGATTCGAAGCTTGACGTTAGTCAAAATGGCCGCCGTTGTTTCTAATTGGTGCCATGGGAAGTCACGTGATGCTTATCTAGTACTATTTTAAGATCTTTGGATAACCCTTATATACATACTTTTCAAGGTAAATGCAGATTTATGGACTCAAAGTCAAAGAAACATACTAAATACGCTTTAATGTACTGGTTGGCAGTTATGTAATATATCATTCAAAACATGATTACATCTTTACTATTGCAACAGATTTTACAAAGATCAAAGCTCTACAAAAAGACGTATTTGATGAAACATACATAAAGAAATCAAACCTTATGAATACAACAACATAAGATCATTGTACATAATTAACAAACCTCTTCCTCTTCTTCCATTCCTTTCTTTCTCTTCTTTCTGTCTTTAGTTTTGACAGTGTCTGAAAAAGAAAACAAACAAACCAAAAAAATTACTGAAGATGATTGGATGATGCAGCTGAGAGGAGAAGTTAGCGGTTGATCTCTGACATTAATTGAATTACAATTTTTTAATACCCCGCATGATATCGAAAAAAGTTTATTATATTGAGTCAGCACTCTATACTGAGGTTATGCAGGCAAGCGTAAATGATAATATTCAAACTTTTTACCTATGTAATTTCTATGCAGACAGGGAAACAATGAAATTTTCAATAATAGAACGTCACTTTTGGTACAAAAATTTACTCTGATGAAAACTATCTTGGCATGATTTAGAACCTACACGCAAAATATGTTTACTCTTAGTGGCCTGGCAAAGTAAAATGACAAATTTAATAGACTCGTATATATTTAATAAATTAACAACAAAACAAAAATTGGTAAAAAAACTGGGGCGTTTTTACAGCTGCAAAAGTAAAAATTAGTCATAACTACGGGTGTTGATTTCTTGAAATATGAAACCAGCAATTATGACAGGTAGCAATGGAAAAAACCCAAAAACAAACTAATCCGAACATCTTGTCATGCTTACAGAAGGTTTAATTGTACATAGCTAGAATGGAAGCTAATACTGTTAAGTGAACCATCAACCTCATTTTTTTTCTTTCTCTTTTATGAATAGAAGCATATATATATATATATATAAAACTTTACCTTTGGGGTTTTGGTCAGATCGCATTACATGGCTCGATGTGAAGATACCTTTCTTGTGCAAAATTGCATACTTTCATTCACTAGGTAAAACATACGTCACTTATTATCTTTTCATCCAGCAAGATTTTATTTTCTCCCAATCTTATTTTACCTTGTTTAATATCCTCCTCCTCCTCTGATTCATCCTCTGCTTCAAAATCATCGTCCAAGTCTTTATCGTCATTTTTCTGAAATGGCAACAACAACAAAAAGTCATTCATTACTTACCTATGAGGGAAGGTAATTATTTTATTTTTATATCAATCAATCAAAGATGAACAAAATTTTGCCGACTGCCAAGGGATCTTTAACGTGCACAGAGTGTTGTGATCTGCACACAGAACATTCTTTTTATTGTCCGTCTCCAATAAGGACTAGGTGTCGATCCACCTACCTGGACCAGGGGTGGGGTTCACTCAAAAAAGAAGAAAGAAAATTTTCCAACCAGTTCAGTGACCTTTTAGCCGAAGGGCCGACACCTGGTCTCGGGACAACTGAGTACTCAAAATACGGATTGACTATTCAACCATTCTTACTAAGTTTTAAGATATTACTGTAACTCATGAAAACAGGCAAAGTGCGACAGTAGTTTTGCAAACTCAGACTGGCTCTCCACACTTTCACCCTTATTTCACTGAGTCTCTACCGTTAACTTAAGTTTCTTAAAAAAACAATGTGAAAATTATAACACAAGAAAATTTTCTTCTTCTTAGACTTTCAAAAAACAAATGTGAAAATTATAACACAAGAAAATTTTCTTTTTCTTAGACTTTCCAAAAACAAATGTGAAAATTATAACACAAGAAAATTTTCTTCTTCTTAGACTTTCCAAAAAAGAAAAAGAAGAAAAAAAAAAAAGAGACAATGGGTTTATGATTAAAAATAAAAACTTAACCAGTGGCATCACATCACCTGATTTCGTTTTGCCTTTCGAGCTTTGGCAATCTTCTCATCAAGAGAACTCTGTTTTGTTGTAACCTTGTTAGTTATATCGAAGACCTTGAACTTTGATCCTGAAAGCTGAGAAAACAATTATGTTTTTTAACAACAATCACTCTCGTTCCAAGAATTCTTTTGAATGTGAGCACTTAATTCATAGGATCTACATTCTCTCAGTTGATAAGAGTGTCACTTGTATGTGAAAATAAAATCATCCATCATTGATCATCATGCTAAAATATGTTGTATGTCAATGTTCTTTACAGTAAATTAAAGATAAATATAAAATGCCATTAATTTTGTTTCACTAATGTATAAAAGAAAACATTCTAGATTCTTAGTTTTAAACAATCCTCTTCAATGGCAGACCCCTTACACAGAGCTGAAACCAGCCCCAAGACTGAAAATGTTACACACAAACACGTTTAACGTTATACACTATCTGACAAAGAAAGCACGGTACAAATTTCAAAAACTGTTTACAAATCTTACAAACCTCTTCTCACTTAGGTTGTTAAGTATTTTTCCTATTTCATAAAATTAAAAAACCCAGGAGCTGGAAATAATCAACTTACTTGAAAAGTATTGCTGAAGCTGAACGTAGACACAAAATCTCCTTTTTTTCGTTTCAGACTTTTTCTTTGAATCTGAAAAAACGAATTTTATAAGATTTAAATATCTTTTTAATCCCAGCCTGGCAAAGACATATATAAAACAACTATCAAGTATAGCTATACCATACAATAACCAACGATGCTACATATTCACCGTCATCGGTATTGATGAGACATTCACATATTGCATCAGTACCTTGTTGTTACACACACACGCTGCTGACATTTCTCTTTCTCTGACACGCGTGTGATTGCACTTTGCTGCAGGGGAGTCATATTGTTTCAAAGATTTTAATCTCGACTTGATTTAGATCTACTAGATCTACGTAAGAGTACAGATACAGATCCTCTAGACCTAGCTCTAGACGTCCCTAATACTAGATGTATTAAGTCATTGAATATCAGCAAAGCCTTCTGCTTGATCAGTTTGAAATTCAAGGCTCTAGTGATCGCGGTAGACCTCAATAACACATAACCATACAACGATTTTTGGTCTCAAACAAGTACAGCACGAGTACTCTGAGGAATGGACAAAGAGAACGATATATTAACGAAGAATCGATACACAGCGAAGAATTGATACACCATTACTCATAACAACAGAACATGAATTCTGGATAGGCACGACATCCGGCTATTAGCTGATTTAAAACAAAAATCACATGCTGAATATACAGAACAATGGCGCCCAGACAGCGACTGCAGTTGTATTACAAAAAAATCAGAACGGGCAACAGAAAATCGGAAAATCAAATTTTCGCTGAAAAATCGGGATGATTCCGATTAAATCGAATAAACGGCAGGTCTGCTACTGCCAATCTGTCCCATGATGCATTGCACGATTTTCCAGATCGGTGATGACTCTTTTGAATGGCTGTTTTTTTACTAGTGCTATTCATTGTATAGTGACAGCAGAAGATGTGTATACACTGTAAAACTTAAATAGTATCGATCTAAAAAAACATCTAGAGTGAACTAACACCAATTTGACCACCTAAGACCTTAATGATCTGATCTATTGTGTAAATTTTGCTTACATGATCTTACAATCATTATTTTTGGTTTAACCTACTGCTAAAACATTTAAATATGACCTCTGCACTCTGCGCCGTAACTTAAAAGCATATGGCAGGTTTCACAAAAATGGGACCCAATGATAACTTGAACTCTTCAATTAATCTTTCTCAAAGTCTAATTGATGAATCTTCTTAACATTTGTTCCATGTATAGCTTTGACATCGCAGATATAAAAACATAATATTGTCAAATTTGCTTTCAATTTGTGCGTTTTGTGAATATTTTTGGGTGTGAACGTCAGCAATTGAGACTGATGGCATTTCCCTCTTTTTAATAAGTTGCTTTTCACCTTAAGGTATGTGAGGTCAACGACCTTTTATTCTTTTTTCTTTAATTCCATGTGAAAGAGAATTGTTCAAAGAAAATTTGGCGAGTTCTAAATTTTAAAAAATCTTTTGCAGTGATCACGTGAGGCAGGTTTCAGATTTTCGTTATTATGTAAGAACTGTGGTCTACAAATGAACACACAGTAAGAGCTGAAAAAAAAAACAGTTGAAAAATACGTAGAAGCGCCGTTTTATGACCCGGAGTGAAAGAAAATGTATTCCTACGACCATGTATCCTGTAAAAGACACGAAAAAAATCATAGGTAACTCTATAAATGAGAGTGAGAATACCATGAGACAACTATCAATCTGCAAAACCTTATGGTCGGACAAAAAATATATTTTTCGATCTGAGATCTAATAACGGTAATATTGCGTCGGGCTATTTTCTCGTATTCCATCATGTGTAAGCCTATTGAGAAATCATGAAATTTTTGTTTTTAAATTGTCTGGTTGGCTTTGCGGAATATTTTGTCTTTGGATGTCCCTTACGGCCACAGTTGACGGCCATGCGCTGACGTCCGCACAAAAATGTAGACGATGATCGGCCATCAGAAAGGAGACTGTGATCAGGTTAGATTCGAGACCGTTCAGGTTAGATTCGGTTGCATTAGCAAAACCTGCTTTGGCTTATCGTGAGTGAAACTTATGTAAAGAAGTCCGGCAATCAATAGCCTTTCATGATTTATAACTTTCTAATAAATAAAGACAAGATAATTGGCAATACGGGAGGTTTAGAAGTCCATTACAACAATAGTGACTCTACGTCTCCACTATGCACAGTCTTCTTCGCATAACAATACAATATTACTAAAAACGCATTTAAACGAGAGAGAGAGAAAATAATACTAATAGTACAGGTTCAAATAGAGTTCAAGATTTGTCAGCCACCGCTCCCATCCCGTCCTGTATTCCGCAAAGCAATTATCGATCGATAAAGACACAAGTTTGGGCTAGTCTAGTGGGGGGCGCTCTATATGACTGTAGATAGTCGGAGAGGGGGGGGGGGGGGGGGAACCATTGTCGTCAAAAGCGCTTTCTTTTCAGAGAGGGTTTTGTTGCTGGTGCATATCTCCCTTTCTCTCACTCCCTCTCTATTGGCAAATATCGCCTATACGTATCATATCCTCACTCGTTATATAAGTCGTGAAGTTTACTGTACCGGTTTCAGTGGAATGGTAAACACGATAAACCCGTAACACGTAATAAGGATAGTATAAAGGCGTACAATCACAGAATTTTACAAAAAAACGGAACAAAAAGCATCGGTTTTCATCCATCAACACGCGAGCCATCTGATCAACAGTAAGGCACCGGCCGTGGACTCCACGCCCGAGGTGTCGGGAAACACAAACTTCACATCTTATTGAGAACTAGGTAAAAAGTCAGGGAACTCTCCAAACCAGATGCCCAAGCGTTACGTCACTAAATAAATGCCAGGGAAACCTCGGTCGAAGGATCCGTGCAGTTCACGTAACATTACATCACTGGTATTGGACCTAGAATTTTCAGTTATGCCTCTTGACTGAAAAACATGACTTTTAAAAGCTAATTTACTTGCCTCACAGTTCTTTGCTATCTCTTAACGTCCTATATCTGGAATCCTCAGGTTCTAAGCTTTAACATGGTATATTTATTTATAACACTTATAAGAAATATAAAATGTACATTTTGACAAAAGAGGGAAACCTGCCATATATATATCTTACCCAATAAAAAAGATAGCCATGTTTTTGCATATATGGGAGTCATTATCCAAGGTGCCTTGCGGATCCAAAGTACAAGCGTTATCCGCAAGGTGTATTTTGTTTAAAAGGTAAATTGTTTTTAAACTATCCTCTCAGATTTACATTTCAAATAAATTTCGACAAATGAGAATTTTCTTTGACTTCTCATTTCATTATACGTCGCAGAAAGGGATAAAAAGATTAGGTTGCTGAACAGGCACAATCATACACACCAGGGGAGGAGTGGTACTGAATTGAACAGAACACTAACACACTTTTCAAGACATGCTTATCTGTGAACTTGACCAAAATTCCGGTCCTTGCGGATAATGCCGCCACAGAAGCAGGACTGTCGGCAAGGTGCCTTGCGGACCAATATTCAAGCGTTATTTGCAAGGCACCTTGCGGATAACGGTGGCCTTTTTGTATATATATGTCACACAACTAATACCAATCCGACCAGACTAACACCAAATAGTAACATTGCCAAAATATCAAATGGCTTTGAAGAATAATCGTAAAATAAGTTTCCATGACCCTATATAAGATCACATGACTAGAACGAGGTCCCAGCTTAACCCAAGAAAAGCTTCACCCGTTGCACACTCGTTATTTCATGCAAATGGCTGGGGCAACCCCTCACTGTAAGAAGTACACTTCCAGTAACACCGCGAGCTCTATTTGGCTTAAAAATAAGGATATTACTCAGTACTCATCTGGTTTGTGGTTCAATTTGAGCTCAATAAACGTTAAATCTAGATGTGGCAGGTTTCACAAAATGGTCCATCCCCATTTCCCTCTTTTGTCAAAATGTACATGTTATATTTTTACAAGTGTTATATACCATGTTAAAGCTTAGAACATGAGGATTCCAGATATATGACTTTAAGAGATAGCAAAGGACTGTGGAGCAAGTAAATTAGCTTTTTAAAAGTCATGTTTTTCAGTCAAGGGGCATAACTGTGAAAATTCTAGGTCCAACGCCAGTACGTAATGTTACGTGAATTGCTCGCGTCCGTCGATCGAGGTTTCCCTGGCGTTTATTTAGTGACGTAACGCTTGAGCATCTGGTTTGGAGAGTTCCCTGACTTTTCCTAGTTCTTAATAAGATGTGAAGTCTGTGTTTGTGTTTCCCGACACCTCGGGCGTGGAGTCGACGGCCGGTGCCTTACCGTTGATCAGATGACTCGCACGATCCGGATCGTGTGGATGATGAAAACCAATGCCTTTTGTCCCGTTTTTTGTAAAATTCTGTGATTGTACGCCTTTATACTATCCTTATTACGTGTTACGCGTTTATCGTGTGTACCATTCTGTTCAAACTGGTACGGTAAACTTCACGACTTATAATTTTAACGAGTGAGGATGCGATAGTATAGGCCGATATTTGCCAATAGAGAGAGAGAGAGAGAGAGAGAGAGAGAGAGAGAGAGAGAGAGAGAGAGAGATGCACCAGCAACAAAACCCCTCGCGAAAAAGAAAGCGCTTTTGGCGACAATTGTTCCTTTCTCCCCGTACGAGCCCCCCCACCATCACTTCTCCGCTACTCCCGTCATCACTCATCCCCCCTCTCTAACTATCTACAGTCACATAGAGCGCCCCACTAGACTAGCACAAACTTGTCTTTATCGATCGATAATTGCTTTGCGGAATACGGGACGGGATGGGAGCAAATCTTGAACTCTACTTGAACCTGTGCTATTAGTATTATTTTCTCTCTCTCGTTGAAATGCGTATTTAGTAATATTGTATTGTTATGCGAAGAAGACTGTGCATAGTGGAGACGTAAAGTCACTATCATTGTAATGGACTTCTAAACCTCCCGTATTGCCAATTATCTTGTCTTTATTTATTAGAACATAATAAATCATGAAAGCCTATTGATTGCCGGACTTCTTTACATAAGTTTCACTCACGATAAGCCAAAGCAGGTTTTGCTAATGCAACTGAATCTAACCTGAACGGTCTCCGAATCTAACCTGATCACAGTCTCCTTTCTGATGTCCGATCATCGTCTACATTTTTGCATGGCCGTAAGCACATGGCCGTAAGAGTCTTCCAAAAAACTAAATATTCCGCAAAGCCAACCAGACAATTTAAAAACAAAAATTTCATGATTTCCCAATAGGCTTACACGCGATGAACTACGAGACAATAGCTCGACGCAATATTACCGTTATTAGATCTCAGATCGAAAATATATTTTTTGTCCGACCATGAGGTTTGGAAGACTGCCAGTAGTCTCATGGTATTCTCACTCTCATTTAGAGAGTTTTTCGTGTCTTTTACAGAATATATGGTGGTAGGAATACGTTTTCTTTCACTTAAGATCAAAAAACGGCGCTTCTACGTATTTTTCAACTGTTTTTTTCAGCTCTTACTGTGTGTTCATTTGTAGACATCAGTTGTTACATAATAACGAAAATCTGAAACCTGCCTCACGTGATCACTGCAAAAGATAAAGAATATTTAGGACTCGCCAAATTTTCTTTGAACAATTCTCTTTCACATGGAATTAAAGAAAAAGAATAAAAGGTCGTTGACCTCACCTACCTTAAGGTGAAAAGGACTTATTAAAAAAGAGGGAAATGTGGTCTGTCTGGATTGCTGACGTTCACACCCAAAAAATATTCACAAAACACACAAATTGAAAGCAAATTTCACAATATTATGTTTTTTATATCTGCGATGTCAAAGCTATACATGGACCAAATGTTAAGAAGATTCATCAATTAGACTTTGAGAAACATTAATTGAAGAGTTCAAGTTATCATTGGGTCCCATTTTTGTGAAACCTGCCATGTAACAAAGTTTGACCGCATCTGGGGTTGAAAATGACTGTCAGAGAGGATGACTATAACGTATGACAGATACTGTTGACGACATTGGACAAGTAAATGTGAAAATATTTTTAAAATAGGTTTCGGTGGTCGAATTTGTGTTATGGTCCTATTGATGTTAGATCTAGATCTAGTTGACTATACTATAGTTCTTCGAACTCAACAAACTGTTCTAGACCATAGATTATCTAATATATTCTTCCACTTTTTTTTCTTCTTCGTATTCTAGATTTTAGATCTAGATCTAGAATCTAGGTATCTCTCATAATATTAATAAATTTCAGTTTTTACCACATATATATGAAAATGGAAAAAAAAGGCTCCGGCTCCGACTTTTTATGCAACCTCTATTAAATCAAAGGGGTCTATTATTCATTTAAGACCAAATATTATGAACTAGAGATCTATACTTTACGTAATGGTTGTATACGGTTTGTTCAAGAGTGAGCGTAGAAAAAATGTGGTCAAAACCTTTTCATCGTCAGATTCCGACGTATCGCCTTCTGTTGGCACTTGATCAGGATCTTCGATGCTTTCCACCAGACCCAGGTTATTGAGAGTCGCCATGCTTGTAGCAAAGATTATGGAGCTAGAGTATCTGCTCTTTTCCCATATCTGGCTTTTCCTAAATCTTGGGCAAATCCATAGTAAAATTTTGATTTTATAAATTTCATCATTTTGTGTCCATCATATCATTTAAACACGCATTTGAATGAATTTAACATAGAAAAATAAAGTCGAAACTAAAAAATCTGATTTTGCACTATTTTTTTTAATCATTCTAAAATAAGAGTGGATAGTGACAAAGAAATCGAAAGTGAACTAGTAAACTCAAACTGGCCGATCGCGGGCAGCTGAATCAAAATAACATCAGAACCAATAGACAGGTGAAATCAAAATAAACGCTAGATCAGATATAATTAAAGCTTTATTCAAATAATCTTTGCATTTTATTTATGTAAAAAATATCAAGGTCTAAGTTTAATTTTAGATCTAATCTGCTAGAACAATTACAAAGAAGTATCATCAAACTGTGTCAGTACTGTCAGTGTGTACAATTTATGACAAGAAAATTGATTTAATGTAAACAAGAAGAAGAAAGGCTTTTAAAAGTAAAAACTGTAATGAATTCATATTACGCAAACATACAAGCTCAAACTATGTTAGTTCTAAGTCTAACTAAAGTATTAATTTTTAAAACATTTTTTTACATAGATTCTAGAATCTAGATCTAGATTCTAATTTTATTAGGGCTGTAGTCATCCTGTGTGTATAGTGTAGAGGAGCTTGTATGTTTGTGTAATATGAATTCATTACAGTTTTTTTACTTTTAAAAGCCTTTCTTCTTCTTGTTTACATTAAATCAATTTTCTTGTCATAAATTGTACGTACTGACACAGTTTGATGCTACTTCTTTGTAACTTGATGTACGTATGTTATTTATGCAATTATGTGTGCATGCATATACAGTAGTGACCACCTAGATGCCCTGTGCTTGGGAAGCAGAAGAAACGGGCATTTAGGTGAAAATAGGTAAGGGGAACAATGTGGGGGGGGAAAGAGATCAGCAGGTAGGTTCATCAAGTATGGTTTAGAAATTCATCATTCACCTCCTTGTTTGTGATTTTAATCAACCAGGCTTTCCTTTCAAAACCGTATTTCAATTATACCCCATTTTATTTGATTTGTTGGCCACCGCTCACTACAATTTACAAAGAGCCAACGGCACTGTAATGGATATATATGGCCAATGCCAGACAGGGGAGCAATAAAACTGTTCACACCTTGTCCCTCGATCTCGATATGAGTGTCCGGTCTACTAAAATAACAAGGTAATTTCATGCCACTTGTGACATCAAGAAAGATTCGTGGGCAGAATCCGGAAGACTTCAGTACTAATTGGCTAGTGACAAACCAGTGATCCAATGGAACAAAGGCTGTGCAATACAATGGGTGGAGTTAAGAAGAGAAGACGGGTCATCTTTTATTACATTAAAATGGATAGGTAATGAAGGGTGGTTACAGTGCATGGCACATTGTTAACGGGCATAGACTTAAGCCCTATATAGCAATGAGATTACACAGATGTATGAGAAGAAAATAAAGAAATTTTAATCAATTATGGACATACTTTATGTTAATTTGGAGAAGACAATGCTTGTAGTTGCCATTGAGACCGGACATTTAGCCTGAAAATCTTGGTTTTGAAACGGGCATTTAGAGGGGCAATATACATATATATAGAAAAGATTAGTTTCACAGAGATTGCAGGCATTTAGGCGAAACATGCATTATGGTGACGGGCATTTAGGAGGTCACTACTGTATTATTATTTTTAATGTGATGTGCCCAGAACCTTACCCTTGTAGGGATGAGTGCACAATAGAAATCTACATTATTCCTATTGTTATTATTATTTTTGTGACATAAGTATGATAATAGAAAATAAAATGGACATTTACAGAGTCCTGAGCACACATATCTTGTTTGAGAGAACAAGCTCTAGGTGTTGTACATTAAATTACATAAAACATCGATAAAAAAGGTTAAAGGGACATTTATAATGATATAGGACATGAACATGATATTACTAATGGATAGAATATGCAAATGCTCAACAATAACAAGATGAAACATTCTAAGAGTTGGCAAATAGGGCGATACAGAATCACCGTCAAAAGAACCGAACAAGTCTTTTCGATTGACAAAAAGAAATGTCTTTAAATTATTTTTTAAAACCTCAAGAAAGAGAGCTTCTACGATAGCCAGAGGCAAGTCATTCCAAGCAACAGCTGAAGAGGGAGAAGAATCTAGACCCTGCTTGCTTTTTAGTTATAAGGAAAACTCAGTTTTGTTTTGTCCTGAGAGCTCCTGAGGTTGTGAGCGGGTCTATAGGTTTCTAAGAGATGAATTTTATAGGAGGGAGAGGAACTATGGAGAGTTTTGAAAGCTAAAGTATTAATTTTGAAAGAAATTCTTTTGGAAACTGGAAGCCAATGGAGTTCTTTTAAAATTAGACAATACTCTTTCCGATTTGCATTTTTTCATAAGCCGTGCAGCGTTGTTTTGAACAACCTGCAAATGGTGGATTTTATTTTGTGGTATGCCACATAGGAGGGAAGTACGGTAATCAAGTTTTGAAGAGAGCAAAAATTAAACTAGATTTTTACATGCGTCGATGGAATTGAAGGGGGGATGGATGCAATTCTTTTGAGTTCCAAATATTAATAATTTGCAAAGAGCGTCTATTTCACACTATTGACAAGTATAATTATAAGGAGTTCCTAACTTGAAATTAACTTCGATAGAGGCTAGATAGATATGCCGACATTGCCAATTCTAGGAAACAGAACCATTCATTGGGTGCTCATTTTCCTAAGTTATTATTTTAAGCTTGAGGTATTAATTCAAACAGTAAGATTTTGTTTGTTTATGGAATCTTTAGCTAGATCTAGATCCATTAATGTCCTCCTAAATTGGCATAGTTAATATGTATTCTATTCATATTTTTATGTCATTTTCAGGGTTTAAAGAATGGCTCACCCATCTGTTGTAAGTGTTTGATACAGGTTGATGGTTTTGTGTTATATGTTTTCTTTTATATTTGATTTTCATTTCATATCCTAGTAAGATTATTTACAAATTCAAATAAATGATTTCTAGTTTCTTCTTCATTAAGATATCAGAATTAAATTAAACTAATTAGATTATTATTTGAAATCTGTGGGGCAAATTTTACTGCACTTGTTTGTATAGCAATATCGCTGTGTGACTAAACTTTATCCATATCTGATGTATCCTGCCTATTTTCTTCCTTATAAACATACTTACTCTTAACATTAGGTTCTGTATACTTTGAGTCCTTCTCATTTTGAAGCGCACTTTTAGTGAGATACAATGATAGCATTAGGGCCCGTATGATTTCACTGAGGGTTTCGGGAATGCTTCGATTTTGACATCAGTGCCATTGTTCAATGACTGACCAATGAAAGCACAGCCTTTTTACATCATGTTATGGGGTAAAGATAGAAAGGATACAAAGTAATGAGCAGAAAAACGGCTACATTTTTTACAGGCACGTGATGGAAAGAAAGATGAAATTTACCCATTCGGAAATTATTCTGTTTTTTTTTTTCAAGGAAAAATATAGGCATGATTATAGTCAATTTTTCTGTGATGACATATTGAAAATTAAAAGTCATGTTACCTGAAATTAGTATAAGCAATGTTGGTTTAGTTGTTTTTTAAGAATCACATCTACTTATTTGATCTGATTTACCCACATCCACAATTAAGGTGATCTCGGGGTTTTTGGTAGGATTTTAAATTTTGTCCTAACTGCCCTGTAAACAGCCAAGGGATCTTTAACGTGCACAGAGTCGAGAGATTCTTTGTTGATCACTGTTGGTAGTGTGGTTACTGACCTCTCTCTGAATCATTTAACGAATTTGGTGAAATACAGCTCCATAGCTTTGTTTGCAGGTATTTCTTCATTTCGTTTTAGGATATATCAAAAGGCGTCAATGAAAGTAGATTGGGCTTTTCAATACACTTTTTATGTAGAGTGACTCGTTGGATATATTGACTGGATAGTATATGTTGAGATGGGATTTATCTAACGGCTGTTATTGTGTGTATGTGTGTATATTTGACTACTGATTGATATCCATATGTTGAACAGTTAGCGGTCTACCAATCTCAATCACCAACTTTTATTGTTCCGTCCATAATAAAATAATATGTAACATGTATTGAAGTTAAAAGATGATCATTTTTCATCATGGTAACAGAAACATGCTTTTTATTTGTAAAATGGAGAGAAGAGTTGCCATGGTGGTGGTAGTTTCTTTGGCCCTTGATGGTAGCCGTTCTTTCTTTTCAATGCAAAATGGAAAAGAGTTGCCATGTTGGTGGTAGTTTCTTTGGCCCTTGGTGGTAGCTGTTCTTTCTTTTCAATGCAAAATTTTATCCTGAGATAGCCGTATTTGTTGAACTGGGTAAATTCCAGTGAAACAAGCAAAAAAAAATTTTTGATTGTTACTGGCTACAATTTTATTTTCACGCAACGCAGCCTCAGGCAAGTGGTGACCACGCCCATACAGTGGCCAGCCATTACAACCAGCTGGAAGAGTCTGGTCTTCAGCAGCGCACGCAGAGCCGCATTTTCTACCTGCGGAATTTCAACAACTGGATTAAAAGTGTACTGATTGGTGAGTTAAATTTTTTTTAAAAATCTTATATATATTTAAAGCAGAAACGGGTCGTAATAATCCAATATTTAGGTTCCTGTGGGAAGGGGGTCAAAAATATTTGTAGATATGTAAGACAAGGAAGAAAGTATCACAATTTGGTTATAATACAGTAAGTAAATAACTCTGTGACAAAATCTCTTTACATTGGTATTATTTAAGACAAGGACATGTGTCTAGAGTTAAAGAGTTAATAAATAGATTAAATTATTTATTTATTTATTTATTTATTTAAGTTAGATAAAAAGAGAAAACAAAATTATTGACCAGAAACCTACAAAGGTTTGACTCATAATCTCTTGATAACACCGGCATCACTTGTACTAGTTGATTTTCAATCTTCAGTGGTTCTTCATAATACTAGTACAATTCATCCTTCTATGATGGTTTGTCTTTTATTTAGGGACACACTTGACCAGCTGAGGCAGAAAGACAGAAGCAGGCGGATCGACGTCCTTGATCTATGCTCGGGGAAGGGAGGTGATCTTTTGAAATGGTCAAAAGGCAAAATCAATAGTCTGGTGTGTGCAGGTAAGCAGCTTGTCCCATTGTTAATTTGTCTGTTTGTTGTGTTGAAATTTACTCTGTCCACTGTATGTGGTGATCTCAGGGTGAATTAAGAGGAAGCAGCAAGATGAAAGATAAGCGAAACAGGGAAAGGAAAGAAATAGGACCTACCAGTAGAACCCACCAACCATCCACTTTCATTATTGATACTGTTATTTGTCATCATCATCATGCCTTGTCACTCCGTACTCTCGATTGAGCGTACGGTAATCAGGAGTAGAGGCCTGATTTTTCTAGGTATACGGCATAATGTGGTAATTTGCCGTCAATTTCTACACTGCCTTTATTTACGTGCGCTGAGTCTGAATAGACCCAGCTGCTGGGTTTGACAGGAGGGCCAGAAAAATTTGCCCGGACTTGGAATTAAACTCAGGCCTCCTGGGTGGTAGTCATGCGCTCTACCGTCTGAGCTATCAGCGCCTTGTCATTTATGGTATTATTGAAAATAATGAGCGTTCCTCATTCTCCTCTTTATGTTCAAGTTTAGATTGGGTGGGATTTATGAGCTTGAGCCGTGCACTGTAAGATCTAATCATGACTATCTAGTAATGTAGTATTAGAAGGAAGGGATTTTTGTTTTTATTTGATTTACCCACATCCACAACCAAGGTGATCTCGCGGGTTTTTGGTAAGATTTTAAATTTTCTATTTTGCCTGGACTGCCTTGTAAACATATACCGAGTATTGTGATCTGAACACCGGACCTCCATTTTATTGTCCATCTCCGATTAAAATAGGTGTCGATCCACCTACCTGGGCCAGAGGATAGATTTTAATATAAAAAACTCGAGAAATGTATTCAGGCGCCAGATGGGCTTGAACCCACAACCCCCAAAAGGAAGGGGAGGACGAGCAACAGTAAAATAGTTGAAGTATCTGAACATGAAACTAGAGTAATTGAAATGACAGCATTTGAAAAGAGATTGAAAGTAGTGATTATTCTCTCTTAACTCAGCTTAAATTTTTTAAGGCAGGTTAGTTTATTTCAATAAAAGCAATACCTAACTTTCTTCACCGTTTCCTGATATGTTTGTATTTTATCCAATGTCGTGACATACAGATATAGCCGCTACTTCAGTAGAACAGAGTGAACAACGATACCATCAAGCTTCGCAAAGGGGAAGAAATCATTCGTTTGACGCAGAATTTATTGTCGCCGATTGCACAAAGGTTTGGATTGTTTAGAAGTTTGGTCAGGTCGACTCATCATTGAAGGTGTTTATGTATTAAGGATGGGGATTTTTCCGCTTTACCTCCAGGATTTTCAGAGATTTTTAAAGATTTTCAGATGAGATTTCAGGGGATTTTTAAAGATTTTCAGATGAGATTTCCAGGAAATTTTTAAAGATTTTCAGATGAGACTTCCGAGATTTTTAAAGATTTTCAGATGAGACATCCGAGATTTTATTAATGGCCACAAAGGTTTCAGGGAAAAAGATGCATCGCCGGTCGTTCTCGTAGGCAAAGGCCTGATCCGACACCGTTTCCACCAGACCGACCTCTTGTCTTACCTGTTGCCTGCAGGCCTATCCTAATTTCATTGGCTGAATAGCTATCGGCCGTTGTTGTAACCCATATGGGCCAGGGATGGGAATTTCAGATGATTTTTTGCACAGAGGAGTTCCTCCGTGTTTTTGTCTCATTTTTATGCACACACACAAGCACCAGCCGTCCTGGAAAACATAGGGTCTAAGTCTAATTAGGACGGACGTCCTGAACACACAAAAGAGAGAGAGAGAGAGAGAGTCATCACGATATCATTTAATGATTTATCGCTGTATAATGAGAGAGGGACAGAGAGGAAAAGGATGGAGAGAGAGTAAAATTAGTAATACTGGTGTGGTAAGCCTAGTAATAGTAGTAGTGGTATCAGTAGTAGGAGTAGTACATCTACATAACTTTCATATTCAAGATTTTCGCTTTTTTGTTGTTGTTTTCTAGAATTATGCCTCATTTACTATTTTACGATTGGTTTTGCCTTTTTCAAATCGGTTGGACACTTCTGTTCCGCGCTTATAAGAAAGACACGCAATCTCTCTGTCTGAGTGTCTCTCTCTCTGTCTGAGTGTCTCTCTCTCTCTGTCTCTCTATCTCTGTCTCTCTCTCTCTCTCTCTCTCTCTCTCTCTCTCTCTCTCTCTCTCTCTCTCTCTCTCTCTCTCTCTCTCTCTCTCTCTCTCTCTCTCTCTCTCTCTCTCTCTCTCTCTCTCTCTCTCTCCCCTCTCCCTCTCTCTCTCTCTCTCTCTCTCTCTCTCTCTCTCTCTCTCTCTCTCTCTCTCTCTCTCTCTCTCTCTCTCTCTCTCTCTCTCTCTCTCTCTCTCTCTCTCTCTCTCTCTCTCTCTCTCTCTCTCTCTCTCTCTCTCTCTCTCTCTCTCTCTCTCTCTCTCTCTCTCTCTCTCTCTCTCTCTCTCTCTGTTTCTCTCTTTCTGTCTGTCTGTCTGCCTCTCTCTCTCTCTCTCTCTCTCTCTCTCTCTCTCTCTCTCTCTCTCTCTCTCTCTCTCTCTCTCTCTCTCTCTCTCTCTCTCTCTGGCTCTCTCTGGCTCTCTCTGTCTGTCTGTCTCTGTCTGTCTGGCTCTCTCTCTCTCTCTCTCTCTCTCTCTCTCTCTCTCTCTCTCTCTCTCTCTCTCTCTCTCTCTCTCTCTCTCTCTCTCTCTCTCTCTCTCTCTCTCTCTCTCTCTCTCTCTCTCTCTCTCTCTCTCTCTCTCTCCCTCTCTCACACACACAAACACACATGCATATAAATACACACTCTCACATAGGGTTTACAATGCAAGATTGCTATACAGCATCCTGATCAACACAGGCACCTGTAGTATTGTGTTAATATTACGCTACATACATTTCTTCTACTACACGTGGGCTACAATACTACATGACTATTGATTTTTTCCCCTGGTCCATGTTATTACTTTAGGGCTAGTCACATATGCTTGGTAGAAAGTTTTGGGCTTGACTTGAATGAATGAAGTGAAGCTACTTTGATTTGAGCTTTTCTTTTTATATCCGCCAACGTGGGTGGATAACGGGATCTACTGGTAGGTTCTTCATCTTTCCTTTTCCTCTTTTACCTTATCTTTAATCTTGCTGTTTACTTTCACCTGAGATCAATGTTTATGTTAGAGGGGGTAAACTTCAATAAAACAAACAAACAAACGAGTCCAACCGATGCCCACGCCCTTTGCGAATCATGCCCGTAAAGGGAGATAGCTCATATGTGTTGACATTTAAAAAAAATTCTACTATTAGTTAGCTTGGATTAGGAGTTTTGATTCCAAGAGTGTTGCATTATAGGTAGCCGTTGTTGAGGTAGATAGAGAGAGAAGGGGGCGGCGGCGGGGGGGGGGGGGGCATAGTCGAAGAGAACATTAGGGAATATTGTTGTAGTTGTAGTGATTCCAAGAGTGTTGCATTATAGGTAGCCGTTGTTGAGGTAGATAGAGAGAGAAGGGGCGGGGGGGGGGGGGCATACTCGAAGAGAACATTAGGGAATATTGTTGTAGTTGTAGTGATTCCAAGAGTGTTGCATTATAGGTAGCTGTTGTTGAGGTAGATAGAGAAGAAGGGGGGGGGGGGGGCATACTCGAAGAGAACATTAGGGAATATTGTTGTAGTTGTAGTGAAATGTTCTGGAGGGAAGTAAAGTGACTGCAAAGTAAAATGCCATGGAATAAAGTGAGTAAGAAAACATGAAAAATATGATGGAAATTAGTGACTGCGATAAAAGAGGATGAAGAATGTTTGGTGAGAAGAGATGGATTTGAATGTAAAGAAATGAAGATAAACGAAAGAAGAGATGATTCACTGGTTTTTTGTCCGTTCTTGGGTTGTTTTCTTTTATTGTTTTTTTTGTGTGTATGTGTGAGTAATTATTTGGCTAGAGCCTGTCAGGGGAGGGAGGTGGCTCACCTTTTTAATAACTGCTATGGGATGTTACTTGCACAACATGCACATGGTACCTGGGAAATTTTCAATTATGTTTTAAAGAATCAGAGGGTGAATAGTCTGCAAGACTATAATGGCTTGATATACTTTTGAAAAATAAACCCTTAGATATATAGGTAGTTACCATACAGGACTCGAACTCCAAAACACTGTCTTGCCAGTCCAGCAACGTACTACTACAGGACTATGATGATAGTGATACAGATCTCTCTTGAATTTTGATTCTAAAAGTTTGCATGTCTGATAACATTGTGTTTTTTTTATATTGCGGCCCTCTTCTTTATATTTGTGTACTTGTATTTAAATGCAATGCTCTTAGTCTTATGTAATACTTCAGAGCTTGTCCCCATCCCTGATATATTAATACTTTCTTCATGGCAACAGTTGTAATTTTTATAACTTTTATTTATTCTTCTAATTTCGACACATAGAATTCATATATAAAGGTCAAAGTTGTCATGCTTTATCACTTTTCAAAACGGCCTTCAGAACTTGCTCCTCCCTAGCACATGGGAACTACTATTGTCTTTCAACATCTCTGTTTTGTTTCAACTTCAATTCACATGGCAAACAATTCTGGGTATGATTTTCTTCTTTTTTATATTAATTTTTTTGTTAAATCTATTTTTCATAATAACCAGCTAATGCGGTTCTTATATTATTGTCATAATGTGTTGGTGGTTAGGTTACCGACTTGGGATCATTACGTCCCGGGTTCGAATTCTAGTAGAGCTAGGTCCCACGTGTTTTGAAAAGTCACTTAATTAACACGCATTTTCGCCACTCAACCCGGGTGCAAATGGGTACAAGCCTTAGCTTGGGAGCAACAACATGTGTCAAAGCGTCTGCCCGATGGGCCGTAATGGCCTCGAAGAAACTTTGCATTCTCTTTTTACTGTTTCAAAGGGATACAGAGAGATAATCGAAAGGAGATGAGCAGATCTCTTCCTCATTTTATCTTTAATTGCGAGTAGCAGGAAAAAATTATTATATGCTGGAAACAGCACCAAAAGTAATTAAGCATCAAAAGGCTGGAATACTCATTACCAGACACATGTATATACAAATTGATGCATTGGTTTGGACAGATCTGTCAAACTTTTAGTTTTTGGGGATATTGAGAATTGCATAAAAACTATACAATTTACAATAATTTTCCCCAAAAAATCATATCTCAGAAAGCATACAACATTACAATAATTACATCAAACGCATACATAATTTAATTTATACATTTGAAGTAAGGTCAGTATCAATTTTCAAGTCAGTCGGTTGAAAAAATGCAAGCTAAGTTAGCAAAAAAAAGGTCCAAAACTTTCATTTTGAGATATTTGCATTTGAAGTTTATGTATTGTTTTTAATGAAAGGTAGCTCACATAAACCTAGAAAAGAGCAGGAAAATACCTTTAGAGGCTCTCAACTACTTCTTGTTGACCCTGTTTCAATTTCCCGGCTCCCTTATACTTATGTCGGGTTGACACCTTTTGGTAACAGGTGCGCGCAACATGTCAGATATTTTCCGGCGGATCTAAGGACAATTCGTCAATGACATATTTGTTGAATAGAGTACATAATGATGATTACGATGAGTACCAAATTGCAATGCTTAAGACTGTCTTTTATAGTACAACGGTTGTGTTAAAAGTTACGCTCGTGTCGCTTCTAAAAAAATTCATATAAATTTGATGAATCGATACTGAGCTTCTTTTAGGGTATCATTGTGAAGAAAATGAACTGCTCCATCCAATAATTCAATAAACTAGATTTGTCCCATTTTGGGCAAAAATGGCTTCCTCAAAACCCGCTCCTCCCCTTTAAACAAACTGCAGGGATAAATTGAAGGGGTCATTTCAATAGTGTGCCCAAGTTACAATTACGTTATTTAGAAAAAAAACAACAAACGTCATGGACTTTGGCACTGTTGGCTGTAGACATGATATATTTGCGTCATATCACTTTCATACAATTTTCAGGAAGCATGATTTCAGTTTATTCCCTAGGATTATCTCTCTGTCTCGTTTTTTTTGCGAAAATGGACATAGGCACACTATTGAAATGACCCCTTCAATTGTGGGTTAAAATAGACTAAACTTTTAAAAGGATTAAAATTGTTTCCATCCATCCAACAATTCACAATTTTAGATGGCAGTATGTGGGATACAATTGTTGCTAATGCTCGTCTGTTCTTGTCCTTCACAGATACGATTACAAGACAAATACAAGCAGGCCAACAGATTGTTTCATTTGGTCAGCTGTCAGTTCTCTTTCCACTACTGCTTTGAAAGCCAGGCACAGGCCATGATGATGCTGAGAAACGCTGTGGAAAACATGAAGCCGGGGGCTTTTTTGTAGGCACCACGCCCAACGCAAATGAAATAGTGTAAGTTTGCCTGCAGACCACCAGGCATGTCAAATTCGCGGGTCGCATGCGGTCCCTTTACAAGCTCGCTCACGGCCCACACAATAAGATACTGATGTAAGCAAAGCGAAAGAATAAGAAGAAGAAAATTAAAGACAAAAGAAAACGGCATGCCTTTCTTTAGTCAGAATATTTATTTCAAACCGATGTATATTTTTAGAGTTGAGGCATGCTCTTACTGTCTATGATGACGGCATTGGTGGCCCTCATGACAACTCAACGGGGCCAACGGGGGACATTGAGTTTGACTCACCTGCCCGTTGACTGTTGATTGTTTTCACACTACTGCTTTTACGGTTGGGGAGACTCGTGGGGCTCAGACGGCAGAACGTCCGACTCAGATTTATACTACTCAGGAGCCCAGACTTTTGGTTCTCAGTCGGGACAATTTTTTATAGCCCTCCGTCAACCCAGTAGCGAAATGAGATGCTTGATCTCATTTTATCTCTTTCATCGTGAAACCTCGTTTTCTGAATTCCTTCAAGAACTAAGAAGAACTCCCATTTTGTTCATGTGAAATCAAGGATGAATGATATGTTGAATTAAGGCTAGATCAAGAGTGTAAACCCAGGCTGCATAATCATGGCTTTGTCTTCTTCTCATTCATTTTACTTAGACATGGCTAGAATTGTGAATTTGTCTCTAAACGAATGGTGACTTTACAGCATATCCACTGAGAGTAGAAATAGTGTCCTGCCGTAGGGTTCAAAACATGTTCGATACTTTGGAGGAAATGACATTGAATAATACTAAAGCTCCATAGGGATAAAGACGAGACATATACAAGGAATAGACAGAAAAAGATTCCTGGCCACCATGTGGATCGAACCCACGACCTCTACGTCGGCACCCGTTGAATATGTCTCGTCTTTGTTCCTATGGGGCTTTAATATTATCCAATGTCATTTCCTTCACTTTCAACATGCCCCTTGCCTCACACACAACCATAAGCATGAAGAGTGAGTCATTTCTGTGACATCTAAATGCCGACTTGGTCTCTAACTCTAAGTCAACATTCTATTCTCAAGTGCTCAATTGTAGATAACAACAGAAAGCGGTTGTTGTTGTAGCGGCATTGTCGCAAAACCGTAGAGTTGTGAGTTTGTAATCACGACGAACCCCATGGCTGGCTCAGGTGTTTTTCACAATCGAAAGATATGAAGCGCTTAACGGGCTGCTGTACTGTATGCTCCTCGGGGAGTTAGGGACTTTGAATGAAGTGGCCTGCTGGGGATAAACGATGTTTAGTCAGTGAGCTTGTGGACGATTGGTGGGAGCTACAGATAGGTCCTTGCTCTTTCCTCTCACTCTTTCACATGTCTTTCATCTTTGCTGTTTCCTCTGAATTCACCCTGACCACACCGCGTATTGTGGGCGGGGTAAATTTCAATGAAACAAGCCTCTTCTCCATTGTATTGGCTTCATTATTTCCACCCACAGCTAATGCGTTGTTATTCATGGTAATATATATATATTGTAAACATAATTTCCTTTTGGATAAATATAGTATATATCTTATCTTATCTTATCTTATCTTTCTTATCACACATTCTTGCAGCCACAGACTCGGAAACACATTCCGTGTATAGGATGCTTTCCCAAATGACAGCAAAAGTTCCATTCCATTATTCGGAAAGCAGTACGATTTCCACCTGGAAGGGGTCAGCGACTGTCCTGAAAGCAGAGGTCTATTTTCCGTTTGGAAATGAAGTTATAGGATCAACTTTCCCAAATGACAGCAAAGTTCCATTCCATTATTCCTGATTTCTGGTCTATTACGATACTTCCACCTGAACAATCTCGACTGTCCTGAATTTCTGGTCTATTTTCCTCTTCAGAAAAGTAAGTTACTGGTCTTCAACTCATAAACTACCCAAGGTTCGACACTTCATTTATGAAACAGTGTTACTCAAAAGTAGGGGGATAAAAATATGTAACTTTTTATTTGCTATTTTCTCTTCATTTTTGAAACAGTGTTCATAAGAGATCAAACTTTTGTATTGGCACCAATAGTGAAGAAGAGGATCGATTAGATCCTAAGCCTAATCTAGATCTAGGTCATAGAAATAGAAGCGACAGGTGGTCAGAACAGTTGCAGAAAGTTACTGTAGATCCGTTCATAAAGGAAACTGGGCCTCAACACACATTACCCCTGATGCTACTCCATATCAGTTTTTCAGTCTTTTTATTGATGAGGAATTTTACACTTTTGTAGCTGATCAAAACAAATTTGTATGCTAGACAACGTTCATTGATTGGTGTTGGTCTACTCATGACTTGCCATCTTCCACAATTTTTTGTAAACATCCACACATTGAAGGTATGTGAGGCTATTGTTACTTAGCGTACAATTTTTTTCAATTTCTATTTTCAAGAATCAAAATAATGTACAAAACAACAAAAAAGTCTTTATTTTTGTTTGATTACAAACTTTATTCATTCTTTTATAAATCAAGACCAATTTTATTGTTTTAAGTTGAAAACATTTTTTTTTTAATTTTATAAAAACAGTAGGTCACTTTTGTTCGGAGTTATCACTTATGTCCCTTGTCCTAGTAGTTCGGGCTGGTAAAATGAGACACTCTCTAGTAGTGAAAGGGTTAAAATAAGAGGGCAAAACAAGTGACATCAAGGCAATATCAGCGCAATAAAGAAGAAACCTGATACGGCCCGGAGGAATTCCCTTGGGTGCGCACTGACATGTGATTTATTGTGCGTCGGCTGGCGAACTTAAAGAATGCTCGCAGCACTGGTCTGCACAGCTGTGAATAATATAATGATTGTTTCAAGTGACAAATTGTCGTGTATTTTTTTAAACTTTCTTTTTTTCAGGATGCATTCAATTTTCACAACTCTTCTTTTCAATAGTATTTTGTCTGAAAATGCTGATGAGATACGAAAGAAAATAATATAAAGATGAACGCATTTCTCCATGATATTGCAACACAAGGTTACATGTGAGGGTTGTGATTTCCGCCCACGTCTTAACTTTATCTGATATTAGTGATATCTTGGTAAAATGCATGCTGAAGAGCATAGTCATTTTTGGGAGTGTTTTGTTTGTAGCTTTTTTTAAGCAGTAAGTTTTATGTTTCTCTTTCTCTCTGTAATTATTTTTCCCCAGAATGGCTGCACAGTTTGGAATGAAATTGGTTATGAAAAAAACATTTGCCGAATTCTTCAAGGAAAATGTGGGGAAAAAAGAATACTTTCACCTTCTTTCAAACATGCAGGCTTTAGAAGTAAGTGCATTTGTATGATATTTCATCTTCTTTCAAACATATATGTAGGTTTCAGAAGTAAGTGTATTTGTATGATATTTCATCTTCTTTCAAACATGCAGGCTTTAGAAGTAAGTGCATTTGTATGATATTTCATCTTCTTTCAAACATATATGCAGACTTTAGAAGTAAGTCTATTTGTGTGACATTTCACCTTCTTTCAAATATGCAGGCTTTAGAAGTAAGTGTGTTTGTGTGACATTTAAAATTATTGTCATTGTCATTTTTTATAACAAGATATTATAATGTGGGCAATATTTAAATGTTTTTCTGTGTATCATGTAGACATTTGTGTCATTTTTATAACAAATAGAGAACATATTTAGATATGTTTTTATGTCTGTCATGTAAACGTTGTGCGGAAATTATTTTGGTGTGTTGGTTTTTTTTTTAAAAACTTTTTTTATGACAAGATGTAAAAGTTTTTGTGTCTTTTAGTTTTTGTGTCATTTTTTATTATACGGTTTAAAGTGGAAAATATTTAGAAATGTTTTTGGCGCGTGTCTTTTAAATCTTGTATCAGTTATTATAACAAGGTATGAAGGGGAAAATGTTAAGATGCTTTTTTTTTGCATATCATTTAATTTTGTATGTTTTTCATAACAAAGTTTAAAGTGGAAAATGTTAAGATGTGTATTTCTGTGTGCCATTTAAACTTTGTGTCATGTTGTATAAGGCAAAGTCTTCACAGTGGTGTTGGTCGCTTAGTGGTTAAGCTGCTGGACTTCGAATCATGAAGCCCTGTGTTCGAATCCTAGTACTGCTAGGTCGTTGTGCTCCTTGGGGAAAGACACTTCACTCATTAATGTTCAACCAGCCAAAAACAGCCCTATGCTAGACAGTCAGGTGTGTTTAGCCTAGCCAAAGCCGGCCGCCTGCTAACTGTATCCCATTGTTTAAGCCGGTGAAAACCGGCCGTGGTAACACCTCTTTCAACGATCATATTGGCTCGTCAAACCTATTTTTGTTACTTATTTTAAGTGCTATTGTTTCTAGAAAGCTAATTGGTCTGTTTAAGCCCCCTTCTGATGCTAAAGGTCATGATCCTAATGTAATAATAATAGTGTCACTTTCTGTGAAGCCAGTCATTGATTATATTTTGCTGCTGTATTGTCTTTGTTTAACACCCACATTTCATCGTTTTGCTTCAAGTGTCATGTTTTCTGTGTCTTTCTGCTTTTACTTTTATGATCACTTTTGTCATAATGAATTGTTAAAATAGTGACATGGAGAGAAAATCCTTTTCCTAACGCCACTCATCAGGAGCACAAGGGAAGCTTAGAAAAACTAAAAACACCATGGCGATCTGGTTGTCAGGAAGTTGAATCTAGGTCAGCGTCTTCCGGTCGGGAATCTACACACAATGTGTCAAAACATTTTCCCCAATCGACCCAGGTGCAAACGGGTGTTAGCAGCGGCTTGGGTGTAAAAACCTGTGACAGACGTGCGTCCTGTCTGGGAAGTGATTATTATCATGTGTTTTGTTTCGTGACATAGAAACCAGGATAAACTCTGGGTCTTCGCAGACTTCTATGTCTCAAATATTTTTGTGCCTCTCAAACTTTTAACGCCGATCATCACTCTTCGTTCTTTTAGTAAGAAAGGTGCATATATAGAAAAGTTTGAATGAAAGATAAAAAAGACATGATTTGTTGTTTCTACTCCCTCACAGACTTATCCTCCCCAGAGGGTAGTAAACTAGTCGCTTCTGAAGAAGGAGAGTACGCCTTTGCTGAGGAATTCATCTAAGTTGAAGGAGGACAAATCATCAGATTCCAAGAGGGACTGTCAATAGTAAGTCTTGAATAGTTACTGCTGGCCGCATCCACGCATTGAACATTTGACAAGTTTTGAGAAAAATTAAATTGAAGTGAGTCCCTTGCTCAGAGTTGAGCATAGGGTAATTAGGAAAACAAAAATTTTTTAATTGCTTTCCATGCTGCCTTTACTTTTTCTGTGTATGAATAGATCTAGCTATGCATTTTATGAGCACCTCCCATTCTGGGGAATCTGAGTATAAATATCTTGTGAAAAGTCAACTATTTGAAACTGTCATAATAGCATTGCATATATGAATCTGTAACTTGTATCATCTACAAGTGTTAGGACTTCACAGAGGCTTTTAATTTATTAATTTTGCACTGCTGATAGATCCTACTTCTTTTCTTTGACTCTTTCACCTAGTTTCTAATCTGCTATTTCTTTTTAACTCACCATGGATCATCATATATGATGAATGGGTAAATGCCTATGAATATGTGGTTTTCTGATGGTGATTTTGTCATTGACGGTTTAGTGGTGCCTAAATTTGTAATATGTATAAAAGATATGTATACAAAACAAGGACTACTGTAACAAAGGACACGCAGGGTCTAATTTCTGACTTTGCTAGCGAAGGCGATTGTTTCGTTCTACCTTTTGGCGAGCCGTCTATTTTTAGAACCAGCATCACTCCCTCGTGTGGCGTAGTAATTCTTACCATCACTTTTAAGCAAAATAAGAGGTAATTAAAGTCAATAAAGTATATCTTATTAGTTTGAGATACTATTTACATATTTAGTAAAGTATTTGATGATGCAATATTCTATTATTGAGAACATATACTGCAACCTATTTTGCTATCGCAAGCTTACATCACTGGAACTAGAAGAGCCTCGGTTTGTTTTTATTGATTTGAATCAAAAGTTCGAGTTGGAAAGTGAAGGAATATTATCACAATATCAGTGATGTTTCTATTCATCCTCACATTGTTACTTTTAATAGTTAGATCTAGATCTAGATGTAATTAATGTTGTGAAATCTGTTCTCGTTTAAAATGCCAAATAAATGTGGCATTGTGAATTGTAGGGGAAATGACGATGAATCTAATAATAATACGAAGAAGCCACAGTGGAGTGAAGTCAAAGGCAGAAATATGACAATAGTGACAACTCCACTAATAAAGACAGAACAAACACGTGACGTATAACCCTTCATCAGACAACAAATGCTAAATCAGTATACAGTGCTAAAGCCCAAGGTTAAAGACTGAGGTAGTACTTAAATCTAGATTCTAGATATTTCTCGTTTGTTGTCTGACGAAGGGTTATACCCAAACGTCACATGTTTGTTCTGTCTTTATTAGTGGAGTTGTCACTTGTCATATTTCGCCAATGAATCTAACAAGTGTCGTGTGTTTGTTACCCAAAAATGAATGTGAAAAGCAAACATGGTTGGATGTTACCTCTACGTAAAGACTTTGTTATCGAACCGTCTAAATTTTTCATCTGTGAAAGGCATTGGCCTGAAAATATTAAAATGATAAAGCTACCTGGAGGCCATACTAGACCGGCATGTGCACCATCTGTTTTTAATGTTCCAACTTCGTGTTTACCAACACAAAAGCCAAAGCCTATAAATGCCCAAAAACTCAAGACCAACAACTTAAATATTTTCTAAAGAAAGAGAAGACCAGTTCTTTTTCTAATTTTGCCCTGACAAAGAATTACAAAGAAAATATGATAGGCTGATGATATCTCGATCAGAAGATAAATTTACATGTGTTCGGTGACAAAGGATTTCAAGCAGAGTTACATTTCAATAATTGTTAATGATAAAACTACATTGAGTTCTCCTTTAACTCTTTATGCTTTTAAGAAAGGGATTAGTGTGCCGTTAGGTAAAATTTTGAATCCAAACAATGGGTTGGCTAGCTACTCCCAATTCTTTGCAGCTGCTAATTCAGTGTTCAAATATGATCTTAGTGTGATTGAAAAAGTGGTAACGATTCTTCAGTCCTATGATCATTCAGATTTACTGGATGCTGACAAGGCAAAAAAACGTAACTTTATCACAAGGTAGTTGCAACTGTTGTGTCACAAAAACTTTTGTGTATTTGATTATTGTTTTGCCCTTGAATCTTTTCCAGTGTAAGTATGCTCAACTTCGTGAATTTGTGGTGCTTCAAGTACATTTAAAGCTACAATCCATTATTTCTGCGACCAGCATTGACCAAGTGTTGGGAAAACATTTTTAAAAACAAATGATGTGCAGAAGAATGTATTTTGATTATCTACAAGGTTAAGATTCGTCCAACTGTGACTTATTCTGGTGGTGTGTTAAACGGGTTAGCTAAAAATAACCCTGATTCAAAGGCAACCTCTATGCTCTGTCTTATGGTGAAATGCTTACATGGTGGACCTAGTGTCATGGTTTCTGTGACCCCTGTGCATAAAGTACCAATTTAGTATAGTGAAAGAAGCTGCTGCTCTTGTTGAAAACTCCGGCAGGATTGTATATATTGGGTCTAATACAGAGGTTTCATTGAATTAAGATTTTATTTTTGCTGAAAAATGCCATTGTTAACCATATTCCTATCATGATTTGTTTTAATGAAGTGATAGTCCCAGAAATTATGATTAATTTAAATCAACTATGCATTTTGTGTTCAATACACTCTCGCTCTGCTAGCAAAGTCAGAAATTAGACCCTGCATGTCCTTTCTTACAGAAGTCCTTGATACAAAACCATGCAGCCAGGTTGATTTTGATGGAAAAAGAAATATGAACACATTACCCCTATGTTCATGTCTCTGCATTGGCTCTCGGTCGATAAAAGAAGTATACAAAATTGTCACATTGTGTTACAAATGTAAAACCGATAGAGCTCCAACCTTCTTAACAGACCTGGATCTCTGGTTATGTTCCATCTCCCCAACTGAGATCTACCAGTTAGTGTCTGCTAAACATTCATCCAAAGAAAGACATGACAAAACTGTCATTGTACTTTCGTTCAAATACGTAGGTCCTCACGCCTGGAATTCTCTTCCGCTACCATTACGATCTATGTTTGACACGTCAGAAGACACCATTAAAAAACACTTAAAATTTATATAAAACATACCTTATGCAGTGCTTCTTAGAAGAATAGCAATTTAGTTTTATTATGCAATTTTAGTTCATGTACCTTTATATATTTTTCATGTTTTTTTTTGTATGTACATTGCTCATGTTTTTTTACTATGTATGTATAATTATGCGCCTAGAGCTGTCGTAAGATGGGAGTGGGTGTTATAGAAATAGATTATATTATTATTATTACTATGTAGATGTAAGATTTATCAATTTCTTAACATTGCGTTTCGTCCTTTTGTCTTCTCAGGGTACATTATCTCAAGCAGAATGGGAAGCAGCAAGTAAGACAATTTAAGTTTTAATATGCTTTCATGTTTTGCTTTTTGTGGAATTGGTCAAGTTTGGGTGTAAAGACAAGCAGTGAGGCAAGGGGCATGTCGAAAGTGATTAATAAGGACGAGAATAATATTAAAGGCACGGAGGAACAAAGAGGAAGCAGCTACAAAGGAATAGACAAAAAAAAAAAATCTTTGAGCACCAATAGCATCAAACGACGACCTCCTTGTCGGCACCCATGGCCTCATCATGAAAGCTGAGTCTTATACGTTGTAATTTTGGTTTTTCACCTTTGCCCTTGACTGTGTAGCAACTGGGATAAACTCGGGCTGTATGGGCCATAAGGGCCTTTGAGGAGCTGTTACGTTTTGTTTTCTCCCGAAATGTTGCATTGCTGAGTGCTGTGAGTGTGAGAGCTCTGAGTAGAAACTTTTAATCTGCACGGTCAGGCTAGCACTGAGAGTGTAAGCGAAGTCAATAAGATTTATTTAGTTTTAGTCGTTCCTCTTGTGTTCAAGTACAAGGGATTTGATTTGTCAAATGCAGCAGTTTAAGAACCCGCCTCTTGGGATGGAAGGCAGACCATACAAATAACTCTTACCCAACCCATCAATTATGCAATTAACGTCCATCGAGGGACAGGTCAACCTTGCAGGGGTCGGAACTTTCTGTAGCCAAAGGCAAACCACTCCTACCTGACAAGCATGCAACAAATCAAAGGAAGTTTCCTTACTCACCTACACCACATTGACTGGACACACATCTTTGATTTTGATGGGACTACAATTAACTTAAATTGTGTACATATTGTATACGTAACGTGGGCTAAGGAATGCCAAATTTAGACCATTGTTCATTTTGCGTACACAAAAAATTGTGCATGGTGATGGTACACTGTCTGGCAGGTAGAGTGAGGCGACCTATGCTAGACAGTGACCATTGTTTGCTGGGCCCAGGTGAATGAACCTGGCACCTTGCCGTCTGTCTGGCAGGTAGAGTGAGAGAACGACCTATGCTAGACAGTGACCATTGTTGCTGGGCCCAGGTGAATGAACCTGGCACCTTGCCGTCTGTCTGGCAGGAGAGTGAGAATGACCTATGCTAGACAGTGACTATTGTTTGCTGGGCCCAGGAGGATGAAACTGGTACCTTGTCGTCTGGCTAGCAGGGAAAGACAGTTCACTATCAACACCTATTTCTTACAGCTGAGACGCAATTATGTATATGTATGCATCTCGTCTTGTCCCCATGATGTTTCGATCGTCTTCTTCACATCCTTCCTTATTTGAAGATCAAATGGAAAAAACGACTAGTCACTTCACATCATGAACTGAGAAAATTTGATTTTTGCAAGTCCCATTGTATGTTAATTTGTTATTAATACTATAGAGATGATGAAAAGCAACTTGTTTCATCATAGAGAGGGTTGGCTTCACTCAACAGCAAATAGATTATAGATGCACTCTTTAGCAAAACTTGGATCTAAACCCATTTGTTTAAATTGTATTAATTCGTTTAACGTTTTCAATTAGACTATGGTTGTTTTCCCATCTGGGTCCTCATTTATTACCATAGATCTGTACAAGTGTAAAGACAAACAGTGAGGTGAGGCAAGGGGCATGTCGAAAGTGAAGGAAATGACATAGAATCAATATTAAAGCCCCATAGGAACAAAGGCAAGACAAATACAAGGAATAGGCAGAAAAAATCTTGGCTACCTTGGGAATTGAACCCGTGACATCTGCATCGGCACCCATCACCTTGCCATGAAAAGAAAGCTAACTATGTTAGCTTGGTTGGTAACATGCTTTCTTTTCATGGTGAGGCGTTGGGTTCCGACGCAGAGGTGGCGGATTCAATCCTCATGGTTACCAAGATTGTTTTTTGTCTATTTCTTGTTTGTATTTGTATCGTCTTTCTCCCTTTGGGTCTTTAATTACCATAGTGGACTGAGAAAAGAAATGACATCACATTTTATGTTGGATTTTTTTTTTTTTCTTTTTATCTTTCAGCTCTCTACTTGGTGTTTTGTTTTCAAAAAGTTCAAGATGGTCCACTCACACTGACTGACACACCACCGCACACAACACACAGAGAATCATCACCATAAGCATCACAGAGTCTCATTTGAAACATCAGCACAGTTTTGAGCGGAACAAAGCCTTGGTGTAAAATATTTAAACATGCGTCCTTCACGTTGGGTCATCTATTTGTGATTGTTATGTGTAACTATAATGTTGTACATGAAGCCGCCAAGATCATCTTGGATTTCATGTAATATTAGTATCCATCATCGTGTGGAATTGTCACTTCCATTGGGGAATGATTCCATGTAGTTGGTTCTGTAGGAGAATGATTGAAGTCGATTTTATTCAATCGAGGATGAGTGAATTTCATTCCATAAGAGAATGATTGAAGTTGATTCCATTGAATCGAAGGATGAGTGAATTTCATTCCATTGTAGAGTGGTTGATTGAAGTTGGCTCTCCAGTTGGTTCCATCAGAGAATGATCGAAGTTAGTTCCATTGGAGAATGATGGAAGTTGGTGCCAATGCTATTGAAGAATGATTGGAAATTCATAAGATTGGAAAATGATTGTAGAGCTATCAGAGAATCTCAGGAAATGTTGTCTTCAATTTAATAGATGAATGTTAGTTGCTTAACTTTTCCATTATATTTCATTAAAAACCCCAAAGATCTTGGCAACACAAATACTGCAATGGCAACACTGTTTCTTTATTTAATCTGTCCCTGTATTGTAATTGATTAGTTGCTTTTTCTTTCTCTTTTTTATTGTGTTTTTTTTCCTGTTCTGTGGTTTTTTTGCCATGTTTTTTTCCTGACTTTGCTTACTGTACTGTTATCAGGAAAATGTCTTTAATTTGTTTCAATTATAAAAGTCATGGGATATGGACCATGTTTGATGCGTTAGAAGAAAAAAACATTTTGGAGTGAATATATTACGGATCTATTGATGAAACTAAGTGACGTTGGTGGCGAGTGGTTAGGCTGCCAGACTCTGGATCATGAGATCATGTGTTCAAATCCTAGCTGGAAAATGCATTTTACCCACTCTGCTCAGGTACAGATGGGTACAAGTACTAGTTTGGGAGTAAAATCCTGTGACAAACTAACTTCCTGTTCAAGAGAGGTGATTATTTATCACCTCTATCACCTCTTCCGCTCAGGCTACAGAAACAAAGTAAGCTCCGGCTATACCAATAGGCCGAAATAGACCCCAGGTCTATTTTAAAAAATTCAATTAAAAAATGTCTTTATTGTCGATAACATTATACATTGTCATTACAAAAAGAGACATGCAGATATCACAAAGGGAAATAACTTAATAAACCCTTATGGGCTTTTCACTGACATTTCAATAAAAAATATTACCAAAATGCTAACTAAGATGGAATTAAGAATCTAGTCTTTAAAAATTTTAAGTTAACAAATAAATATGATACACAATTATATAGAACTAGAACAAATGACACACTGACAATCTTTACCATTCCACATGGAAATAAGATTTTTAAATTGATTAAAATTTGTTTCAGATCTTAAATGTTCAGGTAATTTGTTCCACAGAACTGCAGCTGCATATTTAAATGATTGTTTCCGAAAGCAGTGGTTCTAGGTTTAGAGATATTGATTACATTTGTATATCTGAAATTATACCTTCTATTTTTAAAGGATATTAAATCTTGGAGACAAGATGGCGATAATTTATGCAAAATTTTGAACGTTTCAATGGTCATAGCTCGCATTCGTTTCACTTTCAGGGTTGGAATTTGTGCCACCCCAAGAGACCTTCATATGTATTACTATAGTCATTGTATATAAATCTAAGAGCTCGTTTTTGAATTTTTCTAATTTCCTTATATTTGATTTCGAACAAAAGTGCCATGCTAAAAGGACAAAAGTTAAAGTTAGAAAGAATAAACGTATGAAATATAGCTAACTCGTTTAATTTTTAGAGATATCTACCGATTCTCTTCAACACATTGAGTTGTTGAGAGGCCTTGCGGCAAATTATCTTTATGTGGGCATCAAACTTTAATTGATAATCTATCTATATTCCAAACAGTTTGACAGTTTCTTCACAAGATATAGAGAATTGAGTCAATTTGAAAATGGGTTTCTTGGAAAATGTTCGTTTGCCCAGGTCTAGTTATACCAACAGATAGATCCCAATAGACCCCAGGTCTAGTTGTACCAACAGATAGATCCCAATAGACCCAGATCTAGTTATACCAACAGATAGATCCCAATAGACCCTAGATCTAATTGTACCAACAGATAGATCCCAATAGATCCTAGATCTAATTACCAACAGATACATCCAGATAGATCCAATAGATCCTAGATGTAATTGTACCAACAGATAGATCCCAATAGATCTAGATGTAATTGTACCAACAGATAGATCCCAATAGATCCTAGATCTAATTGTACCAACAGATAGATCCCAATAGATCCTAGATCTAATTGTACCAACAGATAGATCCCAATAGACCCTAGGTCTAGTTTTACCAACAGATAGATCCCAATAAACCCCAGATCTAATTGTACCAACAGAGAGACCTCAGGTCTAGTTGTATCAACAGATAGATCCAAACAGACCCCAGGGCTAGATACACCAATAGATAGATCCAAATCAAATAGACACCAGGTCTACCTATACCAATAGATCCAAATAGACAAAGGGTCTATTTGTACCAACATATATATTAAAATAGACCTCCAGTTTTGTTGTACCAACAGGTAAATCCAAATAGATCCCAGGCCTTGTTGTACCAATAGATAAATCCAAATAGATCCCAGGTTTTGTTGTACCAATAGATAAATCCAAATAGATCCCATGTCTTGTTGTACCAACATATAGATCCCAAATCTTGTACCAATAGATAGATCCCATGTCTTGTTGTACCATATAAAGATAGATCCCAGGTCTTGTACCAACATATAGATCCCAAGTCTTGTACCAACATATAGATCCCAGGTCTTGCTAACATATAGATCCCAGGTCTTGTACCAACATATAGATCCCAGGTCTTGTACCAACATATAGATCCCAAGTCTTGTACCAACATATAGATCCCAAGTCTTGTACCAACATATAGATCCCAAGTCTTGTACCAACATATAGATCCCAGGTCTTGTACCAACATATAGATCCCAGGTCTTGTACCAACATATAGATCCCAAGTCTTGTACCAACATATAGATCCCAAGTCTTGTACCAACATATAGATCCCAAGTCTTGTACCAACATATAGATCCCAGGTCTTGTACCAACATATAGATCCCAAGTCTTGTACCAACATATAGATCCCAGGTCTTGTACCAACATATAGATCCCAGGTCTTGTACCAACATAGATCCCATGTCTTGTACCAACATATAGATCCCAAGTCTTGATCCAAACAAGACCCCAAGTCTAGATATACCAACAGATAGATCCAAACAGGAGCTAGATATATCAATATATAGATCCAAACAACAGACCCCAGAGCTAGTCTTATATCAATAGATAGATCCAAACAAACAGAGCTAGATATATCAATAGATAGATCTAAACAGACCCCAGAGCTAGATATATCAATATATAGATCCAAACAGACCCCAGAGCTAGATATACCAATTATATAGATCCAAAGAGACCCCAGAGCTAGATATACCAATAGATCCAAAAGACACCAGGTCTAGTCATACCAATAGATCCAAACAGACACCAGGTCTAATCATACCAACAGATCCAAATAGATACCAGGTCTAGTCATACCAAAGATCCAAATAGACACCAGGTCTAGCCATAGTAATAGATCCAAAAAGACACCAGGTCTAGTCATACCAATAGATCCAAACAGACACCTGAGCTAGATATACCAACAGATCCAAATAGATACCAGGTCTAGTCATACCAATAGATCCAAATAGACACCAGGTCTAGCCATACCAATAGATCCAAATAGACACCAGGTCTAGTCATACCAATAGATCCAAACAGACCCCTGAGCTAGATATACCAATAGATCCAAAAAGACACCAGGTCTAGTCATACCAATAGATCCAAATAGACACCAGGTCTAGTCATACCAATAGATCCAAATAGACACCAGGTCTAGCCATAGCAATAGATCCAAATAGACACCAGGTCTAGTCATACCAATATATCCAAATAGGCAAAGGTCTAGTCATACCAATAGATCCAAATAGACACCAGGTCTAGTCATACCAATAGATCCAAATAGACACCAGGTCTAGCCATAGCAATAGATCCAAATAGACACCAGGTCTAGCCATAGCAATAGATCCAAATAGACACCAGGTCTAGTCATACCAATATATCCAAATAGACACCAGGTCTAGTCATACCAATAGATCCAAATAGACACCAGGTCTAGTCATACCAATAGATCCAAATAGACACCAGGTCTAGTCATACCAATAGATCCAAATAGACACCAGGTCTAGTCATACCAATAGATCCAAATAGACACCAGGTCTAGTCATACCAATAGATCCAAATAGACACCAGGTCTAGTCATACCAATAGATCCAAATAGACACCAAGTCTAGTCATACCAATAGATCCAAATAGACACCAGGTCTAGACATACCAATAGATCCAAATAGACACTAGGTCTAGTCATACCAATAGATCCAAACTAGGTCTAGACATACCAGATCCAAATAGTCTAGTTTAGTCATACCAATAGATCCAAATAGACACCAGGTCTAGTCAAAGCAATAGATCCAAATAGACACCAGGTCTAGCCATAGCAATAGATCCAAATAGACACCAGGTCTAGCCATACCAATAGATCCAAATAGACACCAGGTCTAGTCATACCAATAGATCCAAATAGACACTAGGTCTAGACATACCAATAGATCCAAATAGACACTAGGTCTAGACATACCAATAGATCCAAATAGACACCAGGTCTAGTCATACCAATAGATCCAAATAGACACCAGGTCTAGTCATACCAATAGATCCAAATAGACACCAGGTCTAGCCATACCAATAGATCCAAATAGACACCAGGTCTAGCCATACCAATAGATCCAAATAGACACCAGGTCTAGCCATACCAACATATAGATCCAAATAGACACTCAGGTCTTGTTGTACCAACATATAGATCCAAATAGACAAAGGTCTTAGTTGATCCAACATATAGATACATATAGATCCAAATCAGGTCTTGTTGTACCCATATAGATCCAAATAGACCTCAGGTCTTGTTGTACCAACATATAGATACAAATAGACCTCATGTGTTGTTGTACCAACATATAGATACAAAATAGACCTCATGTGTTGTTGTACCCACATATAGATCCAAATAGAAACCAGGTTTTGTTGTACCCACATATAGATCCAAATAGACATCAGGTTTTGTTGTACCCACATATAGATCCAAATAGACACCAGGGTTTGTTGTACCCACATATAGATCCAAATAGACACCAGGTTTTGTTGTACCCACATATAGATCCAAATAGACAGGTTTTGTTGTACCAACATATAGATCCAAATGGACACCAGGTTTTGTTGTACCAACATATAGATCCAAATAGACACCAGGTTTTGTTGTACCAACATATAGATCCAAATAGACACCAGGTTTTGTTGTACCAACATATAGATCCAAATAGACCTGGGGTTTTGTTGTACTAACATATAGATCCAAATAGAAACCAGGTTTTGTTGTACCAACATATAGATCCAAATAGACACCAGGTTTTGTTGTACCAACAGATAGATCCAAATAGATACCATGTTTTGTTGTACCAACAGATAGATCCAAATAGACCTCAGGTTTTGTTGTACCAACATATAGATCCAAATAGACACCAGGTTTTGTTGTACCAACAGATAGATCTAAATAGATACCATGTTTTGTTGTACCAACATATAGATCCAAATAGACCTCAGGTTTTGTTGTACCAACATATAGATCCAAATAGACACCAGGTCTTGTACCAACATATAGATCAAAATAGACACACGGTCAAACTGTACCAATATATCTGAATAGACATCAGGTCTTGTTGTACCAAGAGATAGACTCTATGTGTTATACCAACAGATAGATCCAAATAGACATCAGGTCTTGTACCAACATATAGATCCAAATAGGCCTACGGTCAAACTGTACCAATAGATTCAAATAAACATCAGGTCTTGTTGTACCAACAGATATATCCAAATAGATACCAGGTGTTGTTGTACCAACAGATAGATCCAAATAGACACCATGTTTTGTTGTACCGAAAGATGGATCAAAATAGATTGGTAAGCTCGCCTCGTGAAAGGCCCTGCAGAGAAGTGCAGTGTGAAACTGGTGTGTGTGTGTGTGTGTGTGTGTATTGGGTAATCCAAATAGGCCAAGTCGATGTGATAGGTGTATTACAGGTGGTTCCTGGCACCAAAAAAAAAACAAACCAAGCAGAACCTGCCCGTCTAGATGTAACAATAGATCTAAACAGATATCAGGTCTAGCTGTGCCAATAGATCAAAATAGACCCCAGGTCTAGCTATACAAGTATATCCAAATAGCCATCATGTATAGCTGTACCAATATATCGAAATAGGCCCCAGGTATAACTGTACCAATAAATTCAAAAAGACAATAGATTCAAAAGACAGAGACCTCAGATCTAGCTGTGCCAATCGATCCAGATAGACGAGTTCTAGCTGTCCCAATAGATGGAAATAGACATCAGGTCAAGCTGTGCCAATATATCCCAATAGACTTCAGATCCAGTTGTGCCAATAGATCCAAATAGACATCCGGTCTAGCCGTAGCAATAGATCCAAATTGACCCCATGTATAGCTGTATCACTAGATCCAAATAGCCCTCAGGGGTAGCTGTACCAATAGATCCAAATAGACTCTTAAGTCTAGCTATACAAATAGATCAAAATAGACCCCAGGTCTAGCTGTACCAATAGATCCAAATAGACTCTAGTCTAAGTCTAGCTATAGCAATAGATCCAAACATACTCTAGTCTGAGTCTAACTACCAATATATCCAAATAGACCCCAGGTCTAGCTATATCAATAGATTCACACAGACCGCAAGTCTAGCTCTAATAATAATTCCAGTAGACCTCATGTTAAGCTGTGCTAATATATCTAAATAGACATCAGATCCAGCTGTGCCAATAGATCCAAATAGACATCAGATCCAGCTGTGCCAATAGATCCAAATAGACATCAGGTCTAGCTGTACAATAGATTCAAATAGACCTTAGGTCTAACTGTACCAGTAGATCCAAATAGACCTAAGGTCTAGCTACTACCAATAGATCCACATAGATCCCAGGTTTAACTGTACAAAACACTGAAATAGACCCCAGGTTTAGCTGCACCAATAAATCCGAATGGACCTCAGGTCTACGTGTACTAATAGATACAAGCAGACCTCATGTCTAACTGTACCAATTAGAATAGGCCAAAGTAAACAGGCGTAGTCGTACCGATAGATCCAAGTACACTTTTCTAATAGTAATTTGGTCAACGAATGCCACGTGGCTTACAAGGCGTCGACAGACAGTGTTTTCAACCGAGCTTACAGTAATTAATCTCGTCTCGATGTTTCGTCCTACAGTCTCGTCTCGATTTACACGTGGCTTACAAGGCGTGAAGCGACAGACAGTGCATGGAAGTGATGTCAACAAGACGATACATCAAAAAAGCTCGCCTCGGTGCCAGTCCACGGCAATAATCTTGTTATCAACATCCCATATCATCCATCTAAGTCCATGACCAGTCCGATGCCTGTCGACCTGCCTATCACTATCAGACAGTGATCAGATGAATCCAAGCAAATGGGACGTTGTCTGGGCGCATTTAAATCAAATGCAGCTTCGACACTGAATGACCAGTTGGGTAGTGGGAGGACAGATCAAAGGCGGTGACGATTACAAGTGCAGTGATTTTGGTGGGTGTATGTGAAAGTCCTGGAAATGCTATTTTTGCCGAAAATGGAACAAAATCTAGTCTATCATACTAGTGGATGAGCAGTTCATTCCGTCACAATGATATCATAAAAGAAGCTCAGGATCCATTCTTTGAATTTATACGAATTATTTAGAAACGATACAAGCTAATCTATTTTCAACACAGCTATTTATACGATAAGAGCCAGAAATATTATGTAAAGTTCTGCAAGTAAGTACTCATATTGATCGTTACAATATATGCTAAGCAAAAGACACTCTTCCGAGGATCTGTTATGAATATTGCCCCAGATCGTCAGGAAAATACGCCACATATTCCGCAAACTGGAACCGTCTCGAAAGGTACCATCTCGAAATGAGTAAAAGGGTGCTGGGGCAATTGAAAGTGTTGATAAGAGGTAGTTAAGAGCCTCTCAAGGTCTTATGGTGTTCGACGTATTATCCTACTCTTTTCTTAGGTTCATGGAAGAAAAATATATTCAAATAACGGAAAAAAAAAAGAAAACTACAAATTTTTTGTATACCGGTAATATGTTTTTGGTATAATTTTGAATGGGCGGTAGACTGTCCTGTCAAGTGGTATAGAAACATTGCAGTAGACTGTCCTGTCAAGTGGTATAGAATATTGCCCCAGATCGTCAGGGTAGACTGTCCTGTCAAGTGGTATAGAAACATTGCTGTAGACTGTCCTGTCAAGTGGTATAGAAACATTGCTGGTAGACTGTCCTGTCAAGTGGTATAGAAACATTGCTTAGACTGTCCTGTCAAGTGGTATAGAAACATTGCTGTAGACTGTCCTGTCAAGTGGTATAGAAACATTGCGGTAGACTGTCCTGTCAAAGTGGTATAGAAACATTGCTGTAGACTGTCCTGTCAAGTGGTATAGAAACATTGCGGTAGACTGTCCTGTCAAGTGGTATAGAAACATTGCAGTAGACTGTCCTGTCAAGTGGTATAGAAACATTGCTGTAGACTGTCCTGTCAAGTGGTATAGAAACATTGCTGTAGACTGTCCTGTCAAGTGGTATAGAAACATTGCGGTAGACTGTCCTGTCAAGTGGTATAGAAACATAGACTGTCCTGTCAAGTGGTATAGAAACATTGCGGTGGGACTGTCCTGTCAAGTGGTATAGAAATAGACTGTCCTGTCAAGTGGTATAGAAACATTGCGGTAGACTGTCCTGTCAAGTGGTATAGAAACATGCGGTAGACTGTCCTGTCATTGGTGAAGGTAGACTGTCCTGTCAAGTGGTATAGAAACATTAGTAGACTGTCCTGTCAAGTGGTATGGTAGACTGTCCTGTCATGTGGTATAGAAACATTGCGGTAGACCGTCCTGTCAAGTGGTATAGAAACATTGCGGTAGACTGTCCTGTCATGTGGTATAGAAACATTACGGTAGACGTCCTGTCAAGTGGTATAGAAACATTGCGGTAGACCCGTCCTGTCAAGTGGTATAGAAACATTGCGGTAGACCGTCTGTGGACCGGCACCCTTTTGCACTGCTTCAACAAATACATGTAGTCTCCATCTGCAGTCTCTCCGTCTCATCTTTCTCTCTCTCTATGAGTGCTTTTCTGTCTCTGTCTCCATGTCTGTCTCTCCCCCCTCATTCTGTGTGTTTGTCTCTCCCTCTGCCCCCTCGTTCTGTGTCTTTATCTCTCTCTCCCCACTCGTTCTGTGTGTCTGTCTCTCTCTCCCCCCCCCCATCGTTCTGTGTGTGTATCTCTCCCCCACCCTTCCCCCTTCTCTCTGTCTCTGTCGCCCCTCGTTTTCTGTCTCTCTCCCCCCTTCGTTCTTTCTTCCCTCTCATTCTCTCTCTCGCTCCTCGTTCTCCGACTCTCTGCTCTCATTCTCTGTCTTTCTCTCTCCTCGTTCTCTATCTGACTCTGTGCTCTCGTTCTCTCTGTCTTTCTCTCTCGCTAATTAAAAAGAATATGAGGACAAAAAGGCTCAAAACAATCCAAATCAATCTAAAAATAGAGTTTAATACAAACCAGCTTCACTATGCAGCAACAGATTAAAAAAGGATACCAAATTCAGAGTCATGAACCCAAACATGAGACACGTGTTGCTTTGCACATATACCGCCATACCTAGTTTACATTTGTTACATATTTATTTTGCAAAATTAAGGGAAAAAAAAACAATATTGAAATGAAAATGAATAAATTAATCAACCAAGTCGATAGATACCAAAATTTCATTCATCAACGCCTTTTGTTCTCAGTTATGAAATCTTTTGATTTCTGTACATTTCTTTCTTTTCTTCCGTTTCAGTTTATTTAATTCTTTTCTTTTTCTTTTTTGTGGAGAAGAATCACAAGTAAGAAGAGACAATCTTTTCTTAAAGTTAAAAGAAAATAATGGAAATAAATTCAAGCAGAAAAACAAAAAATTCAAGGAGATTAGTAATAATGACAATATTTCTTTACCCACATCAGAAAAATAAAGCGAGTTATTTTTTTAAGTGTATATAATATTATAATCATATAATTATGTATAAAAAGTTCTTTTATCGTATGGCTGGAAATTATCAGGTTGGTTTATGAAAAGTATCATAAAAGTCAATCATAATTCCTATAGCAAAGACAGAGGAGAGCAAAAAATAATTAAAAAAATTTAAAATTAAGAGAACACAGGAAATTTGTTAAGTAAGACAGAATCAGGAGACAGGAACCACTCCACCAGAGATAGGGTATTATTATCATCATTATTATTATTATCATCATCAATCAACAATTTTTTTCCATTTAAGACACAATTTGTTACATGGGTCCGTTAGCTTTTTCCAAAGCACAAATACAATAATTATACATGGATCGAAATTATAATTCAAAAACAATAATAAATCATTACAATAGTAGTAGTATGAAAAGACAGAAGAAGAAGAAGAAGAAGAAGTAAAAGATGATTTGAAGGATGCTTTTGGGACGGGGACAGGGAGGGAGGGAGGGAGAAGTTTGATTTAATCTGAGATCAGCTTAATACCAGGATTAAGATTGGTACAGAAAAGTCTTTTCTTAAGCTATTCTGCAGAAAGAAGAGAGGGGTAACATCTCCCAGTTCAGCCTTCACTTGCAAAAAAGTAAAGGTTACAGAAAGAACCCCCCGCCCCTCGCCCCAAAATAAAAAATAAAAGTAAATCAAACCCCAAGAGGAAAATATGATTTTTCCTCCCATTGAAATTTACCCAGTCCATCATAATGACAATATACAGTGATCTAATACAAACCCCAACCTAACCCAAATTCTTTATCTAATCACATATGTATCACACTTTAATTGTTCGCCATTACTAGATCATATAGGTATCACACTTTAATTGTTCGCCATTACTATTGTTACTCTGTGATGATATTGCTAGGACAATCCATGCAAAAATGAAAAAAAAAAACAACATGATGATAAAACTGTTTGATTATTTCAACATCTTGGACAGACTTTTGTTTGTTTCATTTCAAATTTTCCCTGTCCACCACATGCAGAGAAAAAGCAAGATGAAAAGGCAAGTGAAAGATGAAAGGAAAGAAGTAGGACCTACCAGCAGCGGCAGCATCTGCCAACCGCCCATGCTGGACAGACAGTGGTGACCCACATAACAATGTACTACTGTGATTAGTGATAAGATCCGTCCTTATACTTGTAGTGTGGAGACAAAAAAAGGGAAAAATTTGGTAGCAATTAAGGAAATAAAATTGCCCGCTCGCCCATTTTCAAACTTATCAGTTATTAAAAATCAATGTGATCTGGTGTATCTTCCTACGTCATAACTTATCATCGTTATGAATTATCTTCCGTTGTCCCCATTCCGCTAGCAGGAATACTAAATTGTTCCTCTAGATTAGAAGCACGTCCTACAACACAAAAAAGATACCTGTAATTGTAACAGTGGTATCATTTTTCAAGTTATTGATATCACAAAGAATCTTCATTATCACGCAAGCCGATAACACAAAATCCATTAGCTTAATATTTCCAGCTGACAACAAAGAGGAATTTTATTAGCCCAAATATTCCAGCTGATAACAAAGAGGAATTTCATTGCCCAAACATTCCAGCTGATAAAAAAAAGGAGAGAAATCACATGGCCTGGCTAAATATTTAACCTCATGGCCATCGCCGTGACATATTATTATTAACATGAGAGGTCAAGTTACGCAATCTTAATAGCATTATTATAGCATTGGTAGTAGTTGTACACACATTTTTATAACAGTGGCATCCGTCGGGGTCAAACGAAGAGACTATGCTGGTATGGTATGCTATGGTATCGTATGAATATGATATTTATTTTTCATCATTGGTTCAAAGAACCCAAATTTTTCTCAATGGTGACCTGTATCGTATCAGATTGCGGTAACGGAACCGTGGTGCAAACAAATCTGCTGAGTGTAATACTGACTTGATGTCTCAAACGGGCCAGTATCTACATGGGAAAAAAAAAGCTGTCTTACGACATAACAATTAGGAAGGGGTACATAATAATACATAGCATTAAGCACAAAAAAAGAAAGAAAAAAGTACATATATATATATATATAATACCAGTAGGGACGACAAAGTCACTACTACAGTGAATGATTTCGAAAGGACGTCACTTCATATGAAAGCACAGAAAAAGACTTGATTGACAGGATATCAATGTAATAATACAGACACACACAATATTAATATTACATGTCAGGCGATGGACATTGTTGCATGTCTCATGCTTTATAACAAAGGCCAAGCTGGTAGAGACAGTCTATAATATATTTATTTTAAGCATGCGACGGATGAAAGACAGCAAGCAAAAAGATTTCCAGTCAGATGTTTCAGTAGGGAACATTGTAAACACAATGATCTTTTAAAACAATTTTTTATTATTATTGAAGTTTAGTTTAAGCGGAACACACAAGACTGTCGTGATTTTCTCCCAATGATTCGCATCATATTATCATGTTACAGGAAAAAACAAAAAAAACAACAACAAACATGTGCCGGTATTTCATCAGGAATGACCCCTTCTGTCAAAACTAAAGAAAAAAATACATGGACATAAAATTTTGGTGGGCATACTTAACATTAAGAAGACGAGTCTAAAAGTATAAAAGTCATTAATGTGCTGTTTAACAAGAAAATATATTTTGTCCGTTATAAATGCATTAGAACTAAAGGACAGCAAAAGTAGTCCTATTGAAACTTCTTAACCTCATAGGACTTCACAGCTGAATAAAGAGTTTCTCAAAAATATTCTCTCACATAACACACATATAGGCAACGCCCTTTTTATTATATGAACTCTCTGAATGTCGGAAAACCATGCCAAGAGATCTCTCATGGTGAAAAAAAAAAAAAAAAGGTGAAATGATACTTTCAAAGAAATTCAGGATAGATATTCTATGGGCAATAGTATAAAAAAAATATTAAGAGAGAGAGAGAGAGAGAGAGAGAGAGAGAGAGAGAGAGAGAGAGAGAGAGAGAGAGAGAGAGAGAGAGAGAGAGAGAGAGAGAGAGGGAGGGAGGAGAGGAGAGAGAGAGAGAGAGAGAGAGAGAGAGAGAGAGAGAGAAGAGAGAGAGAGAGAGAGAGAGAGAGAGAGAGAGAGAGAGAGAGAGAGAGAGAGAGAGAGAGAGAGAGAGAGAGACAGAGAGAGAGAGAGAGACAGAGAGAGAGAGAGAGACAGAGAGAGAGAGAGACAGACAGACAGACAGACAGACAGATAGAAAGAGATGGAGGTGTGTAAGTATAAAACTAGAGTACTTTTCTTCTCTTATCTCAATAATATGTGCCGTTGTAATGTATCATAAAAACGTTATGATATATCTTGTGTCTTGTGACAGGATTTGCCAAAGATTGAGTAACTCAGTCCCATAAATAGCAACAAATCAACACAAGTATGATGCGTCTATGATAATACAATGTATCAAGACCAGGGCAGACCCCCCTCCCCGCTTTCGGCATGAGAGAACGGTAGCTAACAGAGTAACACACAGCCCGTCTGAGTGCTCACATTTTGGCCTACCGGAAGTCATTTCCCGTGGTCTTGAGAAAAGCAAACCCCCTCTCCCCGCAACTTTATTTCCGCGGGATATGAACTACATAATTCTTAACAAAAAAATGTCTATTTCAGTTCTCATTCTATCCTCCGGTGTATGGGTGTGTCCATAATAAGTAAGGAATGCCTAGGTGCATTTCATCCTCATCTACTATGGTGATAAGACCATATGATGAGGAGTGTTAAAATGAATCAGTTCCAGATTCAGACCGATATGTTTGCACACTGACGCCACGGCAGACTAGTTTTGAAGGCAACGTAATAGAAACTGCAGTTTGAGTGTGAAATAAAAAGCAAGCTCAACACGATACGATCTACAGCAAGCTAAGATCGCCACCTACAAAATAGATGTCATTAGTAATGACATTTCCCACCCAACCTCATACAATGTACTAGTCCTACCACTAGATTTCATGACGAAATCTTTCACAGGCTGTAATAAATGAAGCAATCCTATTGAACTGAAGTCTTTCAAGGAAATGATACATCTTATAACAGCGTCATCGGGTAAGAAAACATTGATTTACACATCATTGTTAAGAATGCTTATAATAATAATAATAACATACCAATTAATTCACATGCACATTGTATTATATTCCTATATAATAATATATATATGTATGGTAGGCCTATGTACAAGAAATATTAGCGAAGAATTAAGTTTGATCCATGGCTTCTGACAAGAGTAATCAAGGTGGAATATTGCTTCAGCAAAGTGAGGCACCAAGGGCTCTGCAAAGTTCAATACCAGATATAAAAATAGAAATCGCTATTCATTACATGGAACCCCATCTCTCTGTTGTTACATTATATACCCAATCAATTCTTTGTCATTAGACCCATTTGTTTTTCACTAAAATGTGCCCAAATCCTTACCATTTTCACCTTTTCCCTATGTAAGGTGTCATTACAATACGCCCAATTTCTTGTCATTAGACCCATTTGCTTTTCACTAAAACGTGCCCAAATCCTTATCATTACACCTTTTCCCTACGTCAGTGTCATTACGATACGCCCAATTTCTTGTCATTGGACCCATTTTCTAGTCATTGCTTGTATTGCCAATTCCTTGTCGTTATACCTTCGTGGCAAAGCAGCTGAGAGGCTATAAGTATAACAACACTATGGTCTACGCATGTCCTCATAAAAATAAATCATCAAAAACAGTTACCACCGACAAAAGATACACAATTTTGGGCGTCTCTTTTTAAAGTTTTCATCAGGTTCACAGTGAAGTACGCTGACGATGGACTTGGGCATGCATGGCAAGCATAACGCAAAGCTTTAACTCAAAAACAATCTTTTGTAAATACAAATTGCTTTGTATGGTGAAAATACTTTTGCCAATTTAAAAAAAAGAAGTTATTTCATTTGCCTGAAAATCTTATGTGTCACCAAGATAATTTGGGAGGCATCTGTTGTATATCTCAATCTATTTAAGAATCTAGAGCCAAAATTCCAAGATTCATACCCCCCGATGCCCCCCCACTAAAAAAAAAAAGAAGAAGAAGCAGATTCTCATCATAAATAGATTAAGTTTTTGATTGTAAGCAAGAAGGATAAAATATTGTTATAATTATATTATACTCTCTTTGAAGGGTTGTTACCTCCAGAGTACAAACTTATGCAGAGCCCACAAAAACGAGCAATTAAGGCCATAAAAATACATTCATGAGTATTTGTTGTAAAAAAAAAGAAGAAAAAAAGAATAGAAAAACAATGAATAAATAAAAATTCATTTGACACTACATGACAATGGTCAAAGATGAAAATGATGGGATGAGAACCCATATGATGACAATGACAATTGTTTACATTGGCCGGATAATGATGACATGGGTGACATTAACCGGCTAGTGATGACAATTGTTGACACTGGCCAAATAATGACGACATGGATAACAATGGCTGACTAGTAATGACATTGTTGACGTTGACCAAATAATGAAAATGGCCAGCTGATGACATGGATTACAGCGGCCGGCTGATGATGACATGGAGGACAATGGCTGGCTGATGATGACATGAATGACAATGGCTGGCTGATGATGACATGAATGACAATGGCTGGCTGATGATGACATGAATGACAATGGCTGACTGATGATGACATGGAGGACAATGGCTGACTGATGATGACATGAATGACAATGGCCGACTAGTAATGACATGGATTACAATGGCCGACTAGTAATGACAATTGTGACAACGGCCGACTAGTTGTGAAAATGTTTGACATTGGCGAACAATGGCATGGACGACAATGGCCGGTTGATGATGACAAAGGCCAGTTCATGATGGCTAGTGGACTGCATGAAACTGACCTCCTTTGCCATGAACAGGGTTCAGATGAGGAAAATGATGATAGCCGTCTACAAATACGAAGCAGAGAATAAGGACAACAGGCACAACAATGAAAGAAGTAGCAAAGCACAGTTGGGCATCTTTCCCCTCATGGTGAAATACTATCATGAAATTGAATTTTGGACATCTAGCCAAATTAATAATATATATGAATAACAACCCCCCCCCCCCCCCCCCAAAAAACAACAACAACAACAAAACCATGCACGAAATATCACATCCGCACTAGTCAGGTTTTCGCTCTCCCCCACATTCAAGAAATCAAATTCATCACCCGGCAGGTGTCTCTTCTGACTCTTTATTCTGCCGCACAAAGGAGGAGGTGGGGCAATTTATTCTTCTTTAAGTTTAAGATATTTTATCATTATTATTCATGATCCATACACCGCAAGGTTGAACGAGATCTAATAAAGAAAGAAAAAAGAAATTTTCATACTCGTAGTACCCATATACCGCAAGGTTGAATGAGATCTGATAAAGAAAAAAGAATCATAGTCGTAGTACCCATACACCGCAAGGTTTAATGAGATCTGATAAGGAAAGAAAGAAAGAAAGATTCACAGTAGTAGTAGTAGTAGTAGTAGTAGTAGTAGTAGTAGTAGTAGTAGTAGTAGTAGTAGTAATAGTAGTAGTAGTAGTAGTAGTAGTAGTAGTAGTAATAGTAGTAGTAGTAGTAGTAGAGGAGACCGCATTTAAGGACAATTGAATGGCCCATAGGATGCTTTCGTCTTTGTCAGTCAGTCAAAGACTTTTTAAAAAATATAATGTATTCTTAGGTTTGACATTAAGGCAGGTATGTCTTTTATTAACAAACAAACAGTGCGGTACTGTGGATATACATTATTATCATGTTGCACCTAGATTTATTTTTAATTCATTTCTGATGCATTTCATTACATCTTCAAGGTTGATGAACATAATTAAATAAATGAAAAACAAAACAAAACAACATCAGCTGATCACAAATATATGGTATATATACATATATATATATATATGTAGCAAGCTCGAAGGACACACAACAGAAAGCATTTAGAATATAAAACCAACTTTATTTAAGTAGCGACGACAATGGAGAGAGAGAGAATAGATCAACAGTATCAGAACCCACGAGGACCAAAAAACGTGACCGTGACGTTGGTGGTTACTACACACAGATATCGGTCTAACTGCTAAGGTCTTAGCCAGATCACTTTAAGTTTAAGTAGACTGAAAATATGGCTATCATCATCATAAGTAATAAAAACCTTTAGCTTGTTACAAACAAAGTCTATTTATATGCAAAATACAAGCAAAACGTTCCAAGGTATTTTAGAATCACTTTGGCGTACAAAGATGGCATCATTGTACCATGAATATACCCAATAGACACAGATCAACGAACTTGGAAATGCCAAATCTATATTGAGCGGGAGGGAAAAAAAAAGTAGATCCGAGCCAATGTATATACCCTCTAATTTTTCTAGTCTGTGTTAGCACATTTTTTGGGTGTTGTGCAAAATTTGATGAAAATATTCCCTATTGTGTACACTGTGCCAAGAAAAGATGAGTTTTTAAAAAAAATTGAGTGCGAAGACATTTCTCAAATGTGCGCACCTTTTCTCCCCCTGGTATGCACGCACACATGCGCACAGCTTAGAGGGGGACATTGATCCTAGATCTTTATGATTTAAAAAAAGAAGCTAAAAACAAATGAAAAGTAAAAGCTTTGATTTGTTTCCTCTATGTTTCACACTTGAATAGCACATGAATCTGCCGTTCACTTCTCAAGATCTTTTCAATTTCTAAAATGGACATCAAAAGCTCTAGTCTAGGTCTATTCTTTCTGATTTCAGTTGTCTGCATACTCGTTTCTGTTGTAGATATGTAATCTAGAAAAAAATAAATATCCAAAACAAAGCATACCGTCCTCAACACAACTTAGATCTGCTGTTATTCCAAGTTCTCCAAAGCTTCTGCTAAATTTCAAGCGTGTTCAGTGATGCCGTAACAACAATCATTAGTAGACGCCGGCATCATCAACATTTGAAAACTAGCCACAAGTTTTTTCTCCTCTTCTTTCTTTAACAAATACATGTACTTCAAGCTGCTCACGGAGTTGGGTAGTATGATTTGAAACTTAAACCTCGACCAAGCGCAATTAGATAATGCCCACTTTTGAAAAGGAGTAAGAGCAATTTATTCATACAGGCTTCAAAGTACATGATTGAGTTTCCACGATAAACAATCATGAAATCGACTATCAATGTCACTGATGGCTTCTCTGGCTTTTCCTCACTTTCTCTTCCTCTTGACCTTACGCATGGGTTGCTAGCTTAATGCTCCTTCAGAGTTCTGGTTTTAATGAAAGTTAACCAATCCACCATGTGCGATGGTCTCAATGTGAATTAAGAGGACAAAAGAAGAGGAAAGATGCATTAAAGAATGAAAGATAGAAGAAGAACCTACATTTAGTGCCCGCTAACTGCTAAGGCTCCTATGGAGAAGCCATGCCGTCGGCCACACGATGGCAATTATTTTATTGCAATTTTTTTTGTTTAAGGATGGTAGAGATATTGCTTGTATTAATAGTATTATGACACTGACAAACCTTTTTAGGTATTGAAAAACAGTTCAAGACCACAAAATTCAAACAAATGCATGTGTGCCATCGAATAAAAAATAAAAATTAACAAATAAAACTATAACATATTGAATCAGAATTAGCAAATAACACAAAATAGCATTTCATACAAATGGGCACACACGTTTAAGTCAAATGAAATATCAAAAAATGTATTGCAACAAACTTGAAAGTCTTTTTTTCATTGATCTAACAGTTAGCAGTAAATTTAACGTTAAAGATTCAGTCCTCAATTTTGGGAAAACATACGTAAGGATAAAAGAAGCCAATTAAGCTTCAATAACATAGGTTTTAATTACACGTCATCATAAATTGGTTAATTGGAACAAAGAAACAGTGCAACAACAGCCCCCTCCCCCTCCCCCAAAAACAAAACAAAACCGGAAGCTTATTCTAAACAGTAGAACACAACAACAAAAAGTGGCGTTTTGAAAAGAGAAAATTGAATTCCTTCAAGATGGGCAAAAAAGACGACAAGGACAAGAGAGCCAACGAATGCCATAATGATGATACGCCTTACATGAACAAACAAGCCTACTGAATCAAAATCACAAACAACATATATATATATATATATATATATATATTTAACAATCCTGAGGGCGGCATATATGAACAGCGACTCTTGATGACACTCTTGAAAGTGGTTTGAATGTATGTAAGTGTAAGAAACCTGCCAATGAAACCAGTTCATTTATTATTATGCCAACCATTCACACTGTTCCGCTAAAAAACATCTCAACGTCAAGAGTTAGTCATCAAAATGTACAACAACAATATAACAACAAGAGTGAGTCAACACTTGGACGTTTGGAAACATAGCAAAAAGGGGAAAAGGGATGTAGCCAAGGAGGGATGGGAGGTAGACAGCAAATCCATATACATATAAAGCTGAACGTCTCTTACTTTGACTGCTTAGAACTCAGGGAACCACAACTACACCCACAGCCTCCATATTTCACACGTAGATTTGGGTTCTCAGCGAAGAAACTCTGAGATCAAATAGGTACTTTATTAATTGATTGGAAAAAAGATTTGTTTTGCCTGCGTTCCACAAAATCTAATAATCGTACATAACACCACCTGTAACCGACACAGTGGTTTCTGAGTTAACCGCGGTCAAAGTTCAAGAGACCCACCTTTATAATAAAGAGAAATCATAATCCAACATTATTTATGGGCATGTTTGTATAACAGGAAAGCAAAAAACAAATTACACAGTTTTATAGGTTAACGATAACGCTCTATAAACTTTAAAAATGTGTAGACTTCTTTTAGTTGCTTTCTTTTTTTACATTGGTTTGTAGATTTCACAGGTGATTATTTCATCGGTAACATATATTTTTATAAAACGTGTCAAGGTCTATAATAGAAAAGTGAAGCAAAACTCACAAGCACTCCTTGCTCTCTTTTTCTATGCTTCACATCTGTTCTGTACTCAAGCCTTCGATGATGATACCCTGCCCTATGAACTCGGTAACCAACGTAAAGTAGGAAGGAGGAGGGAGGGAGGGAGGGAGGGGAGGGAGGGGAGGGAGAGAGAGAGAGAGAGAGAGAGAGAGAGAGAGAGAGAGAGAGAGAGAGAGAGAGAGAGAGAGAGAGAGAGAGAGAGAGAGTTGTGTATGGATGGGTGTGACATTTAACTAGTGGTGTGACTGTCATGAATGGACCCAAATCTTAGCATTGGTTTCCTCCATCTTTAACCACGAAGGTATTATTTTACTTGTCCATGTTAACATTTATCAAATGAGTGCAACGAAAATGCGTCCTCCACAGCTTTCCCCATAATTCTATCTTCATTTATTTTTATTTTTTGATGTGGAAAGTTTGGCTCTCCCCACACACAAATGTAAACAAACATACATACACATATTTTCCATTCATAATCTGCTATGACATGCTAAACTGGTTTAAACACAGAACATTTTATAAAGCTCAAAACAAAAATTGAATCCTGTAATCAACAAATCATTTCAAAACGCAAACAGAACTTTCACACACACACACAGATTACAAGCATCACGTGAATGTCTGCATGGAGGAGCAGAATTGTTTAAAACAATTTGTCAAATGATAACGCATTGATGGATGCACCATGAGCAGAAGCAGATATAACAATAACATGAGAAATTCAATGCGGCTTTGCCCACAGCCGCTCAACATACTTGATTTTGATTTGATTTACCCACAACAACAACTATGCTGATATCAGGGTTTTAGTTTTAGGTAGGATTTTAAAATTTTGCCCTAACTGCCATGTAAACAGCCAAGGGATCTTTAACAAAGTGTTGTGACCTCCTTATTGTCCATCTCCAATGGGACTAGGTGTTGATCCACCCTGCTGGACGGGGGACGGGGGGATTGTAAGAAAAGCTTGAGAAAATTGTTTTAACTGCCAGCGGGACTTGAACCCACTACCTTTTGGTTGAGAGCCCGACAACTTGCCTCTGGGACTACCCAGTCCCCAACATAGCTGAAGCCCAATGACAGAATAGGAGGGTTGAGTGAGGAGTTAGCAACCCTACTTAGCGTGTACAAATAACCCACAACGCAATAGAAACATCTAGAAGAACAGGAGAGCCGGAAACTGGAATTATGACGGATGGAAGGGGAGGCCAATGCTGAGAGAGGATGTCTCCAGCCGGAGACAGTAATGTCTGATAGGTCCATCATAGCGACACATTTCTGTTTCGGATGATGGGATTGTTTCGTCATCGTCCGCACGAGGCTGACTGTGAGACGTAGCAAAAGACAACAGGAAAGGAACTGAAGAGCAGCCGAGGTGATGACGGTCCTGGGATGAAGCAAGCCCCTTACAGAGGCGGCAGACAAAATCAGTGGGAGAGCTGCTCTTCTCGTCGCCTCAAGGGCCAACAGAGAGGGTTGAATGAGTTGCCCCAAAAGCTGGACAATGGATTTCATAGACGTGAACCGTTCTGGGCTGTTACACTGACATATTTTTCCACATCTTAACTTTAACATATATTTTTTTTTAACAGTTCGTTTTAGTACTACTGAAGGTGATACTTTAAACTCTCAGTTTTCATATACTTTTGGAGTTTTAACATATAAGACAATATGGCATTTTGGTTGTGTTAAATAACATTGAACTGTCACTTTCTTTCATTAATATGGTTGCTGTGCAGTTATAATCTTTATTATTGCTTTTGTTGTGAACAAAACCTAAGTCTCACGACTACAACAATTTTCTTTTTAATATAATGATCACAGTAACTCAAAAACGTCGCCAACAATTGTATAAAAAACCCGAAGGAACAAAATTTGCCATCAACGGAAAATTTCAGAGTATGGCTACTTAAATGACTTTATGCACAGACAAAATACAAATGATGGTAGAATCAAATGATTTTTACCTGCCACGAAATGAAAAGAATAATAAACCCACAAACAAAAAAATCTCAACCAAACTAACTTGACACTTTTGTAGAAAACAAATTCTTGGGGCAAAAATTAAACACTCGTGCCGCAAGGACACACACCATCTGAATAATTCAATGTGACAGCCCCTTAGCCCCTTTCGATGAACATTGCCCTTATCCTTTTGGTAAAGCACTCAATTCACTCCTTAATGTGAGAATAATTTATCGGCCGGAAATGGCTTTTGAGATGATTGAAAAACAAGAAGAATATCTTGTTTTATTAATTTTGTGCTAACCTTTTACTCATTTAAAATATGAACATTATCATGCTTTAAAATGAACCCCACCCCGACAAAAAAGAATAAAAAATATAATCCCACTTATTTTTTCATAAATATATAATCTTTAAGAAATCTTCAACTTCATCTCTGAAAGACAGAAACCAGAAATGAAAGGAACAGAGGAGCAGAGCAGAAGGAAACTGAGAGAAAAACAACAAAAAGGAATAGAGACCGTCTTGAGTTAAGAGGGTAAGACATATAATATAAACACTATTTGTACGAATCATGAAATACACTGAGCCATATCTTCTTTCTTAAAAATGAAAATTCTACACAAATCAATGCCGCGACGAATCAAATTCACAAAGGATCGATCGATAATCCATATATGACAAAATAACATGTTCGCTTATATTCTTATGTAGACGTGAAGTAGATTTAAAGAAAATTACTTTTATTATCAAACTCTGGGTAAGCAGTGCCTATGATCAGACATGATTTAAGAGCCTGGTTAATGGATAAACTGGAGGTGAAAAATAAACCAAACCAGGTAGCTTACCATGGCTCAGCATGACCTCTAGGTATATGAACAACTGACCATAGGCTGGACAAGAGGTAACTACAAAGAGCTATCATGAAATTGACAACCATGTTGCAGCCAGATAAATCAATCATAAGGGAAGACACTGAAAACTGAGCATGACCACTATTAACCAATACAAAGCCCCCCCCCCCCTCACTCCAAATACTTTGCGAATAAGACAAACACATTACTAGTCAGTGTGAAGTAATGCCATCAAGGCAAAAGTTCCCTACTGCTTAAACCTAGAACACCACACCCATCATTCAATGTTTTCAGGGATACTCAAGATGCTGTTCTGAGATGTTCAATGGGTATAATTTCCACTGACAGGTTGATCAGTGTCTCCATAGAGGAATCGCGGAGGAATGAGCAAGATTTCAATTTTCCTTAAGTGAAAGGCGGAAATTTTTCTTTCTTACTCCCATGTTCTGTTATTGTGTTGCATTTGATTTTCTTTCTTTTTCGTCAAATTTTGAACACAAACCTTTAATCTTAATGTGATCACAGATATTCAAAACAATGCAGAAACAGTCTGTGTCTAAGGCTCAATAGAAAAAAAGATTACATTAATTTCCCTATTGTAATACACTTCAATAAATGAAAAGACTATTACAAACGTATGTAAATACAATAACATAAACAAAACAAAATTGCAAGTCATTTCAAGAGTTAAAATAACATGACAGAATACCATCCACCAAACAGGAAAGGGATTAATCAGTATGCAAACGAGAATGTGTACTTTTGCAAACCAAGCATTGAACAATATTTGATGAAGACCACAAAAAACAGGAAAAGAAAGGCGGAACCAGACAAAAATGAAGCGTTTGTTCTGGTCTCAGAGAGAGAGAGAAAATACAAACATACAAAAAAATGCTTTTAAAAAGGGAGGGACAATCGAAAGGAAACAAAATGGAGCTACATTTTTCCTCCCAAGCTTTTCTTTCTTTCTCTTTTCAATGAGAAAAACATCTAGAAACCCAACAAAACCCAAACAAGAACCCTATAAGCATACAGTCACTACCTAATGTTTCATAGGGTAACAAGAAATGTAGCCTGGTATAATAAGTTAATAAGGGATGCCTTCAATTATCCTTGTTCTTTTTATTATATTATTATCGTTATCATTACTATTATCATTATTATTTTCATTGTGATCGTTACTAATTCATTCCATAGCAACATAATACAAAATTCATCAACTGACTGTCTTAACAAGACAAGAACATCCTTCCGTCTTGAAAAATTGGAGACGCAGAACGTATTGAGAGGACGCAGCTATATAGTCAGTTCGTAGTTGTTGCATCAGCTGTGACGTGTATTCCACTATCCGCACAGAGGCTCGTGCCCCCGAGTGCAACGGATGAGCAGGCAGCTGGCTGACTGACTGACTGCAGTATGACACGGGAATGTTGTTTGACCTACTGTTTACTTCAACAGCTTTATAGGTTGTCACAAGATCATGGCAGATGGTGGTAGATAGACGAATACAACGGTTTAAAACTGTCACAGCATCGCTTAACTGAGGCAGTACAATAATTTTATCACTTATCTCTATTCAGCTCGTGACAAGATGGGCGTTTCCACCGATGTCGTTCGCCTCAAGCCATTTTTACAGAGGAAGCGAAGAGCAAAAGCTCTGGGAGTGCATGCCCTTTTTCCTTCTTTTCCTTCAGCTTTAACTGTTGTTTGATTTTTTTGTGTGTTTTAAAAAAAAAACCTTTAAACCATTTTCCCGGGTTCCTTATATTCCCTCACTACTAACTGAGATCTTTTGAGCTCCGTAACCGACTAGGGAAAAGAAATTCATCTCATAAGGTCTTGCTTGCCCACGCCATGTCGTCGGAGCGAGGCTTGCTTCCTGTCAGGCACTCCCGATGGCCTCGCACCGAGGCCAGAAGCTGATGGCCTCCAGCGGGTAGTTGAGCCATCCGGTGGTGATGCAGTAGTAGGTTTCGTGGGCGACACGTGGTGGATCCGGTGGTGCTTGCGAGGTAGAATGAGGTGGATGTTCTGCAAGAACGTGATGTACCACGGCAGACCGAAGTAAGTGTGGGACCACTTGTGACACTGGGAATTATGAAAAATGTGGAAAATTAAATGAATAAACAAATTGTTAAATTAAAAAAAATTTTGTTTTGGATAAAGCTGCTTTCACAACAACAGCAAAAAAAACTGACAGTATCTTCAAAGACCTGATAAACATTTTTATGGCCTAAAATAGTTCACATGATTTCAACAGATCAACCTCCCCAACAGATCTCAGAGCTGTAAATGAAATGAGAGACTAAATATTACCACCAATGCCATACCGGTACCCACAAAACACCACCATCAACACTATGAATACTTGCATCAACACAACGTTCGCTTAAAACCTCCACCACCAAACAAACACTATGCACACTAACCACTACAATCAATACTACACCCACAAAACAGACAGTAACTCCTTGGCTACACTACACAGGTGACTTGCAAACAGTACTCATAACTTCGGGTCTACGCATCACACACTTCAAACAGATAGAAACACATTGGCTACACATCACACATTTCAAACAGATAGAAACACCTTGGCTACACAGCACACATTTCAAACATATAGAAACACCTTGGCTACTCATCATACACTTCAAACAGATAGAAACACCTTGGCTACTCATCATACACTTCAAACAGATAAAACACCTTGGCTACTCATCACACACTTCAAACAGATAGAAACACCTTGGCTACACAGCACACATTTCAAACAGATAGAAACACCTTGGCTACACACCACACATTTCAAACAGATAGAAACACCTTGGCACACACCACACATTTCAAACAGATGGTACCATATTGCCTACACATTACACACTTCTAACACCTTGGCTACAAATCACACACTTCAAACTGATGGTACCACCTTCACTACACATACACTTCAAACGGATAGTACCACCTTGACTACAGATGGTAACTCCATGACTACATCATAGACTTCAAACAGATAGAAACACCTTGGCTACTCATCATACACTTCAAACAGATAGAAACACCTTGGCTACTCATCATACACTTCAAACAGATAGAAACATCTTGGCTACTCATCATACACTTCAAACAGATAGAAACACCTTGGCTACTCATCATACACTTCAAACAGATAGAAACACCTTGGCTACTCATCATACACTTCAAACAGATAGAAACACCATGGCTACTCATCATACACTTCAAACAGATAGAAACACCTTGGCTATCATCATCAAACAGATACTTACTTCTTCAAACAGATAGAAACACCTTGGCTACTCATCATACACTTCAAACAGATAGAAACACCTTTTGGCTACTCATCATAGACAGACAGAAATACCTTACTCATCATACACTTCAAACAGATAGAAACACCTTGGCAGATAGAAATACTCATCATACACTTCAAACAGATAGAAATACCTTGGCTACTCATCATACACTTCAAACAGATAAAAACACCTTGGCTACTCATCATACACTTCAAACAGATAGAAACATCTTGGCTACTCATCATACACTTCAAACAGATAGAAACATCATGGCTACTCATCATACACTTCAAACATATAGAAACACCTTGGCTACTCATCATACACTTCAAACAGATAGAAACACATTGGCTACTCATCATACACTTCAAACATATAGAAACACCCTGGCTACTCATCATACACTTCAAACAGATAAAAACACCTTGGCTACTCATCATACACTTCAAACAGATAGAAACATCTTGGCTACTCATCATACACTTCAAACAGATAGAAACATCTTGGCTACTCATCATACACTTCAAACAGATAGAAACACCTTGGCTACTCATCACACACTCCAAACAGATGGTAACTCCATGACTACACATCATACACTTCAAACAGATAGAAACACCTTGACTACTCATCACACACTTCAAACAGATGGTAACTCCATGACTACACATCATACACTTCAAATAGATGAAACACTTCGGCAACACATCACACACTGCAAACAGATGGTAACTCCATGGCTACACATCACACACTATAAACAGATGGTAACTTGGATTTACTCCATGGCTATACATCACACACACTTCAAACAGATTGTAACTCTCTGGCTACACATCACACACTTTAAACAAATTGTAACACCTTTGGCTACACATCACACACTGCAAACAAATTGTAACACCTTGGCTACATATCACACACTGCAAACATATGGGGACTCCTTGGCTACACATCACACACTGCAAACTGATGGTAACATCTTAGTTACACATCACACACTGCAAACAGACGGTAGCTCCTTGGCTACACATTACACACACTACTAATAGACGGTAACTCCTTGGCTATACATCACATAATTCAAACAGCCGGTGACTCCATGGCTGCACATCACATAATTCTAACAGATCGTGACTCCATGGCATAACACATCACATAATTCTAACAGATCGTGACTCCATGGCATAACACATCACATAATTCTAACAGATCGTGACTCCATGGCATAACACATCACATAATTCTAACAGATCGTGACTCCATGGCTGCACATCACATAATTCAAGCAGACGGTGACTCATGGCATAACACATCACATAATACAAACAGACGGTGACTTCATGGCCGCACATGACATAATTCAAACAGACATGACTCCATGGCATAACACATTACATAATACAAACAAACGGTGACTCCATGGCTGCACATGACATAATTTAAACAGACGGTGACTGCATGGCTACACATCACATAATTGAAGCAAACAATGTCTCCATGGCTGCATATCACGTAATTCAAATAGATGGTAACCCTTGGCCACACATCACACACTGCAAACAAATTACAACACCTTATTACACATCACACACTGCAAACAGACGGTAACTCTATGGCTGCACATCACATTATTCAAACAGGTGGTAACTCCTAGGCTACACATTAGGCCTGGGCGCTACTCGAGCCATTACTGGATACCCATGAATACAAGGCTTTGGGGCGATTTACTCAAATCTGACCCCAATCTCGAGACCATGGGTGATAAACACCAACTCCCGTCTTCATACCAACCAACGCTATAACAACTTTGCCTTGGCGAGACCGGACAGAGAGGAGACAGAGGCAGTACGGCCGTAGCACTGTAAGGCTGACTGAAGCGATCCCTCTGTCTCTTCATTGGCACCTTTTGTTTGCCGTTGTCCCCCCTTCTTCCCCTACACCCTTGGGAGTACCCTCATCCCTTCTTTTCAAGCAAACTGTTTTAGCATATTAGCCTAGCTTACTTTCAGTCCTCTACCCAAACCCCTCTGCTTCTACCACGATGACAGTGACAGTACTTAATACTAACACTCTCACTGGGCCTTCTCCTGCTATTGCCACACTTCAATCAGCATGGAGGTCACACACACACACACACACACTACAAACATACTCCATTGTGGCTCCTTCGTATTATAGTGTTTAAAGCTCGATTCTAGATATTTCTCGTTTGTTGTTTGATGGAGGGTTAAACCCGGAAACGTCATATGTTTGCTCTGTCTTTATTAGTGGAGTTGTCACTTATTGTCATATTTCGCCTACAAACAGACAGTAACTCCATGGGTACAAATCACACGCTGCAAACAAGACAATAACTTCATGGCAATAAATCACACGCTGCAAACAGACAATAACTTCATGGTTACAAATCACACGTTACAAACAGACAATAGCTTCATGGTTACAAATCACATGTAACAAACAGACAGTAACTCCATGGTTACAAATCACACGTAACAAACAGACAGTAACTCCATGGTTACAAATCACAAGTTACAGACAGTAACTCCATGGCTACAAACCACACATTGCAAACAGACAGTAACTCCATGGTTACAAATCACACGTTACAAACAGACAATAACTCCATGGCTACAAATCACATGTTACAAACAGACAGTAACTCCCTGGCTACAAATCACACACTGCAAACAGACAGTAACTCCCTGGCTACAAATCACACATTGCAAACAGACAGTAACTCCATGGCTACAAATCACAAACTGCAAACAGACAGTAACTCCTGGCTACAAATCACACACTGCAAACAGACAGTAACTCCCTGGCTACAAATCACACATTGCAAACAGACACTAACTCCATGGCTACAAATCACAAACTGCAAACAAACAGTAACTCCTGGCTACAAATCACACATTGCAAACAGACACTAACTCCATGGCTACAAATCACACACTGCAAACAGACAGTAAATCCATGGCTACATATCATGCACTGCAAACAGATGGTTTTATCGACTGATTCTCTGAAGTTTTCCTCGTCCGTTTTGTGGTGGTCTCAGGGTGAACGAAACAAAAAGAAATCAGCAAGAGTAAAAACAAAACAAAGATAAAACTTTTAACTTCCAAACCTGTAAAGGAGGATCTACCAGCGAGCCAAGCAATCGCGCATGCGCTCAAAAGTCAACCAACCAAACACTCACCTGGTTCGTGACGCTGACAAACACCACGAGTAGAAAAAGGTACATGAGGAAATTGTAGGAGGCGGATAGTTCCTGGTCTGAGCAGGTTATAAACCTGCAAGCCATGTAGGCCAAGGCTGGGATGGTCACTGCAAAGTTATCCCCGCTTTGTCTCGATGAAGTCGTGACGGGGTGATAGCCGGTCGGGTCAATGTGATGTTCTCTAAACGGTCTGATAAAGCCCTGAAATCACCAGAAAGAAGATGAGATTAAACAAATGTGGTCGTCGACAGAGAACACGAAGAGCGCATTGGTGAATACATTGCATATATAGCGTTAGGAGCCATCTGGAAACAAATACTTCCGGAAACTGTTTTGTTTCATTCATTGAAATCTCCCTATCCACTACATTTGGTCATCTAAGGGAGAAGTAAGATGAAAGAAAAGAGCGAAGTAAAGAAGTTAGACCTACCAGCAGCACCCATCAACCCCACCCAATAATTCCCAATTGATGTCAGAAACAATTTTATGCGATTTAAGGATAAATCATAAAGGTAAAAGATAAAGATAAATTTATAGGCCGTATCTCCGCAGGAATGCAGGCTCATCGACTGTACATCATTTATCCCCTAGCAGGCCCTTTCTCAACTCCCGGGGAGCATGAAGTACACAAGTCTGTTAGGCTTTTCAAACTAACACTCTGACAAGATCTTTCTCTACCTATTAGCTGGGTATTCATCCACACCTGAGTCAGTGAGGAAAGAAGAGTGACATACTTTTCCTAAGAGTGTAACGTTGTAGGAAAAAACCCCACCTGTGCCAGCAGTGGGGCTTGAACCAGTGTCGTCATGATTACAAGCCCACATCCCTACGGTTCGGCTACATCTCATGATTTATGCAACTGTTTTCTTTCTAATTTCTTTAATTATGTTCACACTACAAATTTCTTTGTATACTCTGGAGTTTAAATTCCCCCCAGGACTTTCCCATTACTGCTAATTCAAGCACAACAAATGGGGGCACTTGGGGGGATGCTAATGGTAGGTTTCACTTCCTTCCTGTCAAAATTTCACTTTTCTTTTGTCTTGCTGCTTCCTCTTAATTCACCCTGAAATCACGTGGGTTACAATTCAATCAATCAAGCACAACAAGGAGTGTTCGTATTGCTTTGGATTATGTTGTAGATTCTTTGCTCGCATGGGTGTGGGTGTGCACGAAGGGTCATTAATCTTCCATCCTCTTCTCACCAAATCTATTTAATATAACTCCTTGTGCACATCGTTGTGAGGGCGTACGCCTGAGACGTAGATCATCTTACGTCTATTGCCTTCTCACCACCCACCCCTCCTATAATTGGGGGTATCATTGACTGCATCTAACTCACACTGACTTGCTGTGTGAGTTATAAGATTGATGACCGGAAGCGCTGTCCATTCATGGTTCCTGGCGATGTGGGTGGTAGTTTAATTGGAGTCAGTCTTTGTCCCGTGTTTGTGTTTTTCGTGAAGAGCAGTTGTATTTTGCTCGGCCCTCTGCAATATTACTGCATATTATCCCTCAATAAATTTTCATGTTGTATATCTTATCACAAAGCTGGTTTCGCTTGAATTGATTACAGATATTTCACAGATTATATATATATATTTAATAGTGATGTATGAAATAGTACTCACACTTCCTACGATGGGCATTTCAACAGTTCCCCAAGTATCAGCACCCCAATGTACAAGGCCGCTAAAGAAATCTGCTGTGACAATGCCGAGTACTGAAAACACAAACAGACAAAACCTTCATTTTTAACTTGCGAATAAAAGAGAAGCAGCACATATAAGAAAAGATGGAATATATATAAAAAAAAGAGAGACAAATAGATAGAGAAGATGGATCGGTCCATTTAAAGATAGACAAACAGATATATACATATATATATATATATATATATATATATATATATATATATATATATATATATACATACATATATATATATATATATATATATATATATATATATATATATATATATATATATATATATACATACATACATACATACATATATATATATATATATATATATATATATATATATATATATATATATATATATATATATATATATATATATATATATATATATATATATATATATATATATATATATAGAGAGAGAGAGAGAGAGAGAGAGAGAGAGGAAGAGAGGAAGAGATATATAATGAAGGCATGACTGGACAAGGGGGTAGTTTTTTTAACCCACGATCTTTTGTTACAAAGCCGACCCCTTGCCTCTGGGCTACCAAGTCCCCCTCAAACATTAAAGAACAAAAAACATCCATAGATAAGGTATAAAGAATCGTAAGTAGCTAATATCTCGATTTATCATCGCGATATAATGGAAGTGTGGTGTCGGTGGCCAAGTGGTTAGATTTTACTAGGCTTGGGATCATGAAGTCCCAGGTTTGAATTCTAGCAAAGCCAGCTCCGGCATTATGTTCCTAGGAAAGACACTCAACCCAGGTGCAAATGGGTAACAAGCTCTAGCACGGGGAGTAAAAAGCTCCTGTGTCAGACTAGCGTCGTGTATAGGAGGTGACAATTATCACCGGTTCCACTTGATTTTATAATAGAAACCAGGATAGACTCTGGCTCTATGGGCTAAAATAATAATAATAGTAAGTATTAATATAGCGCTAACTACCACCTAAAAGTGCTCAGAAGCGCTTTACAAAATAGATGGATTACAAAAAATCAAGCATTGTGATAACATTTACATCTTTACAAACATACATCGCATCCTAAAAACAATTAATGGGCACATAACATCATAAATATAATATAAAAGTTTTAAAATGCAAAACAGTGTATAACTCAGTTTTTAAATTTCTGTTGAAAAAATTAAAAGATGGGCTTAATCTGGTTTTAAAATTGAGAGCTGTTATAATGACCTTGGAAGGAACTTTATGTTTTCAGCTTATAATAATGGAAGTAAGGCTGATTGTGTAATCGTGATATTATTTGAAACTAACCCTCCATAATTTCTACAAAACTGTTAGCACAGGTTTAGATACATGTGTAATTATGGGTGGATGTGGGCATAGTCAAAAGCACTTAGAAAATTATTTTATCTGCATATTATATATATATATATATATATATATATATATATATATATATATATATATATATATATATATATATATATATATATATATATATATATAGTTTCAGTGATAACACGTGAAGATGTCAACTAAAAATATGTGTTCCGCAGTTTCTCTGAAAAACCTGTGTAAAGAAAAGTTAACAGACTAGGAATGGACAAGTTTGAATCTGTCCTTGTTTGTGTTCAATCGACTGTAGGCTAGTCAATGGGTTTACTAGAAAAGACAATGTGAAGACCACTGGAATACACTTTGAATCAGTTTACAACAATGCAAAGACTGAATTTTAAACATAGACAGGCTATTCTGAAAATACGATTTTGTAGCTACAGTGGTTTCCCCCAACTTGGTCGGTATATTATGAATAAACTAAATACATACACATACTCTGTATGTGTGTATGTGTGTGCTCTCTCTATCTCTGCACTGTACGCACTGTAAAGAAATGCATTCATTAAAAGATCTGGTTGGTTAGATGTGACATATTAATACTTACAGGCACAAAGGAGAATCATCGGCCACAGACTAAGGTCAAAGTGATATACTAGAAATACAAAGTTGAGCATCAGCAACACGATGCTCACACACACACATATAGTTTCTTGTAACCTTTTACCTGAGGGAAAAAAAATGGAAACAAATCAGGAAATTCAAACACGACGCTAACACCTGGGATGTCACAGTCATGTGTTATCTAAAAAAAAAAACATGTTTGTTTGTTTAATTGAAATTTACCCTGTCCATCAGATATAATGGTGATGTCAGGGTGAATTAAGAGAAAAAAATACAACAGAGAAGCGAAAGGAAAGAAGTAGAATCTACCAGCAACACCTCCCATCCATCCACTAGCGAAGCTTGAAAATCAGCGCGACAGAGTAATTTTAAACAGAAAAAAGTGGTTAGTTGTAATAATATTAATAAGAACATCGCACCTTTTAGTTTAACATGATAACATACAAATGTTTATTCTTGTAAAATAAAGAGCGTTTAGGGGGGGGACCTGAAGTGATTTTTTTGCTTTTGAGTTTAGTTTTTGCTTTTAGTATGTACATGAGTAACTGTCAAAATACAGTCATCCTATATCATTGAAAAATTTGTAGCATCCTTGGTTGCCATAGAAATGGGCGCCATCTTGGATTTTGGCTCAGTTTTCAAAATCTATCTCCTCCCTAGTTATGAATAAAATCACTCAAGACCTGTGCAGATCGTCTTTTCCATTCTATATCTAAATAGTGATGTAACGTTTTTTTAAATATTTTTAGTGATGAATTTTTGATACTATATATCGTGAATGTACAAAAACGGCTTTTTTATTATCAAAATTTTTCCCCAAAAAGTTTTATAATATATTCAAAAAAAACTGACGTCATTCTATTATCATTGACAAGAGGAACCTGTGTGTTAAACATAATACAAATCGTTCAGTAAATGGCGGAAGAGATAGAATTTTAGTGTGGAAAAACTACATTTCAAGAAAAATGAAGTAAAAAAATTGACAGAAAATAACACAAAATAAACACTTCAGACAGGTTTCCCTTGTCGTAGCAGCCCCCTCACTCTTTCGACAGTTTCTGGCAGTGTTATTTATGTAAATAGGATTATAAATCTAGGTTTAGATATAATGCACTGTTGTGAAAACAGATGCCGAAATGACCAGTTTTTTGTTTTTTCCTCTATATTCCATGCTTGTGCGCGTGTTTACATACACACTGACGCGCAACGCCTCTTATATCACACAGCGATGGGAGACACGCAGATCATCGATGTCGGCAAAAACCAGGTAAAATTGTGTATTGCCACATTTGGCGATTAACCGCCAATATACAGGTTTTTACGACCATTTTGTAAAAAAAAAATAATTATACGTCATATGGACATTTTTCTGCCATGAACTTGTGGATAAATGATCTTTTTACCCGAATATGCAAAGAACAGAAAATTAACTTTATATAAAATCGATTTTTATTTTTTAGTATATAAAAGAAACCCCCACACCAAATGATGGTTTCAATACTGGAGCATAATTGTATGTGGAAAGTAAGTTAAGAGGTGTATCGTAACAAAAAGCATCCTAATTATCATATGATTGACAACTTGTCAGTGTTAGTCTTTCGTAATAAATGAGTGAATTTAAAATACACTACCAGTGTATTATAATGTAATCTCTGTGTTGGTATTTGCTATGCATGACCTCTTTGTGTACTATATATTTATAAAATAATCTTTCAAGTGTGAAAGGTCACAAAGATAATGGACACTATAGAGATACAAACCGTCTTGAAATGAATTGTTCATTTTATTTACTCATCACCACATTTTTTCTTTACAACTGACTCTTGAGATCCAACAACGGCGTCCTTGAGATTAGTTAAAAATCCTTTTCCCTCCCACAATCCCTTACAAAATTTTGCCTATTAGATTTACCTGAAAAGTTTGAACTCATTTCAGACCAACCTGTTGGTAGTTGAGATAGCTTAAATTTAAACTGAGCTTTTCTTTCTTTCTTCCTGTTTTATTTAATTGCAAGAGGGAAACAAAGAGAGATGATAGGAGAGAGGTGGCAGAATTGAGGGATGAAGAAGAAAGAAAGAGAAGAGATAGAAAGATCCAGAGGTAGTGAGTGAGTGAGAGAAAAAAAAAAAGAGAAAGAAAGAGAAAGAGAGAGAGAGAGAGAGAGAGAGAGAGAGAGAGAGAGAGAGAGAGAGAGAGAGAGAGAGAGAGAGAGAGAGAGAGAGAGAGAGAGAGAGAGAGAGAACAAATGTCTTTTCATTGAAACTTATAACCATATGTCGTGATCTCAGAGAGAATGTAGAGAATACAGCAAGATGAAAGATAATAGTGAAGAAAGAGAAGTAGGAGAACATCTACATCCAGAACTAGAACCTAATGTAAATAGATCTAGACACAGGGAGATATAACATATTTATTTACAAAAGTGTGATACAAAAATCTTAATTATTAATTATATTCTATGGCAACACAAGATCGTTGGACGAGCAATATTTCTAAAGTTCGAAAGGGTGAAAGTACAAGTACGAATAAAATTATAACTAGATCTAGTGCTCCGCTCTCCCGGCTGGTACTGGCAAGAATAAGTCGTGAAATGACACGCATAGAATGTCGAAGATGCCATAGCAACTATTTTCCCAGTTTTATGATATATTCTAAATAAATCTAGTCATATATGTTGATTCACATGTCTAGATAGATAACATTTAAGTATTAAAGTCAGCGTGTATGTCTTCTGCTGTCACTATACAATGAATAGCACTATTAGTAAAAAGAACAGCCATGCAAAAGAGCTACCACCGATCTGGGAGATCGTGCAGTGCATCATGGGACAGATTGGCAGTAAGAGCTAAACGCCTCATCCACTGCCCAAAATTGTCTCTCTGTCCTCTCTTCTTTCTCAAGGCACTCTGGCTTCTATGCCACATTCCTGTTGGCTACTGCAGTACTAGTAGAAAGTAGAAATTAAGCCTTTCGTCTTTGAGATTGAGGGCAGCAGGAAAGTGAATGAGTATGAGAATATTGTGAACGACTCTTACCGATAAAAGAAAATAATGGTTGGGAATAACAAAAAGTAATATCCGGTGGTTAAGAAAAATCCTTATTCACAGCCCGGTTAGGAATAACCATTCCTTTTCAGAAACATGTCTAGTCTCTATCACATGTTATTAACTCTTTCCGCCCGGAGTGACGACTCGGTCGTCGATGTGATTTTCTCTATTCTGTCGAATGAATAGCCAGTCGTCGATTGATCTTCAGACCTCCACGCATAATTTAAGAGCTGGTTATCGATACATAGGACCTCGTTTCGTTAGGAGATAGCCCTGCGCTACTCTTTAGGCTCTTCTGTTCCGGTTTACTTTCGTTTTTACTTTGCCAAAGCGTTTTCAACTGACAACATTGGAATTTCACAAAAATTAAACTGTCTCTAGATCCAGACAGCCCTCTACCTCAGCTATAACTACAAGAACAGATAGATCTAGATCTACAATCAGAATTGAAAAGGACTGGGTGACTTGAAATGGTGGGTGAGACAAACACTTGTTTTACAGTTCAATCCAACCGCAATATCGGCATGAATCCCGAAAAAGTTCTATTTTTATCTGAGAGTAGTGAACTTTTAAATATTTTTTATTCAAGAAAGATCTATCACAAGCAAATGCCCTCGTGTAAATACATCAACTGAAAGCTAATTGGATTTATTACATTATAATTACATTAATCAACATTTTGAAGAGATCTGATGACAGGGTGTCCAGCAAAAAGGCAACTTAAAATTTCCTACCTCAACAGAAAAAATTCTATGCTTTCCCATGACTTTCTTCACCCTGCCCCCTCCCCACCTCTGTTCTGCTATCAGGTTGTGCGCGCATGATATCCCTTTGATCATCCAACCTCCTCTATTTCTAATACACACATATTATGCACAACTGATCGCACTAAACACACATTCTCTCTACCCTTCTTACACACACGTGCGCAATCACACTTAAAATACACACATTTCCCCATCTCTCTCAAGTTGACACGGACCATACACATACGTGCGTGATAGGCTTTTAAACACACAAGACATTCCTATCTCTCCAGAGTTTAAGTGAAATTAAAGAATGGAGGCTGGGCCACTTGGCCGTAGATACGCAGTTCATGATGTAAACTTAAAAAAAGTATCGAAAACTTTTGTGACTTTGTGTTGAAATCCGTTATTAATTCTACGGGCATATTTTAAAATCTTAAAGAAGGTATCGGAATGTTTAGTTTCAACATGAAAGAATCATCTGAGAACAAAGCATGCATGACTGGAAATGGACAAAATGATGGTTCATAGTCCAAAAACCTATTATTCGCATTTTCCTACTTCGCGGTGTCGATCATTGTTTTTATGTCTACTTCTTGATTTTCCTGATTTTCTCTTCATGTTTGTCCTCAATATAAATATATATCAATTTCCCTGGTATTTTCTCCACCAGACAATATTTTCTTTTTGTTTTCAAGAATTCCCTGATGCCTGGCAACCCCGTTTTTACTATATAAGCCCCATTTGTTTCTTGTTTTCCTAGCCAAGACATCAATTTCTGACCTGAGAAAATCTGACATATTTCCGACTTTTAAAAACCCTGGATGAGAATAAAGTTTGAAGGCAACGGAATCTTTTGTTTCAATTTTTTTCCACTCACTCCTTTTCTCCCACCCTCTATAACATGTAAATCCCCCAATTGTTTAAAATGATAGGAATTTTATTTCCTTCAATATGATATCAAATATGTTGACTTGTTTGCTAATTTTAAGAAAGTTACGGTCAGTTTTAGACGCTCTGGTAGAAATTTTACATTGCTCCAAAAAGTTAATTCGGGCGAAAACTGGGGAAACCAGGTTTTTAATTCCAGATGAAAAGAGATGAAATAATGTATTTCCTTGCTTTCTTTCTTTTTTGTCTTGCATTCAATTCATTCATGCAACAAAGCAAAGATACGCCTTTCAAACCTTTGGCAGAGTTGTGTGTTCGATGAAATGTGATAGTGAGATCTGATCTGAGTGTGTCAAATACTTAAAAAAAGTAGAAATATGCAATAAAATGCCTTTTTACTTTACTCTTTACCTTGTTGCAACACTAAAATAGGACCATATAAAAAATTTAAGTTAATAAATCATAATAAGAGGATAGAGTAACAAGTGTGGTGCATTTAATTACCCAAGGAAAAACACATTTACACTTTGAGAGATGTGAATGGTTTTCTCTAGAATTTAGGTCTAGTCTACTATAGTTATAGACAGTCTCAATATTGACCATATATAGAGTATAGTATGCCAATCATTAATGAATCTAGAAGAGGAAAGTGTCAACTGTCTATTCTGAATTCACTAATGAATAGAAAACTTATTTAAAGACAATAACCAATAAGTGTGCAAAGAACACCAGGCTAAGGTGGCGTGATGGCCCTTCAGCATTAGAACTGGGTCTGTTTATCAATTTATGGATCAAAATCATCCCAATTGAAATTGCCCACGAAAAATCAGAAAGAATAATACGAATTAGCATAAAATAACCAACTGAATAACAATTATAGGGATTCAAATTCATTTCAACTTCTCTTAGGACTGTCAAGAGCCCAGAATTGTAACAAAACACTTCACCATTAGGTTAACGGTAAAAGAGGATCGTATTGCGTCTATGTTATATCACTTGCCAACATACTACACAGATGATACTGAACTCCAGACTATAAATCTTGATTAGAAAGGTCTATGATACCCACCGGTAGTATATTTGCTAGCCAACTCCTTGGCACCAGCATGGTCTCGACCCCATCTCGGTTCTTTCACAGAGTTTCCGTCTGAATATTGAACATTATCATTGGGATCCTCCTCCGACATGGAATTGTGAATAATATCCGAATCTGATTTCACTCCCATTTTCGCTGAGATTTGTTTGGCCCCCGACTCTGCACTCAAGAAATCAGAAGGCTAGGCCCGCAGAAATGATAATTCTGATGTAGCCTAGGCGTAGGTCTAAAACTAAAGTGTGAATACTCGCACGCGATTGGTCATTTAAAGATTTCCTACTTATACAAGCGATAGGGTAAATTACTTATTTTTCTAACGGTAAACCACTTCCCTTAAACTCGTGACAAGAACAGAAAATGCGGTGCAAATATATTTTGTCGATTGAGTTTATGACCTGGGCCTGTAGATAAACTCTTTTGGAAAGAGTAAATGATATCAAATAGGCCTAGGGTCTAAGGTTGTTATTTTTGGCTACCGTGTATCTAGGGTCAGTGGATCAAAGGTTAAAGGCAAAAAATCTCCATCCGGGATTGAGAACACTTCCGTCAATTTCTACTTTCGTTTTCGCAATTGTCTCATCAACCCTTGTTTCATTTTCATCAGCATCATAACTGTTTGCTGTACCACATGCTTAGATATACGTTTTGTCCTCCTGTGTTAGTGTTGTTCGCTTGCATATACACATCGTGTAAGTAATAGAACTATAATCTGAAAGTATATAACTGTATTTCAAGCTTATCATTTAGAGTAAAATAACAGTTGAGTTGCGACTAAAAACTATAGTGAGTAGTACAGTTAGTATATCTATTCTCAGCCAAAATGTACGAGTGGTCATACTAATGCACGATTTTTTCATTTAACCGAATTTTACAACGCTAACTATCCCGTCAAAATGCAACAACAGTTGGCTTTACTTTGCCAAATGTAACATGTTTTTTTGTAAGTACGTTTTCAGTTTGTTGCATTTTTAGAGTCAATAATTCATGTGAACAACAAACTCAATAACTAACGTCCTTTTGCCTCATCCCAGTAACAAAATCTGTCACACATGTGTGTGCGCATGTATATGTGTGTCTGGGGCATCTAGATCTGTGTTAAGTATGTCCACACGACAATTTCTAGTCTTGGCTTCTTGGCACCCATATCCGCCCCATTCCCTCCCTGACTCAGCCATCGACGATGGTCTACCAGGTACACACTCTGATCGGCTCTCTCTTTGATCACAATGAGAAAATCTGAGAAAGATCTTGTATCACTTTTATCCATGGAGATCATACTCCATATATGACATGTGTGTCAAACAAATAAAAAAATCTCCTAGTTGCCAAATGTCTCCACCATCCCATCCGTTCTTGTGGTCTTGAGTGAGAGAAGATGGAACAATCTGTGAGAAGAGGTAAGGCCAATGATTGGGTATTATCCTCAAACAGAATAACAATGAATAAAACCCACACGATAACAAAACAACTAACAATACGAAAGAGTATGTGTCCAAACAAGAATGGGGTGTACTACCAATAAGTAACTTAAACTGTCTCTCTCAAACAATGTCTGTACTATAGTACAACTTGAAACTGAATATTTCACTTTTTTGTTCTCTTCAAACCAACATATTTTGGCTAATATTACTACTAGATCTACTACCCCCACTACCATTACTGTACCTATAAATTACTTTACTTCTTTCTATTACTACTAAGTTACTACTGCACCTTAAGGTGAAAAACGACAATAAATGACAGCTCCACCAATAAAGACAGAGAACAAACACGATGTTTTGGGTATAACCCTTCGTCAGATAACAAACGAGATATATATCTAGATTTAGATCTAAACTCTAATTTGTTTTTAAAAAATTATTTGATGGACAATTTAAACCACTACCATTGTACTTGGTATGTCTAAATTAGCTGAAGAAAATATTAAATTCTTTTATTTATCATGTGGTTGCCATGGGAATGCCGCCATCTTTGATTTTCATTATATGAAAACACCTATAAACTTCATTTCAAGTAGGCTTTTTAATTTTGAACAGACTTGGCTGTAACTTTGCACACAGTTCAATATATAACCGCACCGTGTAGTTTTTTGTGACAAATTAAACGGTTTTGATTTTATGAATTAAAAAATGTATAGCAACTTTTCCAATTTTTGGCAAATTTAATCATAAAAAAATTCTTTTTGCAAGAATTTGAAGAGATATTAAAAATCACTACTGCGTGAAATTTTTTATTGCATCATAGATGCTGTATATCAAATTTGGGGCAATCGGACGATAAATGAAAAAGGAGATCGCAAATCAGGTTAGAAAATCGCATTAAAATCATTCTTTTCTGTTGTTTGAATGTTTTTTCGCATAAAAACCTAGAAAATAATAGTATAATACTTTGAAACATCATAAAATCTTGAGAGGCTTGCAAATACTTCATGTCGACCCTATTTCAACTACTCTGGGTCCCTTATACTCATGTTGGATGGCATTTTTCTTTAAATAACAGGTGGGTGGAATGTCTCCCGTAATTTTCGGCTGATCTTAGCTAATATTGTAAATAATACCTCAAAAGTACATTCTTTGGATACGGTACTTTGTGATGATTAAAATAAGTACCAACCTGTGATACTTTAGACAAGATTTCCGGCTTTTATCGTGCAACCGATGTATTGAAGGTTAGGCCGGTATCGTTCTTAAAAAATCGTATAAAATGAAATAATAGATACTGAGCCCTTTTTATGGTATCAATGTGAAGGGAAGGAACTGCTCTATCCAGTAGTGCAATAAACGAGATTTGTCCGATTTGGGGTAAATAAAATTCATGCCTTCATCGGAAACCTCTCTAATCCGGAAATCAGGAAACCCGGCCAATCAGGAAGAAATCCCAGGGAATGGAATTTTACAAATATATATTTTACCTGCTCTCTAAATGTGATGTGGCAGAAGGGTTTAAGTACCTGAAACTGTTGAGTAAAAACGAAAATGCTGAGGTCCCCATATAATTGGGAAACCCGGTTAATCAGGACAATTTAACAATCTACCGACATTTCCCGATTAGAGAGGTTTCACTGTACTACTACTACTACTACTACTACTACTACTACTACTACTACTACTACTACTACCACTACCACTACCACTACCATTACCACTACTACTACTACTACTACTATGACTACTACCACCACTACTACTACTACCACTACTACGACTACTACCACCACTACTACTTCTGCTACTTCTGCTACTACTATTAACACTACTACTGCTGCTACAGCTACTACTGCTTCCTAATACATATGTACTACTGGGTACTATTGCTACCACCACCACTGCTACTTCTACTTCCACTACTACTCCTTTTATTAACACTGCTATTACTACTACTACTACTACTACTACTACTACTACTACTACTACTACTACTACTACTACTACTACTACTGCTGCTGCTACTACTACTACTACTACTACTACTACTACTACTACTACTACTACTACTACTACTACTACTACTACTACTACTACTACTACTACTACTACTACTACTACTACTACTACCACTACTACTACCACTTCTACTAATATGCTAATACTACTGTTCTGCTGCTGCTGCCAATGCTTCCTAATGCTACTAATAATTGCTATTTTTATCTTATTACTACTTCTATGCCTATTACAATATTAGTAACAAATTGACTACTACTACTACTACTACTAAGTAGTAGTTGTCTAAGAACACACCATTTTTTTCTGCAGGTAGCTCATCTTGTTGTTTCTCACGCAATGCTCTGATTTTCCTTTTTCAGAAATTTCTGTCCAGTTCAGTCTTTGGTTTGGAGTAAGACATGTTTCCTTATCTGTTACGGAGCCTTGCAAGTTTTCCAGACCATCTGCTAAAGCCAGAACTTTTGGTAAAAGCTGTTTGTCAGATGAGCGTCTGTCATTCCCACAGCAGCCATCAGGTTGCTAGACCCATCCAACCCTCCAAACGCAAAGGAGTTATTGACAGGGTAGGTGTTTTGAAGCAAACAATAATTGAAGATCAGGATGGGGAAAGACATGACCAATAGTCACATAGTGGGTGGTTGGCGGGCGCTACTGGTAGGTTCTATTTCTTTCCTTTCACACTTTCACTTTGCAGTTTCCTCTTCATCCACCCTAAGATCAACGATATGGTGGAATGGGTAAATTTCAGTGAAACAAAAAACCATAGTCACGTATGCATAGAACTGAGAAAATCTTCGTCTTTTTATTTTTTAAGAGCCCCCAAGTACATGTATGTTGTTGATATTTATAAAAGAAAGCAAAGTACATGCATGCTACTAACGTACACTTTGTTAAATTGCATAGTCAATCAAACTATTCAAACGCTCTTAATTGAACTATGATCGTTTTCCCATCTCGGTCTTCAATTGTTTCCTTTTTTTCCCTTATTTAAAAAGGTTTACTATTACTACCATGATTCTTTTGATGTGAAGCATTTCTCTTTCATTCTTATGGCACTACTAAGTTTCGAGGAAATTAAGGACCCTGACTTGTAAACACGTTTTAAAATGTCAACTTGGGGTCCTATGATAATGTCATTGATGGTTACTATGGGGATGGAATGTGATTTCCAATCAATCTTTTGACCTTTATGGGCAAGGGGACTCGATGGTCCAGATCCAAGGTGTCAGCCTCTCAACCAAAAAGGTCATCAGTTTAAGGTTTGACGGTTAAAAAATGTTCTTGATTTTTCGTTTAAGTAAAAAGTAAAACTAAGATAGAAATAAATCAAATGAGATGGTTTGGGGCATGTAAACAGAATGAATGACATCAGTATACAGTGCTAAAACTCAAGGTAAAAGGCCAAAAGGCAGACCTCTGAGAAAGGGAAAAGAAGATATAAAGAGGCTTTAAAGCAAAAACATTTTAACTTTCATGGAAGGGAACAGAAAATGTCAGGACAGGGCAGCCTGGAGAAATATCATTTCGGTCATCTAAACCCATTCACCGAAAGGTAAAATGGAAACTGATAAAGATAAAGAAAGAAAGAAAGAAAGTAAAAAGTAAAATCCAACCTCCTGATCCAGGTAGGTGGATCGACACCTAATCCCATTGGAGACGGACAATAAAAAGGAGGTCCTGTATGCACGTTGTTTTGATTTTGTTTGGGGGTTTTTGTTGGTTGGTCGTTGGTTTGTTGTTTTTTTTTTGCTGCCTTTTTTCACTTTTTAGTGGCATTATAATATAATCTTTTACGATGTGTCTTTGGCTCAATCTGTAGACTAGCGTCTGACTACCATCCAGGAGGCCAGACTTCGATTATTAGTATTAGTCCGGATACATTTGTCGTCTATGTCGACCCAGCTGCGAAATGGGTAGCTAGGTCTCGCCGTGGAAAGCAATGGCAAACTACAATGTACCACGTTATGTCGTTCTCGTATGCCTAGAAAAAAATGAGACTCTACTCCTAGTTCCCCTATGCTGAACTTTAGCATGATTGTCTTTTAAGTTATGTTTTGTTTGTGTGTGTGTGTGTGTGTGTGTGTGTTAACAATCTGGGGGCGTATGTATACCTAAGAATCCAGATAGTTATTACGTTTAGGGTTTGCCTCTGGATAAGTGGCCGACGTGTTAGGCTGCGGGATTTGGGATCATGATGCCTTGGCTTCGAATCCTAGCCAAGCTAGGCCCGACGTTGTGTTCCTTGGGAAAGACACTTGATTTAACATATGCACTTTCTCCCACTCGACCCAGGTGCAAATGGGTACAAGCACTAGCTTGGGGGGGGGGGGGGTAAAAACCTACTTCAGATTAACGCCTTATTATCACCTGTTCTGCTTCACGCTATAGAAACCAGGAGAAACTATATGGACCGTAATGGCCGTGACAGAATGTCACTTACTCTCAAACCGGATGTCTTAAGTTTGAGTCTTGTTGTGAATATGAACATGTCAGAATTGACCTCTACACTCCCATATTAAAGCCAGGAGGCTGGATCTAGCGAGAGAGAGAGAGAGAGAGAGAGAGAGAGAGAGAGAGAGAGAGAGAGAGAGAGAGAGAGAGAGAGAGAGAGAGAGAGGGAGAGGGAGGGGGGGAGTCAGACAAGAGGGAGGGGGAGGGAGAGAGAGAGAGAGAGGGGGTGTGTGTGTTTATATGTGTGTGAGAGAGAGAGAGAGAGAGAGAGAGAGAGAGAGAGAGAGAGAGAGAGAGAGAGAGAGAGAGAGAGAGAGAGAGAGAGAGAGAGAGAGAGAGAGAGATCGACAGACATATAATGACAGGAGACACAGACAGAGAGACAGACACTACAGACGGACACACTTGTACTTTGTGCAGATGGATGGCGATATAAGAGACAAAAGGCCGCGCTTCAAGACTTTATTGTTTCCCATTAGTAACGGTCATGGCTTGTCTTCTAACGCAGAGGCATATGGTCAAAAGCTTGTCTTTTCATCTTTTGTTTTCTTTATCAATGTTTGGATTGTAATCGCCCCCAAAAAATCGATAACATATCGAATTTGTCCAGTGTTATAATGTATGGGTGAATCAATCATTACACACCCTCACGCACAAGGAGATTCCATAAAACGAATGAGAAAACTCAAAAGAAACAGAGTAAAACAGATAAAGAAGAAAAACAAGACGAAGAAGGAGGAAGAGGGGAATGAGAAGAAAGAAGAGGAGAAAAGCATTTGCTCGCTTGTTAAGGTTATAACCGGGATGTGTCCCACACGAGAGAATCTCTCACAGTTTTTTGCTTGAAAAGGGGCTTGAATAAGCTGGTATTGTCGAACACCTTGGACAACTCTTGAAGGACTGTGTATTCGTCTTTTAACTTTAAGTTAAGCCGAGGGTGTGAGGCAATAGAACACGAAACGGGGACAGTTTTTGGTGCATGCACAATGTCATTGTGTAACACAGGTCAAAATACAGGTATTCATCCAGGGACAAGGTGAACCGTCGTTGCCTGATACTACTATACTATTATTATTATAATAATATTATTATTATTATTATATTGTACGCTACACACATAAACGTGTTCCCATGTTTGTACGGCAAACACTTGCGACAGTCACAAGCAGTGCTTATGAATAAATGTAATAGCTAACCAGCACGTTTTTGTTTCATACTACTACGACCTACTACTACTACTACTACTACTACTACTACTACTACTACTACTACTACTACTACTACTACTACTACTACTACTACTACTACTACTACTACCTACTACTACTACTACTACTACTACTACTACTACTACTACTACTACTACTACTACTACTACTACTATCACTACTACTACTACTACTACTACTACTACTACCTACTACTACTACCTACTACTACTACTACTACTACCTACTACTACTACTACTACTACTACTACTACTACTACTACTACTACTACTACTACTACTACTACTACTACTACTACTACTACTACTACTACTACTACTACGGACGAGCGTATGTGTGCTTGCAACCTGATAGATAGAGCGTTACCAACCCGGCAGGTCACTTCGCTCCACAGACATTAGACAATGCCCTCCAATTGTAATTGAAGATTGAGGATCACACGCTGTCGACTGACTGAATCTGAAGAAAGTTGGCGAGGCGTAGTTTCCAATACTTCGGTCCAAGAATATATATATATATATATATATATATATATATACAAATTAATACAACAGCTTTCCGCTTGAAATATGTCAGTCTTCGTTCTTCGACGTCTTCAAAAAGCGCCATAAGAAGACGCGTCTGTATAGACAGGCGTGTCATTGAACTTTTATTTCTTCAAGTGCCTTAGTCCTAATCTTATAAATACGGTGTTCTCAGCATTGAAATTGTAATGCGCCCAAAGCCCATTGCGCAATATGAATGTTAATATTAAATTTTTATTAATTTTTTTTTTTATTACTGATGGACAGAAAGTATAATGTGCCACACATTTAGTCAGGAGACGCTAGGGCAAAGGACGAGAAAAGGACGTCAAGCTGGGCTTATTTTTTAAAGTGACTTCGATAGTCTGGTAATTAGTTTGCGATGGCTGGAGATCGTAAGATCACGGGTTCGAATCTAGCAGTGCTGCTAGGTCCGACATTCTATTCCTAAGGAAAGACCCTTGACACGCAATCCCCTCCCCCCACCCCCACTCGACCCGGGGCGAAAGTGATTACCAGCCACAGTTTGGGAGTGAAAACGTGTGACAGTGACAGGCTAGCGTCCTGTCCGAGAGATGATTACCTTTACCTATTCCGCATAGGGCTAGAGAAGCCGGGATAAGCTCGGACCCTATGGGCCTCGTTGGCCTCTAATTTAAAGGAAATGTTCTGCCACCGTGAAAAAAACAGGGCTACCCCTGCCAAGTTTCGACTTCCCCGTCATACATTTTCTGTGCGTACCTTAAATTGAAGTGCGCGCGCGCAAATGGAGAGGGTTCATAGTGCCACTTACGCTTCTCGTAGGCACCTTAATCGAAGTACTTGGCCTACTAGTTATGTGTACGTAAATAATGACCTACAGCATGTCTTCCTATTGAAAATATGTCTTGTGTCTTTTGCCTCCCACCAACAACTGAATTTGTCAACGTCATCGTCCATTTTGATCGATACCACTAATACCAGGATACGCATAGTATTGTCACCTGATCTACGACACACACACACACACACACACACACACATCCGAATGATAAGATAAAGGGAGTGACCGAAGGGCCATCTCGTGTTGTTGTCGTCTTGCGTGTGTGTGTGACAGAAGTGTGACAAGTCACGTACCTACTTCTTTATTCTGGCTCGCACGACAATGGACGGAGGTGTGCGAAGCAATGTATTCATGTAGACAATGGACGGAGGTGTACGAAGCAATGTATTAATGTAGACAATGGACGGAGGTGTGCGAAGCAATGTATTAATGTAGACAATGGACGGAGGTGTACGAAGCAATGTATTAATGTAGACAATGGACGGAGGTGTACGAAGCAATGTATTAATGTAGACAATGGACGGAGGTGTGCGAAGCAATGTATTAATGTAGACAATGGACGGAGGTGTGCGAAGCAATGTATTAATGTAGACAATGGACGGAGGTGTGCGAAGCAATGTATTAATGTAGACAATGGACGGAGGTGTGCGAAGCAATGTATTCATGTAGACAATGGACGGAGGTGTGCGAAGCAATGTATTAATGTAGACAATGGACGGAGGTGTGCGAAGCAATGTATTAATGTAGACAATGGACGGAGGTGTGCGAAGCAATGTATTCATGTAGACAATGGACGGAGGTGTGCGAAGCAATGTATTAATGTAGACAATCGCACAGACGATTTTGAATTTGATAGCAATATATTTAATGTAGACAATCGCACAGACGATTTTGAATTTGATAGCAATATATTTAATGTAGACAATCGCACAGACGATTTTGAATTTGATAGCAATATATTTAATGTAGACAATCGCACAGACGATTTTGAATTTGATAGCAATGTATTAATGTAGACAATCGCACAGACGATTTTGAATTTGATAGCAATGTATTAATGTAGACAATCGCACAGACGATTTTGAATTTGATAGCAATGTATTAATGTAGACAATCGCACAGACGATTTTGAATTTGATAGCAATGTATTAATGTAGACAATCGCACAGACGATTTTGAATTTGATAGCAATATATTTATGTAGACACCCACACAGGCGTGTTTGATTTTGTTTTGAGTTTACCTGCATCCACAACTATGTGTGAAGTCGAGGTTTTGGGTAGGCTTTTAATTTTGTCCCGACTGCCCTGTGAACAGCCAAGGGATTGTTTTTTTTGTCCAGACTGTCCTGTGAACAGCCAAGGGATTTTTAATTTTGTCCAGACTGCCCTGTAAACAGCCAAGGGATTTTTAACGTGCATACAGCGTTGTGATCTGCAAACGGGACCACCTTTTTTTTTTTTTTTAGAAATCGTCCATCGCCGATGGGACTAGGTGTCGATCCACCTACCTGGATCTGCGGGTAGGGGGTGGGGTTGGTGGAAGGGGTTAAATGTAATGAAACAAACGTAAAAGAAAAAAGCCCATGCGAAGCAGCGCTTCCACTTGTTTGTTGGGCTCTTTGACGGCGACGGTTGGTATTATGGTCTGGAGGTGGGTTTTTTTTCTTGAATGAGACCTACTCCCTGGTCCAGTTAAGTCCGATCTGAGATGGAAGATAAAAAAAGAAGGCCCCATGTGCAGATCACACAACACTATGTGCACTTTATAGTAGATCCCTTGGCTGTTTGCATGGCAGTTCGGGCGAAGTTAAAAACAAATCCTACCAAATACCCACCCCCGCCCCCGTCCCCGCCCCGAGATCACGACCTTAGTTGTGGATGTGGGGGAAATCAAATCAAATCAAATCAAAGTAAATTAAGGCAATACATACAGGTATAATATTGACGTTTTTAGCTTCGCCCCCATGGGGACGTAATCTAGGCAAAGACAAAAGATAAGACAAAGACAAAGCATAGGCACAAAAAATCGTACGCATGGCGTCGATGGCCTAGTCATTAGATTGCTGGATTATGGATCATGACGTCTTGGATTCGAATCCTAGCAATCACAGGTCCGACTTTGTGTTCATTGGGAAAGACGCTTTTATACACATACATCTCTCCCTCTCGACCAGGGTGCAAATAAAATGGGTACCAACATTAGGTTAGTGGGTGGGGGAGGGGGAGCAAATACCGGCGTCAGACTAGCGTCCTGTCCAGGAGAGGACGATTATGGCCCGTTCCGCTTCACGCTATATAACTCGGGATACGCTCCGGCTCTATGGACTGTTAAGGCCTTGAAGGAACGTGTGACAGCTGTACTGAAGAGGTATGTGGTACTGGTAGGAAACAAATTAAAGGAGATAGGAAAAGAACAGCATGGTGGAATGAGAATGTCAAGACTAAGATCAAAGAAAAAAAGGATGCCTGGAAGAAATACTTGCAAACAACGAGACCAGAGGATAGGATAGATTACGTGAATAAAAGAACTATCGCCAAAGAGGAAGTGAGGAAAGCAAAACAGGAACAATGGGAAGTGTTTGGACAAAGACTTCAAGAAAGCTATCAAGGAATTCAAAAACTGTTCTGGGGGCAATGAAGAGCATGAGAAAGACCAAAGCAAGCCCATTACGGCAAATTAAGAATGCCAAAGGAGAAATAATGAAAGAAGACAGCCAAGTCGTGGAAACGTGGAGAAAGCATTTTCAACAATTACATAATCCCTCCAGAACATATGAAACAAGGAGTAAAAATCAATTAGGAAGAGTAACAAGTAATCCAGAGGAGACAGCTGAAGATGTAGATATATCAATGGAAGAAATAGCTATAAGAAAAGTTAAATTACGAAAAGCCTCAGGAGCAGATCAAGTTTATCCAGAAAATATTAAACTCCAAGGGAGAGAGGCAGACAAACTACTACATGCAATATACCAACAAGAATGGAAGTCCAAACAGGTGCCAGACGACTGGAAAAAGGGAACGGTAGTACCAATACGTAAAAAAAGGATCAACTATGGAATGCTCAAACTATAGAGGGATATCACTAATTAGCGTACCAGGGAAAGTGTATGCCAGGATACTGGAAATTAGTGGAAATGAGACTAAGGAAAAGAGTAGAGGATCAGATTGAAGAGCATCAGAGTGGATTTAGACCAGGAAGAAGTGTACAAGATCACATATTTACAATTAGACAAATAATAGAAACATTCCTTGAGAGAAATATTGACTTGCACCTGTGTTTTATTGACTTAGAAAAGGCATGTGACACTGTGAGGAGGGACGAACTATGGCATTCCTTAAAAGAACACAATGTAGAGCAAAATTTAATAGAAGCCATTACATTTTTTTTTACAATAAACCATCATCATATGCAGTGAGAGTAGCTGGGAATGTATCTGCAGAATTTGATGTAGATATAGGAGTAAGGCAGGGTTGTATCCTAAGTCCTCTTTTGTTTATCACACTCATGGATTCAGTTGCAAAGGCATCCTCAAAAATAAAGAAAGTGAATGTAGGTATGTGGAAGCTCAAACCAGTAAATGTATCAATGCTTTCATTTGCCGATGATTTAGTTCCGTTTGGAAAATCAGAAAGTGACCTTCAGTCGAATATCAACATTATGAACAATGAACTAAATAAAAAAGGAATGAAAGGAAATGCAAATAAAACCAAAACAATGCTAGTAACGAGGGAAGCTAAAACATAAAATCTTAAATTGGACAGAGAGAATTTAGAACAAGTTGACCGCTACAATTACTATTACCTAGGACTAATGATTAATCAGAGGGAAAACTAAGGGAAGAAATCAGCCAGACTCCAAAAGGCAAGTGCAATATATAACCATCCAAGAAAGGCATTTGTAGGTAAGCAAGAATTGTCAACAAAAACCAAAATGGCAGTATACAACACAGTTTATTGTCTTACTCTCCTCTATGGCAACAAAACCTGGACCTTAAACAGCAGGGAATATAGTAGAGTAAAGGCAGCTGAAATAAAATATCTAAGAAGAGTAGTAGGGTAAACTAAAAGAGACAAAATCAGAAACACAACAATAAGAGATCAAACCAAACCAGATGGCATTAAAACTAAGATAGAAATAAATCAATTGAGATGGTTTGGGCCTGTAAACAGAATGAATGACAATAGAATAGCTAAATCAGTCTACAGTGCTAAACCCCAAGGTAAAAGACCAAAAGGCAGACCTCGGAGAAAGTGGGAAGAAGATATAAAAGAGGCATTGAAGCATAGAAATTTAACATTTTGGAAGGAACTAGAAAATGACAGGACAGGGCATCCTGGAGAAAGATCATCTCGGGCATCTGAACCCATACACCGGAAGGTAGAATGGGAACTGATAAAGAAAGAAAGAAAGAAAGGAACGTTTGAGATCACTGCATATGTTGTTAGACTGGATACATTTCAATGAATCCAAACTGAGAAATTGCAATTCTCATCTGTGTCTCCTACGGGCCTAAATAAATCAATATTTGATATTTTGATCATTGACGTCATGGGTGTTTATGACGTCCTACATAATAATAGCCATCTGCCTGACCTCGCAGTTCATCTTTACAGCAAAGATGAGCAGGCGACACCCACTGGACGAAATTGTAATCATGGCGAGTAGGCTAGGTCTATCTAGTCACCTGCAGGCAAATTAATGCAACTTTGTAATCGTAATACGACTGACGTCATCAACTTAGTAACGCAATCAATACTTTGCTTGGCGTCACCAGCTTAAGAGCAATATTACGAGACCGTGAGTAGCGTTCAGTATCCGCACGGCCCTGTGTGTATTTGATACCGTCGCCTTTGCTCTCTGGCAATGCATTCTGATTTTGTAGAAATATGAGCATCAGAGGTAGCCACCAATGAGGTTATTAAAAGAACGTGAGGCAGCCTTTCCTTTGCAGGCGCCTAATGAATGAACTCAGCCCTGCCCTACAACGTGGACATTCCTATTTACATTGATCATTTTGCGGTTGATCACGAACATGATGTAGAAAGAAAATAATTTGTGTAGTTTTGTCTCGAAATTACGAAGAAAATTAAGACTAGAGTTGAAACTGTACTGGTACAGTTTGGAATAAAAAAGCAAAATGTATCTATGTATGTATGTCTGTCTGTATGTATGTGTATATGTATGCTTGTGTTATATATGGTAGATCTAAACCAAATCAAAATTTTAAAAATCCGTATCAGCTCTACTGTAATTTATTCTCTGGCTCATCATCTCCGTTGATTTTTTTTCTTCTTCCATGTGGGCGGTTGGCGGGTGATGCTGGTAGGTAATACTTCTTTCCTTTCCTTCTTTCACTTATCTTTCATCTTGCTGTTACCTCTTAATTCACCCTGAAATCGCTGCAATGGTGGACGGGGTAAATTTCAAAGAAAACAAACAGAAATCGTCTTCCATCACTTTGTTTTGTAGCCAGCTACGTAAGCTATACGTACAATGCCTTTTATCTGTTATAATATTAAAATTAGGCCAGACGAGACCGGATTGAACTTTGGAAACCGGTCAAACACGACGGTTCATGTACATAATGTAGATCTAACTACATTTAAATGGTCCTCTTTATCAGAGTAAACAACGTCAGTATGATCTAGGTACTTATTATGGGAGTGCGGGAAAGGTGGGAGGGGTGTTAAGGGTGGGGGGGTAGGGGAGTGTCAATTCGTCGATTCAGACTGATATTGTCCTAACTACGCGTTTGAAGATTTTGGGTTCGTTTGAATTTGATTCATTCAACCCACAGCCACAACTTTGGTGATCCCGGTGGGGTTTTTGGTGGCATTTTTAATGTTGCTCGGGACTGTCCTGTGTAAACAGCCAAGGGATCTTTAACGTGCACAGAGTGTTGTGATCTGCACACGGAACCTCCTTTTTTAATCGTCCGTCTCCGATGCGGCTAGAGGTGTCGATCAACCTACCTAGACCAGAAGAGGGGCGGGGGCGGGGGCGGGGGTTAATTAATTGTACTCGAAAAACTCGAGAAAATGCATCAATCGTTGGCCGGGGCTTGAACCTTCGGCCTTTGGGGTTGAGAGGCCAAGACCTTGCCTCTGGATTACTGAGTCCACCCCCTCCCCCGAAGATGTTGGAGTTGTACTCAATATTAGTACTGCCATCAGCTGGCTGTCCCGTCTCACAAATAAGTTCGAACCCCAATACGTGGCGGTGTCGGTGGCGGAGTGGTTGGTTAGGCTGCCGCTCTTGGGATCACAGGAGGTCCCCCGGGATCGAATTCTTTAGCATCAACTAGACCCGACCGACGTTGTTTTCCTTTGGAAAATACGAAGGAGCCACTAGTGGAGTGAAGTCAAAGGCGAAGTATGACAATAAGTGAATAACACGAAGGAGCCACTAGTGGAGTGAAGTCAAAGGCGAAGTATGACAATAAGTGAATAATACGAAGGAGCCACAGTGGAGTGAAGTCAAAGGCGAAGTATGACAATAAGTGAATAACACGAAGGAGCCACTAGTGGAGTGAAGTCAAAGGCGAAGTATGACAATAAGTGAATAATACGAAGGAGCCACAGTGGAGTGAAGTCAAAGGCGAAGTATGACAATAAGTGAATAACACGAAGGAGCCACTAGTGGAGTGAAGTCAAAGGCGAAGTATGACAATAAGTGAATAACACGAAGGGAGCCACTAGTGGAGTGAAGTCAAAGGCGAAATATGACAGTAAGTGACAACTCCACTAACAAAGACAGAACAAACACGTGACGTTTCGGGTATAACCCTTCGTCAGACAAGAAGCGAGAAATACCTAGAAGCTAGAGAATTCTTTTGGAAAGACATTTGACACGCATTTTCTCCACTCGTCAACCCAGAGGCACATGGCCGCAAGCACTAGCTTGGGGAGTACGACCTGCGTCAGGCTAGCGTCCTTTCCAGGAGGTGATTAATTTTACCTGTTACGTTTTCGCACTATAGAAACTGAGATACGGCCCGGGTCTGTGGGCTGTAATGGCATCGAAGGATCTTTATTTCACTTTACTTCATCACAAATCTCGCTTGCACTTTGTCTTAACTTAAGATTCTCTTTCCAGCTAAGAATTTTAGAGCCTTTTTTCTCTCTTTGTCTATATCTCTGTCTCTGTCTCTCTCACTCTCTCTGTTTCTGTCTCTGTCTGTCCCTTTTCTCTCTGTGTCTGTCTCTGTCTGTCTGTCTGTCTGTCTGTCTCTCTGTCTGTCTGTCTCTCTGTCTCTCTGTCTGTCTGTTTCTCTCTCTCTCTCTCTCTCTCTCTCTCTCTCTCTCTCTCTCTCTCTCTCTCTCTCTCTCTCTCTCTCTCTCTCTCTCTCTCTCTCTCTCTCTCTCCATCTCTCGCTCTCTCTCTCTTCTCTCTTCTCTCTCTCTCTCTCTCTCTCTCTCTCTCTCTCTCTCTCTCTCTCTCTCTCTCTCTCTCTCTCTCTCTCTCTCTCTCTCTCTCTCTCTCTCTCTCTCTCTCTCTCTCTCTTCTTTCTCTCTCTCTCTCTCTCTCTCTCTCTCTCTCTCACTCTCTCTCTCTCTCCCCTCTCTCTCTCTCTCTCTCTCTCTCTCTCTCTCTCTCTCTCTCTCTCTCTCTCTCTCTCTCTCTCTCTCTCTCAACCGGTTTTAAGCGGTTAGGACAATATCGTTCTGAGCTCACAACTTGCCTTTGTCAGTTGTCAGACACATTCATATCGTGTTTATTTGAAACTTCGTAGCTTACCTCCCTTGACGATTGACCCGTGGCGTACGCTGTACTTTGTACTCTGAACTTTGTAGGTCGACTGAGACGTGGAACTCATTGGACGGGTGCGTGTGTGTGTGTGTGTGGTGGTGGGGGGGGTGGGCGGTGGAGTGTGTGTGTGTGTGAGTGTGTGTGTACGGGGGGGGTTCAATATATCCGTGGAGTCCCCCAATCGCCAGGGAATTAAGCCGCAGGGGGTACCTATGACCAGAGGTGCGTTCCATAGCCAGGCGGCTTGCTTGCGCTTGGTGGCAAGCACACAGTTCCGTGACCAAGCGCTAGACAAGCCGTTTGCAATCACACCGTTCCGTAACCAAGCGCTACACAAGCCATTTGCAAGCAGTAGCACACAGTTTTCACCACAAGGACAAGACGGATTAAGTCAGTATATTGTACATGAGAGTACTCTCTTAATTTAAGAGAATCCATAATCTATTTATATGATGATGTTTCTTTCCGCCTTGACCTAGTACGTTGTTTTCCCTCTCTCTCTCTCTCTCTCTCTCTCTCTCTCATCTCTCCTCTCTCTCTCTCCTCTCTCTCTCATCTCTCTCTCCTCTCTCTCATCTCTCTCTCTCTCGCTTCTCGCTCTCCGCTCTCTCTCTCTCTCATCTCTCTCTCTCTCTCTCTCTCTCCTCTCTCTCTTCTCTCTCTCTTCTCTCTCCTCTCTCCTCTCTCTCTCTCTCTCATCTTTCAGTCACAATGGGCATCTGTCTCCTCCCTCTCTCTCTCAGTCTCTCTCTCTCTCTCTATCTCTATCAAGCGCTCTCACTATCATCTCTCGCTCTCTCTCTCTCTCTCTCTCTTCTCTCTCTCCTCTCTCTCTCTCTCACTATCTCTCGTCTCTCTTTCTCTAGAACTTTCAAAGTCTTGGCCGTTGTCAATTCATACGGATATGTGAATATCTGGTAGATACCTTGTATCGGTACATCAAGGTTAACACTCTTCTCTGTGGTTGCTTCTAATGGACAGTTGGCGTGATCTGAAGGTGTGTGTCTGTGTGGCTGTGATGCGTCAAATTGATGTGGGCGTTTATATCTGGGTGCGTGGCGTACATCCCCAAGCTGTATTGCAAATGTTTGACCATCATTGCAATCCGTGTCTTAACTATGCGCCTTCAATGTGGCATGTCCCCTACAAGATCAGGTCTATAAGCCCCGGGGCTTGTTTGTTGCTATTATTGGGTGAATCTGAGTGAAAGTTTGAGCATGGACAAAAAGATAAATAGCTTTAGTTTCATATCATGCAATGTTACGGATACAGTCAATAGTAAATTGTAACCTTAATTCTTATCTGAGATATCATCCGGCAGCTCTCAGGCATTTATTTTCTATCACACATGAGTTTAGATTTCTTTACTTTTTCTCTCTCACTTATTACCTATCCTTATTTTCGGAAATGTGTGTCCTAGGGATATTTAATATTCGTCAAGGGTATTGGTGGTGTGCAAACCAATGGTAACGTCTAGTCTTGAAGTACTTGAGCTGTACGCCTATTATTATTACTATTACTCTACTCCTGTAGGTTACCCTACGTTCAACTCCGTGTAAACAATCAACCTTATAGAATGGGATTAAAGAATAGGAGGTGTCAGTATAAAACCAAGGTGGTAAGAGGTTCGAGCCTCGCCATTGGTTTGAAAATTGTTCTCGATTGTTTTTGAGCGGAAAATCTACCCGTCCGGTAGGTCGATCGACACCTAGTCCCATTGAGACGATAAAAAGGTCCCGTGTGCAGATCGCAACACTGTGCACGTTAAAGATCCCTTGGCTGTTTACAGGGCAGTGTGGGCAAAATAAAAATCCTACCAGAAACCTCGAGACCACCTTAGTGTTGTGGATGTGGGTAAATGAAATCAAATAAAAAAAAATAATGGAGTTTGTTTTTATTTAAGAGAAAACCCTTATACACATGCTTTCTTTTAATGAGTTTCATTTTGCATTTTTTTATTTTTTTATTCCTTTGATCAGAATGACATTTTTCAGAAAGAGTTAATCAGTGTGTTGGCTCTGTGAGCAGATTATAATTTATAAATCTAAATAATGATGCGTGTGGGAACATTTTTTGTTCATAAACCTTCTCGACCTCTTCGTTCGTCCCGTCAAATACAAGTTCATCCACATTTGGAACTCTCTTTCTCTGAAACGAGAACTAATCCCAGTCGTTCGGTCCTTCAAGAGCAAATTGAAAACTGGAATTTTTAGTATAGCCTACCAGTAGTAGTAGTACCAGTTAAAATTTTGTCTACAGTAATTGCGTATTAGATTAGATTATTAGATTATATAAACATGTGTGTGTGTGTGTGTGTGTGTGTGTATATATATATATATATATATATATATATATATAACATCCTACGTATTGAATTGAATTGAATTGAATTTTTTCATTGTATAATTTGTTGACATGTAAAGTGTCACCGAGCACTTCTATGTGGATATCGGTGCTATATAAATAATTCCTTTTTTTCTTTTTTCTTTCTTTCTTTCTTTCTTTCTTTCTTTTTTTTTCTTTCTTTCTTTTTCTTTCTTTCTTTCTTTCTTTCTTATCAATTCTGAGAGGGGAATCTAGGCTGGTGCTAAATTGTGTGGAAATTTTAATGATAAACAGGTAATTTTAGTTTTAAGTTCACCCCAAACTGGCAGCCAATGAAGAGACATAATAAGGTCAGGGCGAATGGGCTCTATTTGGCTGCTCGATTTGTATTCCTTGCGAAGGCACATAACACGCATTCCACCCCCACCCCCTTTCACTCAACCCAAATGCAAAGGCAAAGGGCTAGAAGCACAGCGTTCTGTCCAGAAGGGGATTATTATTATTATTATTATTATTATTATTATTATTATTATTATCATCACCTGTTCCGCTTCACGCTATCGAAACCGGGACACGCTCCGACTCTATGAGCCGTAACGGCCTTTAAAGGAACTCTACTGGTTTACTTCTCGATTTTGGATTTGGCTGACTGAAGCCTTTCCACTGCCTCTTTAGGGGACTACATACGTTATCGTTTGCACGTAGCTAGCATTGCACGTATCATTGATACCTAGTCACGTAGGCTACCCATTGCAGGGACTTGTCCTTTCTCGTTGGTTTTCACGACATTCTACATCGTGACATAGTAGATTGACAGATAATAATATACTAGAAGAGTGATGGTGTCTCGTGCACAGCGACACATTGTGACATGATGCATTATCATATCGATATCACACGTTATTTCTCCCGCAACCCCTTTTTTTCCCACCCTGGCAAAGAATTCCCATCGACCGTCTATAATACCGTTTGGACCAGCTGACGTAATACGACACACCGCTTGGACCAGCTGACGTAATACGACACACCGTTTGGACCAGCTGACGTAATACGACACACCGTTTGGACCAGTTGACGTAATACGACACACCGTTTGGACCAGCTGACGTAATACGACACACCGTTTGGACCAGCTGACGTAATACGACACACCGTTTGGACCAGCTGACGTAATACGACACCCGTTTGGCCAGCTGACGTAATACGACACGTTTGGACTAGTTTGGACAGTTGACGTAATACGACACACCGTTTGGGCCAGCTGACGTAATACGACACACCGTTTGGACTAGTTGACGTAATACGACACACCGTTTGGAACAGTTGACGTAATACGACACACCATATGGACCGTAATAGACACACCATTTGGACCAGTTGACGTAATACGACACCATTTGGACCAGTTGACTTTGGACATAGTTGGACCAGTTGACGTAATACGACATACTTTTGGACCAGTTTTGGAACAGTTGACGTAATACGACACACCATATGGACCAGTTGACGTAATATGACACACCATTTGGACCAGTTGACGTAATACGATACACCATTTGGACCAGTTGACTTAATACGACATACCATTTGGACCAGTTGACGTAATACGACATACCTTTTGGACCAGTTGACGTAATACGACATACCTTTTGGACCAGTTGACGTAATACGACCTACCATTTGGACCAGTTGACGTAATACGACACACCATTTGGACCCGTTGACGTAATACGACATACTAGTTAGACCAGTTGACGTTATACGACATACCATTTGGACTAGTTGACGTAATACGACATACTAGTTAGACCAGTTGACGTTATACGACATACTATTTAGGCCAGTTTACTTAACACGACATGCCATTTGGATCACTTAAAAGATATACTATTTGAACCAGTTAAAAAGATGTACCATTGGTACTCGTTGACGAAATACGATATACCATTTGTACTCGTTGACGTAATACGATATACCATTTGTACTCGTTGACGTAATACGATATACCATTTGTACTCGTTGACGTAATACGATATACCATTTGTACTCGTTGACGTAATACGATATACCATTTGTACTCGTTGACGTAATACGACATGCCATTTGAACCAGTAATTGATTTGAATAGGAATGGGCTCATGACAATCCAGTCATTTCAATAACGACGAAGAACAGCTTGAAATTGTTATCAAATGTGTGAAATGTTATCGGCCTCTTGAATGTTGCGTTCTATTAAGACATTTTAGTCTACGTTATCTTGCTTTTCTGTCACTTTTTAGGAAAACTCGTTTTTTGTTGTTGTCACAACATCGAACGATAGCTAATTATTTTTCCTGCAACATGTACTCAATAGTGTGTAAATGTAAATTAATTCCATCCGTCATGTCATTTTTGCTTTGGCTTTCAAAGTGCTTGTTAGGTTGATAGTAGCCATTGGTAGATCCTGTCTTTCAAAAAAAAAAAGATCTTTTCCTTTCTCATCCGTCTCTCATTCTCTCATTATAATTTCCTCTCACATGTGACTCTGTGATCACCGCCTCATATTATAGTGTGCGGAGTGTGGACGGTTGGCTGGGGTGGGGGGCGCTTTGGTAGATCCTCCTTTCTTCATTCTGTTTCATAATATTCCATTTCTGTCCCACTATCACATCTCTCTCTCTCTCTCTCTCTCATCTCATCATCCATCTTGCTGTATACTCTCTCTCTCTCTCTCTCTCTCTCTCTCTCTCTCTCTCTCTCTCTCTCTCTCTCTCTCTCTCTCTCTCTCTCTCTCTTCTCTCTATGTATCTCTCTATGTATGCCTCTAAATTATCACATATTTATGGCATACGCGGGGTTAACTGGCTATGAAAGAGAAGTGAACGTAGTAGTTAGTAAATAACTAACTATTGATCAATCGACTCAGTGCTGTTATGTCATTTTTACTACATATTATTATTATTATTATTATTACCAAGGAGCGAGATGAGGTATCATCACGTGGTGAAATTAGTTTCTGCTGCATGATCTAGTATGTATGTTCACATTACAAACTTCACAAACACACACACACACACAGACACTCACACACACACGAACACACACACACACACACACACACACACACACAGATATATGCTAAAAATCACAGACCCAAAGATTTAGCATGTACGCAGTTGATTTCTCCTAGCTCTGAATGTTTTATAAAATAGTCTATTTAGTCTCTTTCTCTGGTTGCCTGTCTGTCTGACTCTGCCTCTGTCTCTGTTCTCTCTCTCTCTCTCTCTCTCTGTCTCTCTCTCTCTCTCTCTCTCTCTCTCTCTCTCTCTCTCTCTCTCTCTCTCTCTCTCTCTCTCTCTCTCTCTCTCTCTCTCTCTCTCTCTCTCTCTCTCTCTCTCTCTTCTCTCTCTCTCTCTCTCTATCTCTATCTCTATCTCTCTCTCTCTCTCTCTCTTTCTCTCTCTCTCTTTCTTCTTTATTTTCTCTACATCTATACCTCACTTCCTCTCGTGTAAACTGAAACACATCAGGCTCACTCATTATGTCACATTAAACACTAAACCATCGTTCTCTAATCGACATGACGTCATCATTCTTGGCCCAATAACCTTTCAATACCAGACTGGTTGACTATAAACTATCATCGACATGTTGGATGTCCGAATCGCAACGAGGCCAGCCGAGCTCTGGAATCCTTCGACCCTATGCTTTGGGAAATTAATGGTTAGTGTAGCAACAGTGGCAGTAGTAGTAGTAGTAGTAGTAGTAGTAGTAGTAGTAGCAGCAGTAGCAGCAGTAGCAGCAGCAGTAGTAGCAGTAGTAGTAGTAGCAGTGGTAGTAGTAGTAGTAGTAGCAGTAGCAGTAGTAGTAGTGATAGTGATAGTAGTAGTAGTAGTAGTAGTAGTAGTAGTAGTAGTACATGAAGGAGTGGTAGTACTAATAGTAGTAGTAGCAGTAGTAGTAGTAATGGTAGTGTTAGTAGTCGTAGTAGTCGTAGTAGTAGTAGTAGTAGTAGTAGTAGCAGCAGTAGTAGTAGCAGTAGCAGTAGTACTAGTAGTAGTAGCAGTAGTAGTAGCAGCAGCAGCAGTAGTAGTAGTAGGAGTGGTGGTAGCAGCAATAGTAGCAGTAGTAGTAGCAGCAGTAGCAGTAGTAGCAGCAGCAGTGGTGGTGGTGATGAGTGGTGGTAGTAGTAGCAGCAGCAGCAGTAGCAGTAGTAGCAGCAGCAGCAGCTAGCAGCAGCAGCAGTAGGAGCAGTAGTAGTAGTAGCGTAGTAGTGGTAGCAGTAGTAGTAGTGGCAGCAGTAGTAGTAGTAGCAGCAGCAGCAACAGCAGTAGTAGCAGCAGTACTAGCAGTAGCAGCAGTAGCAGCAGCAGCAGCAGCAGCAGCAGCAGCAGTAGCAGGAGCGGCAGCAGCAGCAGCAGCAGCAGCAGCAGCAGCAGCAGCAGTAGCAGCAGCAGCAGTGGTAGTAGTAGTAGCAGCAGCAGCAGTAGCAGTAGTAGTAGCAGCAGCAGCAGTAGCAGTAGTAGTAGCAGTAGCAGCAGTAGCGGTAGCAGCAGTAGTAGCAGTAGTCGTAGTAGTAGTACTAGTACTACTAGCAGCAGTAGTAGTAGTAGTAGTAGTAGTAGTAGTAGTAGTAGTAGTAGCAGGAGGAGAGGAGTATTAGTAGTAGTAGTGGTAGTAGTGGTAGCAGTAATTAATGAGAAAACCCAATGCGTCATCGCAAGGCAAACCGTTCGCTTAGAATTGTTTACAGTCGTGTCCAAGATGAAAGATTACACTCGTAAGTGACCTATTTTGACCTGAAGGACTGTGGTGGATTAATCTCTTTTTTTTTTTTTTTTGGTATGATCTGTAACTACAATGATTGGCGGTTATTTTCATACCAAAACATGATATATTATTTCGCTTAACCTACTTTCATTAGACACAGTTCTAAATGTCTATTATCCCAAGGCTGAGCCTCCATATGACCGTATATAGTGAGGTGGTTTAATCCCAAGATGATCTTACAAAATATAAAAAGTGCTTGAAGGACAAAAAACAAGAACTCACATATAAATGTAACTCCCGCAACTCCCGCTCATACTAAATGATTATGTCCAGTGTGCACTATAACGTGTGAAGTACATAAACATATAAATGTAACTCCCGCTCATACTAAATGATTATATCCGGTGTGCACTATAACATGGGAAGTACATAAACATATAAATGTAACTCCTGCTCATACTAAATGATTATCTCCGAAGTGAAGTACATACACATATAAGTTTAACTTCCCCTCATACTAAATGATTATCTCTGTGTGCACTATAACATGGGAAGTACACACACACATATAGTGTAACTCCCGCTCATACTAAATGATTATCTCTGGTGTGCACTATAACATGGGAAGTACACACACACACACAAACACATAAGTGTAACTCCCCTCATACTAAATGATTATCTCTGGTGTGCACTATAACATGGGAAGTACACACACACACACACACACACACACACATATAGTGTAACATACTAAATGATTATATCCTGTGTGTGTAACTACACACACACACATATAGTGTAACCCGCTCATAGTAAATGATTATCTCCGGTGTGCACTATAACATGGGAAGTACACACACACACACATATAGTGTAACTCCCGCTCATACTAAATGATTATCTCCGGTGTGCACTATAACATGGGAAGTACATACACATATAATGTAAGTGTAACGGTGTGCACTATAACTGCTCAGTGTAACTCCCGCTCATAGTAAATGATTATATCCGGTGTGCACTATAACATGGAAAGTACACACACACACATATAGTGTAACTCCCGCTCATACTAAATGATTATCTCCGGTGTGCACTATAACGTGTGAACTACATAAATATATAAATGTAACTCTCGCTCATAGTAAATGGTTATATCCGGTGTGCACTATAACATGGGAAGTACACACACACACACACACACATATAGTGTAACTCTCGCTCATACTAATAAATGATTATCTCTGGTGTGCACTATAACATGGAAAGTACACACACACACACACACACATAGTGTAACTGCTCATACTAAATGATTATATCCGGTGTGCACTATAACGTGTGAACTACATAAATATATAAATGTAACTCTCGCTCATAGTAAATGGTTATATCCGGTGTGCACTATAACATGGGAAGTACACACATATAGTGTAACTCCCGCTCATACTAAATGATTATCTCCGGTGTGCACCATAACGTGTGAACTACATAAACATATAAGTGTAACTCTCGCTCATAGTAAATGGTTATATCGGTGTGGTGTGCACCATAACTAAATGATTATCTCTGTGTGCACCATAACGTGTGAACGACATAAACATATAAGTGTAACTCTCGCTCATACTAAATGATTATCTCCGGTGTGCACTATAACATGTAGTGCAACTATAACATAGGAAGTACACACACATATAGTGCAACTCCCGCTCATACTAAATGATTATCTCCGGTGTGCACTATAACATGGGAAGTACACACACATATAGTGTAACTCCCGCTCATACTAAATGATTATATCCGGTGTGCACTATAATGTGTAAAGTACACACACATACGCGTTGCATTTCTTTGCGAGACTAAATCGAAATTTTCGATAACATAATCGTCGCTTACTTCATCAAATGTTTGGTTTCAAAATGTCAGGTTTACATCTCACGAGAATTTCACTCGGGGAGGTCGATTTAAGATTTATATTACAGGAAGTTCTACCTCTGTGAGACATCATTTTTTCATTATACGAGCAGTCAAATTATGGAATAATTTACTCTTCAAAAAAAAATAAATGCAAACAGTATTAATTCTTATCATTGATATGGAGCTCTATAATTTAAAATATTTTGTATGATGAAAGAATGTGCATTGTTCTTATTGATTACTATTATGTTCAATCATTTTTAAAACTCCATGATTATTTTGAGATGTATGGGGCATCTAAAGGTCAAATGCATATATATAGGTCAAATGATATATATATATATATATATATATATATATATATATATATATATATATATATATATATATATATATATATATAGCTTTGAAAAAGATATGATTAAGAATCATGGAATCAGATGACATAAGCATATATATTATTGACAAATTAAGTCCTACGCCACGCCCACGAAACCGTTAAACATGAGTGTGACTTTTCGGGTTTTGTTGTTGACATGACTGTGTTATATTGTCCCAACGACACAATGGAGTTATAACCACAAGTCGGACTTAAAGATCGTCTATTTGCGTGGATAATTCTGCTCTTGCACGACACGTATTCCTAAAAGTAAAACATAATGCGGCTACAGTAGGCTACGACCTTTCGCATATTATATGGCCCATTCGTGTGGAACACTCACTCTCCCACAGAGTCTTAGTAGAGAGTCAAAGTCACTGGCAATTTTAAGAAGAAGAAAAAAACAACTACCCATCAAGGCATATCTTTTTAACTAGCTTATAAAACCTTATTTTCGGAAAGGAAAAAATTATATGATTTTATTAATTAGCGCTGTATTCATCCTGTGTGTCTAGAAGTGTGTGTATGTGAACGAGTGAGTGAGTGAGTAAATGTGTGTGTGTATGTGTGTGTGTGTGTGTGTGTTTGTGGAATATGAATTCGTGACAGCTTTTGGTTTTAAATGCCTTTTTTTCTTCTTCTATGCGTTGTGGTTTTTCTTGTCATAAATTGCACACAGTTTTATGTTTCATTCGTGTAGCTTGGTGCGTGTACGTCATGCTGTGTATCATGTGTGTGTGTGTGTGTGTGTGTGTGTGTGTGTGTGTTTTTTTTTCTTTTCTTTGATACTGTATTGCGCCTCTAGAACCTTACCCTTGTAGGGACGAGTGCTCAATAGAAATGTACATTATTATTATCATTATTATTATTATTATTATTATTATTATTATATTATTATTATTATCATCATCATCATCATCATCATTAAATTGTTAAATTCATTCGAAATGAAATGCTACAGAAGAATCCTTGAGAGTTTCATAGACTGAACACAGAAACAACACACCCATATGAGAAGAGTTGCAGGTAAACGATGAATGGCTGGAACGGTCTGTCAGAGCTCAAAAGTTGAAGAAACACCTGTGGCCACATCAAACGACATGAAGGTTCATGAAGGATGGTTTTGGAGGGCAAAATGAGTGGGAAAAGAAACAGAGGGAAGCCACGCAGAAGATGTGAGAAAGATTTATAGAGGAAGCTTTTTTTTAGCGGGGGTGGGGGGAGGCGGTGAGGGGGGAAGCAGTAATAAAGGATTGAAGAATGGCACAGGATAGAGAGACATTCAGATGTGCTGTCAGGGAAGCAACATCCTATGGGATATATGTTTAATGATGATGATGATGATGATGATGATGATGATGATGGTGATGATAATGATGATGATGATGATGAATCATCGTATTTACAATCGCCAATTGTCCTGTCTCAGAAACAAACAAACAATCAAACAACAAACAAACAAACAAACAAAATCTAACCGAATTCGGTCGCAGATTGTCACAATTAATTTCCCAACATGGCATTTTGTCCAAAACTTCAGATTCTCTTTTCCAGCCTGATAACTTGGAAAGCCTTTTTCTTTTCGTTTTTGTTGTTCTTTTTGTTTACTCTTCCTCTTTCCAGCTGGGAACTTTATTAAGAGCTTTTTAGGGGTGTTAACAAAAACAACAACTCTTCCTTAAGAAGATGGGACTTGGTAGTCAAGTGACAAAGTGTCGGCCTTCAACCAAAAAGAAGTCGGTTCGAGCCCCGCCAACAGTTGAAAATCTTTCTCGACTTTCATCGAGCAAAAGTTCACCCTCCCCGCCCCCGCCCCCACTCCTTGTCCAGGTAGGTGGATCGACACCTAGTTCCGTCGGAGACGGACGATAAAAAGGAGATTCCGTTAGCAGATCACAGTACTGTGTGCACGTTAAAGATCCCTTGCCTGTGTTTACAGGGCAGTCCGGGCAACATTTAAAAAATCCTACCACAAAACCTGTTATCACCTTAGTTGTGGATGTGGGTAAATCAAATTAAATCAAATCAAATCAAAGCTTCCTCAAAAAGGGTGTATGTGCAGTTAGGACAATATCGTTCTGAGCCTACGAAATGTGATTGATAGGTAGAATTTTTGAATGTAGGTTCCTTTAACGAACGCATCGATGTCTAGGGTCATAATGCCACGCATGGTGACATTACGATGATAATATATGATGCGTTTGCGGTCGGCGATTAGATAAGAGCCAGTCAGCTGTTGAAAGGACCTTTGACCCCGCGAATTAGAGGTTAACCGCGTGTTGTAAGGTAACGAAACTATGCAGCTCTATGGGCCGCCGTAATGCCCTTTAAGTTAAAGGAACGTTACCGCTTTTTAGCACCAATGGGTAGGCCAGAGTGATTACAGTACCACGCAATGCTAGTGTAATTACAGTACCATGCAATGCGAGAGTAATTACAGTACCATGTAATAAGAATATGATTAGACCTCGTATGTCTGGAGTCGCCGAAGCTTGCTGCACGCACCGCACGTCATGATGATTCTTTAATGAACGGGCAGCCGCGCAATTGATCGCTTTTCCTCGCGGCGTGTTCTCCTCGTGGCACGCATCGTGATTGCGACTTTGTGTATTCTTTTCGAGGAGTGTGTCGAGAGCCTTGTAATACGTGTGAGATCAGTCTCGCTGGTACAGAGTACTAGATCTAGTACTAGAGCAAAAAAAAATGGTTGTACGTGTATCTTCAGATTGGATGAAAATTTGTTACTAATGTTGAAAGCAGAATCATTGTTGATATTCCCACTAATTAAAGATAAAAAAAGATTACCCCTTTTGGCTGTTAATGTTTAAACCATGCCGTAACAATGAAAATTGAGAGCTTTGAAAACATAACTTTGAAGCCACTTTTCTCAAAACTTTTTAATTTGGAGATACGTTTGTACAACGTTGTTATTGACTGAGTCTCGCTCCAATTAGACTCGACATGGCACTGGAGCCATGACCTTTTCTGTCACAGCTCAGCTGTTTTCTTTCCTTGAAGTTAGTCATTGTTTTCATAAACGAAAGATCGAGATCTGGTGGAATAAATCTGGAATCTACTCACTCTCTCTCTCTCTCTCTCTCTCTCTCTCTCTCTCTCTCTCTCTCTCTCTCTCTCTCTCTCTCTCTCTCTCTCTCTCTCTCTCTCTCTCTCTCTCTCTCTCTCTACTCTCTCTCTCTCTCTCTCTCCCTCTCTCTCCTCTCCCTCCCTCCCTCCCTCCCTCCCTCCCTCCCTCCCTCCCTCTCTCTCTCTCCTCTCTCTCTCTCTCTCTCTCTCTCTCTCTCTCTCTCTCTCTCTCGAATCAAAATGGCACTAGTCGAGCGTGGTGCCCTGACATTTTCCGTCACACCTTAGCTGTTTTCTTTAATTCAGGTCAGTCATCATTTTCATAAACAAAAGATTGACATCTGGTGGAATTGATCTGGAATCTACTCTCTCGAGTTAGCGGGTGGTTGGCAGGAGCTGCTGGTAGGATCTGCTTCTTCCCTTCCCTTCCCTTCTTTCACTTATACTATTTCTTCTTGCTGTTTCCTCTGTGTTCATCCTGAGATCGCCACAATGGTGGTCGGGGGTAAAAATTCAACGAAACAAACACACAAACAACAAACAAACACTCTCGAGCAATGCAATTCCTCTTCTTCTTTTTTATTATATAGCTTTTCAGGGGAATTTAGAGGAAGGAGTCAGATGAAAGATACGTGACTGTGCTTAAAGAATGTAAAAGGACCTACCTACCATCAGTAGCCCATCAACCACCCACACTCTCAACACCACCACACACAACTCTCAACACCATCAGACACAACTCTCAACACCATCAGACACAACTCTCAACACCATCAGACACAACTCTCAACACCATCACCCACATCTCTCAACACCATCAGACACAACTCTCAACACCATCAGACACAACTCTCAACACCATCAGACACAACTCTCAACACCATCAGACACAACTCTCAACACCATCAGACACAACTCTCAACACCATCAGACACAACTCTCAACACCACCACACACACCATCAGACACTCTCAACACCATCAGACACAACTCTCAACACCACCACACACAACTCTCAACACCATCAGACACAACTCTCAACACCACCACACACAACTCTCAACACCACCACACATCAACACCACACACACCTCTCAACACCATCACCATCAGGACACATCTCTCAACACCATCAGACACAACTCTCAACACCATCAGACACACCCACACCTCTCAACACCATCAGACACAACTCTCAACACCATCAACATCTCTCAACACCATCACCCACATCTCTCAACACCACCATCAACTCAACACCATCACCCACATCAACACCATCACCCACACCTCTCAAACACCATCACCCACATCTCTCAACACACACCACACACCACCCACATCTCTCAACACCACCCACACATCTCTCAACACCATCACCACACCTCTCAACACCATCACCCACACCTCTCAACACCATCACCCACACCTCTCAACACCACCCACACCTCTCAACACCACCACCCACACCTCTCAACACCACCCACACCCTCAACACCATCACCCACATCTCTCAACACCATCACCCCACACTTCAAACCACCCACACCTCTCAACACCACCCACACTCTCAACACCACCACCCACATCTCTCAACACCATCACCCACTCTTAACACCACACTCCTCAACACCACCCACACTTCAACACCACCACCCACACCTCTCAACACCAACACCTCTCAACACCATCACCCACACCTTCAACACCACCACACTTCAACACCACCAACACCTCTCAACACCACCCACACCTCTCAACACCATCACCCACATCCTCAACACCACCACCCACATCTCTCAACACCACCACCCACATCTTCAACACCATCACGACACCTCTTCAACACCACACCCACACTCTCAACACCATCACCCACTTCAACACCATCACCCACACCTACTCAACACCATCACCCACATCTCTCAACACCACACCCACACTCAACACCACACCCACATCTCTTCAACACCACCCACACGCCTAACACAACCACCCACACCTCTCAACCACCACCACCCACACTCTAACACCACCACTTAACACTCTCAACACCATCACCACACTTCAACACCACCACCCACACCTCTCAACACCCACCCACCACTCTAACAACACACTTAACACCACACCTCTCAACACCACCCACCACACCTAACACCACCACCCACACCTCTTAACACCACCCACCACACTTAACACCACCACACACACTTAACACCACACACCACACTTTAACACCATACTTAACACCACACTTAACACCACACACCACACTTAACACCACACACCACACTTAACACCACACTCTCAAACACCACACTTAACACCACACTTAACACCACACTTAACACCACTTAACACCACACTTAACACCACACACCACACTTAACACCACACACCACACTTAACACCACACACCTTAACACCACCACTTAACACCCTTCAACACCACACTTAACACCACCACTTAACACCACACTTAACACACCACACACTTAACACCACCACCACACCACACTTAACACCACACACCACACTTAACACCACACCACACTTAACACCACACTTAACACCACACTTAACACCACACACCACACTTAACACCACATACCACACCACACCACACACCACACTTAACACCACACTTAACACCACACACCACACTTAACACCACACACGACACACTTAACACCACCACCACACTCAACACCACACACCACACTTAACACCACCACACACTTAACACCACACACCACATTTAACACCACACACCACACTTAACACCACACACCTTAACACCACATACCACACTTAACACCACACACTTAACACCAACACCACACACACCACCACCTTAACACCACTTAACACCACACACCACACTCAACACCACCCACCACATTTAACACCACCACCACACCTCTTAACACCACCCACCACGCCTAACACCACCACACCTCTCAACACCACACACCACGCCTAACACCACCACCACACCTCTCAACACCACCCACCACGCCTAACACCACCACCACACCTCTCAACACCACCACCACGCCTAACACCACCACCACACCCACCACCACCACACCTCTCAACACCACCCACCACGCCTAACACCACCACCACACCGCCTCAACACCACCACCACGCCTAACACCACCACCACACCTCTCAACACCACACACCACGCCTAACACCACCACCACACCTCTCAACACCACCCACCACGCCTAACACCATCACCACACTCTCAACACCACCCACCACGCCCAACACCATCACCACACCTAACACCACCACCACCACACGTTCCGAGTAACACGTGCCACCACGCCCACCACCACCACACCTCTCAACACCACACACCACGCCTAACACCACCACCACACCTGATCAACACCACCCACCATAACACCAAAATACCATCACCACACCTAACACCACTACCACGCCTAACACCACCACCACCCTAACACCACCAACCACACGTTCCAGTATGCCAGTAGCCCCAACAACGTCTACTCGCCATCATGATCATAAAAAAAAGACCTCAATAACACCGTTACGAAAAAAGAATAAATAGAAATTTAAAACAAAGAGATATCAGATGACAACATGTTGGTGGGCGGCTGACGGGCGCTACTGATAGGCCTTACTTCCTTCCTTCCTTCCACTCTTCCACCTATCTTTTATCTTGCCAGTTTCCTCCTTAATTCACCCTGAGATCACCGCATAATGTGGTGGACGGGGAACATTTCCATCAATTTGTCGTTTGTCACAGATGTCAACATATTAATACACATGGTACTAATGATAGCAGGTAGGTTTGTGTGATTTGTTTGATTTGATTTGATTTACCAACATCCACAACTAAGGTGATCTCCGAGTTTTGGTAGGATTTTAATTTTTTCCCAAACTGCCCTGTAAACGGCCAAGGGATCTTTAACGTGCCCAGAGCGTTGTGATCTGCACACGGGACCTCCTTTTATCGTCCGTCTCCTGTGGGACTAGGTGTCGATCCACCTACCTGGACCAGGAGGGTAGAATTTGCCTCGAAGAAAACTCGAGAAAATGTTTCAACCCCACTACCTTTTGGTTGAGAGGCCGACCCCTTGCCTCTGGACTACCGAGTCCCAGTGGTAGGAAGGTCCTTTTACCTTCTTTAAACACGTTAACGTGTCTTTCATCTGACTCCTTCCTCTAAATTCTCCCTGAAAAGCTGAGGGTTTTTTTTAAAGAAAGAAGAAGAGGAAGTACATGTACATGTATAATGTACAGAATAAACAAAACATACGTGAAAAAAACCCAAACACACGAACGAACAAACAAACGTATCCTTGAAATAGAACCTTGGAAGCAGGGCCCAAGATGTGCTTATCTCTGGCCGTATACATGAAGTTTACGAAAACCAGCCTGTTTTACATTGGCATAGGGGGGAATCGGTAGTCCAGAGGCAAGATGTCGGCCTCGCAACCCAACAGTTGTGGGTTCAATCCCCGCCGACGGTTGAAAAATCTGGTCCCATCGGAGACGGACGATAAAAAAGAGGTCCCGTGTGCAGATCACAACACTCTGTGCACGTTAAAGATGCCTTGGCTGTTTACAAGGCAGTCCTGGCAAAATGAAAAATCCTATCATAAAGACCCCGAGATCACCTTAGTTGTGGATGTGGATAAAATCAAATCAAATCAAATTTAAAAAAAAAAAAAAAAAAACACTGGCATACGTGCTTGGTATCTACTTACCAGCCTCACCGTGGTGTAACTGAGAAGTTGGGCAATGACAGGCAATGTTACGCAGTCAGACAACGCCAAACGAAGAAAGAGTTTTAGTTTATCACTGTCTGTGACATTGACATCAATTCTAATCACCACCAACAACAACAAAAACCCACGTTCTCAAGTCGGGAAAAACGTTCATGGAGAGGGACTTTGCCCTCGGCAAAGATTCACTAAGGTGTAACCTGAATTGAAGGGGGTGAATGGTAATACATGTAATGATGTATTATAGTCCATTTCAAAACGCATGTCCACACATTTCGACGTATGTCTCATCAACCATAAATAGTACACAATAGAGTGAAGAACTTTGCATGCAGTCCTAGGTGGGTTTTTTTAAACCTTACGAATATTAAATATGAATTATGTACCTTTTACCGTTATTACGCAATCGCAAATTCCTTTGATGTTTCGCGGCGTTTTCATTTAAGTAGCCACAAGTATTATAATGTTTACGGTAACAGCGCATAATATAACGTTATTGGAGTTGTTT
>JAXRKP010000398.1:175000-190000 GCA_037039925.1 Doris montereyensis
AACGTAATGTTGAAGTGTATAATCGTAATGTATCGTTTTGATTGTGTTTAGTACGAAAAGAAAAGAAAAAAACCCCTTAAAATATCATGTTTTGATGTGATGTATTGGTAAGCAAGAAAGTCGAGCTCCCACAGTATCCCACAACTGGGTGTAGGAACGATAAGAAGACACCTATATCCCCTCCCCCCATCCCCCACATTTCCACGGTCCAGGTAGGTGGACCAACGACCCCACCCAGTCCTATCGGAGACGGACGATAAAAAGGAGGCCCCGTGTGCAGATCACAACACTCTGTTTCACGTTTAAGATCTCTTGGTTGTGTACAGGGCAGTGCGGGCAAAGATAAAAATCCTACCAACCCCACCCCCAGTATGTAAGGGGGAAAAATCATGCAGTCTGTGCTTCCTCCTTCTTCTATGGTTGATTGGTGGGCGCTACTGGCCGATCCTGCTTCTTTCCTTTTGACTCCGCCTCGCTGCTTCCTTTTAAATTCACCTCAAGATCACCTTGAGAACACCGTAGTAATTTGGTCGATGGGGTTGAATTTCAACGAAGCAAACAGACAAACAAAACAAACAAACACCATGTGACCACTTCGTATGGCGGACAGGGTAAATGATTTCAACGAACTAAACGAAACGAAAACCTTTTCTACTTCTACATCTGTCACGTTGTCGTCGTTGTTGTTGCTCGAATTGCCACCCAAAACAGTTTAGAGAGATCGACGGTGTTAAGAAACGTCTTATTAAAAAGGAAATGATCGTCACGACGAAGTTAGTTGTGCCGGGAATTTGCCGCGAGTCACATGTTCATCAGCCTATTATCAATGACGTCAGTGGCGGCAGCCAATCGACCTGTCACTTTGTTTGCGCACGTTTCCCACGTACCCGCTCACCGTTGTTAAGATTCACCGGCATGCGCGCTGCTCTTTGTTGCATCGGCGTATTGAACGCGCTGCTAGTGAACGGATGCCATCGCGGCGGAGGTGGACTGGTGGTGGTTTTCGGTTTGGTGACAGGGAGAGGGAGCTTTGGGTGAAAACGAAAGGAAAGGACATTCACGTAGCATTCGTCAAATTGTACTTTAGTTTTGTTTTGTTTTTTCTGCAGTTTTTCATTTGTGGTTTTTGTTTAATCTGTCTTTTGATTGGGAGGGGTGGGGTGGGGGGGGGGGGGTTGTCGATGATTCGATGATTTTGTTTTTGTTGTTATCGTTTTGTTGTTGGGGGAAGAGTTCAAGGATGCGAAGGGGAAGGGTTTGAGGACGAGGGGGAGGAGGGGTATACTTTTACGTTTTGCTCGTGTTCTTTCTTTTTTAATTTTCTGTTTGTTGTTTTTTTTTCTTCTTTATCATCTATATTTAATCTTTTCGTGTCTGGGTTTTATTTTCTCGAATTATTTGTTTCTCTTCATTTAAAACAATGCCATCGTACTTTCGGGGGGGGGGCGAGGGGGTTCTTGTATACACGTCACCAACTGTCTTTATTTAGTGTCTCTTCTAGATCTGTAGGCGGAGGACGGGGAGGTTCGATTTCTCTTCTTTCACTCAATCGCTTGTCTTTCAATTTGCTACTTTGTACTCTTAATTGGCCATGAGAAGACCGCATTTTATGGTGGACCAGATCAATGACATTGAAACAGGCAAGGAAACTAACTATATTATCTCCACCTCCCTCATTGTCACCTTTGACTGTGTTTATTTGAGTTTTGTTGTCTTTGACTCTTATTTCAAAGGTGCCGGTAGCTCAGCCCTTAAAGCGTCCGACTGCGGCTCAGGAGACCGCGAGTTCGCTTCCTGTCAAGGCAAATTTTGAGTGGGTGGTTGGCGGGTTCTGCTGGTAGGCTCCACTTCTTTCCTTTCACTCTTTCACTGTCACTTCTCTTTATCTTGCCGTTTCCTCTTACTGTAACCCTGAGATAACTGTATAATATGGTGAACGGGTCAAATTTCAATCAAACAAATGCAAATCAAATTGTCATCGTTTGTGGCTGGTCATCCTGTCGACCCAGCAGCAAATGGGTGACTAGGCCTTTAAGGAGGATTCGATGGTCAGCCAAAGGGTTCCCGGTGACCCCCCCCCCTCCTCCCCAACAGGTTGATTTTTTTTCTCTCGACTGAACCCCACTTACATGGGTAGACGCCTTGTTCCATCATATTTATTATTTGATTGGATTTTGATTGTTTTTTCTCTGGACTGAACCCCACTTAAATGGATAGACACCTTGTTCCATCATATTTATTATTTGATTGATTTCGACTTTTTTACTCGCTTTGCTAGGATTCGTGTCAATCCACCTACATGGACCAGAATTTTGCTGAGAAAACTTTTCAACCAGCAGGGGGCTTGAACCCACGACCCTTTTGGTTGAGAGGCCGACACATCACCTCTGAACTACCGAGTCTTCAGTCCCATCAGAAACGGAGGTCCCATGAGCAGATCTCATCTCTCTGTGCACGTTAAAGATCATGTGGCTGTTTACAGGGCAGTCACGGCAAAAAAAAAAAATCAAGTTGTAAAAAATCATTACTCAAAAACCCACGATTACCTTTTGTAAAGTTGTGAATGTGGGTAATATCATATCAACCAATCAATCAATCAATCAATCAATCAATCAAAAAGTCAGGTCTTTTCAAACTTGGCGAAAGTAACGTCGTCAACGTGGAAAGCAATGGTAAACTCACTACCATATTACTACATCTATGCCGTATTACTATGGTTAGAAAAAGTCCTTACTCCACTCCAGATGACCCTACGCTCAGTTCTGAATATGGGAACTTTATTTTTCTTTACTCTTATTTCATTAATTATTCAACCCTTTTAATGGGGTGTCGTTAAGCTACGATACCAACTTCCTACGCATACGATACCAACTTCCTACGCATATGATACCAACTTCCTACGCATGCAACTTCCTACGCATGCAATACCAACTTCCGACACATGCGATACCAACTTCCTACGCATGCGATACCAACTTCCTACGCATACGATACCGACTTCCTACGCATACGATACCGACTTCCTACGCATACGATACCGACTTCCTACGCATACGATACCAACTTCATACACATGCGATAACAACTTCCTACACATGCGATACCAACTTCCTACGCATGCGATACCAACTTCCTACGCATACGATACCAACTTCCTACGCATGCGGATAAGGCTTTTAGATTATTAAGCCCGTGGGGGACGGGGTGAGGGGGGGTTGGGGATGGGGTTGTGGGCATTTTTGGTAGGTCCTACTTGTTACCTTTTACTTGCCTTTCACTTTGCAGTTTCCTCTTAATACACTTTGAGATCACCCCGTATGGTGGACGGGGTAAATTGCAATTAAACGTATATGCAATTGCCCCCCCCCTCCCCCTATTTAACCGTATAGATCACCCCCTAAGATGCCTGTGTCTCTTTCTGGCTCAAGATATTCTTTTCATTTCATGCCAGATAAAGATGAAAGATAAAGATAGGTTTATAATTTGCATCCCCGCACAATTGCAGGCTCACCGACTGTACATTATTTACTACCCCCCCCCCTTCCCATGAGACCATTAATTGATTACCAAAGTTCTTTCAACCAACACTGGCAGGACTTTTGTCTATACCTGAGTGAAGTACCTTTCCTAAAGTCCAGGTTTCATGTGTACGTAATGCCTGATGCGTAATGCATGATGTGTGATGCGTAAACGATTGCATGGAAATTTTAACTAAGGTTTATCACGCATCACACACAACGCATCACGCAGACATGGGCACACCCTAGTGTTGAATTTCCATGTAATCGATTTTGTTTACGCATCGCGCATCACACACACAACGCATCACGCAGACATGGGCACACCCTAGTGTTGAATTTCCATGTAATCGTTTTGTTTACGCATCGCGCATCACACACACAACGCATCGCGTACCCATGGATAAGTGGCTGGAGAGCACAAGGTCACGTGGGCGGTTGGCGGGCGTTCCTGGTAGGGTCCTTCTTCTTTTTCTTTTTACTCTTTCACGTCTCTCTTACGTCTTGCTGTTTCCTCTAGTTCACCCTGAGATCACCACAGTGGTGGGCGGTGGGTACATTTCAATTAAACTAACGAACAAAAGTACAACATGGTTGTGAGAAGAAGATAACAACCAGCCCCTGGGCCAGTCAGGATTTTGAACCCAGTGTTATCGTGATTACAAATTGTTATTATGCAACATTATCGATTTCGCCACAACGCCTCTGGCATTACTGTATACCCTATAAAAGTGTGGCTATAATCTATCGTTACCCTACATTATAATAATAATGATAATACATGTAATAATAATAATAATAATAATAAGAAGAATAATAATAATAATAAGAAGAAGAAGAAGAAGAAGAAGAAGAAGAAGAAGAAGAAGAAGAAGAAGAAGAAGAAGAAGAAGAAGAAGAAGAAGAAGAAGAAGAAGAAGAAGAAGAAGAAGAAGAAGAAGAAGAAGAAGAAGAAGAAGAAGAAGAAGAAGAAGAAGAAGAAGAAGAAGAAGAAGAAGAAGAAGAAGAAGAAGAAGAAGAAGAAGAAGAAGGAGGAGGAGGAGGAGGATGATGATGATGATGATGATGATGATAATAATAATAATAATAATGTACACTTCAATTGCGCACTCTGCCCCGCAAGGGTAAAATGCTCTAGGCGCTTTTTCTACCTGTTCACCTGTAATTTGGCCTTGATGACTCCAGCAGAGCAGCTAATTGTACGTGAATGAGTGTACTGATGATGACTTTGTGTACCAACATAACCTTTCATTATCTAAGCCACCTTACTATACTCTATTATTACATGGAGGCTCAGATGATTAGCATCAATTTGTTTTGGTAGGGGAGGGCGGGGGGAGGAGTGGGGCAGTGGGAGAGGAGTGGGGAATAGTTCTGTTTCGCTGGCGCATATCTCACTGACCGCTCTTTTTCGCCGTATCATAGGAGGGACGCAATGCGAAGGCTCGAATTGAAAGAAATAACATCCCGTAGTTACGAAATTGGGAGTTGGGTCACTCAACTTACTGGTTGTGTGTGTTTATGTGTATGTGTATGTGTACGTATATGTGTGTGTGTGTGTTTTTGCAAGAAGTGTGTGTGTGTGTGTATGAAGAGAGCGTGTATGGAAGAGCATATAATAGTAGAGTAAGGATACATATTTTTGTTTGTGGTCGTGAGTGACCCGCCACGCTCAGAAGAAGTGTGTGTGTGTGTGTGTGTGTGTATGTGTGTATGTGTGTGTGTATGTGTATGTGTGTGTATGTGTGTGTGTTGTTTAAAATTACAAAAAAAATATAGGTAGGACTGGACCAATTAAAAAGAAAGGAGTAAGAGTGCTGGTTTTGAAGTTGATAAAAATTATAATTATTTAACAATAAGCGGGCGAAAGGGTCACCGATTCTTTCAAAAAAGCTAATTGATCAATCTCCTTCTTGGAATAGGCATTGAAACATTGCTAGTCCCTTATTCTCCCATTCTCAAGTCTCTGTATCCAGGTTCCTGATCAGTGCATAGGATGAGTACATCTAGTTTGGTTGACATCGTGAATTGATTTTTAAATAGATAATAATATTCTTAGAATTTTAAGAGATCGACATCTTTATAATACGATAATAATAATAATAATAATAATAATAATAATAATAATAATAATAATAATAATAATAATAATAATAATAATAATAATGCCTGCCTGACTGCCGAGCCATCAGAGCCGCAGGTGTCCATAACTAGCCTCCTGTCAGTTGAGGAAAGAACATGTAACTATTCAGTTCAATTCAATTCAAATTCAAATTTAAATTCAATTTAAAATACTTTTAATCAGCCCCGAAAGGCAATTATTCATATCCAGACAATGCAATTACAAAGCGCAAAATCTAATATAAAGTTTACCATTGACCAAAATCACTTGTTACATACACGGATTAAATTTTTTTATTTTTTTTATGTGATGGTTGAAGTTTCAAGGGTCTCTCCCACATCCCCCCACCCCCGAGGTCTGATGAAAGAAGAAGATTGATTATTGTCATGACATACCACCGTGTCTCCAGTGTGGCTCTCCAGAGTCGTGGGGGGAGGGCGGGGATAGGGGTGGCTGTATGATGCACAGTCGGAGGCAGTTTCTTCCCACTTGTTTCACGCACTCACTCACTCACCCAAAGGCCAGGATTTTCAGACCCCGGAGAAACCTCTATATCTATTGCAGTGATGTCAACTTATTGCTAAATTATAATGGATTTGTACGATTGTTACGAGAACAAATATTCTTTTCGAGATTGAAAACGCTTTTGGAGCTGTTTTTTTAATTTTCCTGTCCACTTTAAATTCTGGTAGCATTTTCATTCCTCCCCCCCCACCCCCCCACCCTCCTTCCCCAAAGCTTCCTCTTCTTGGCAAACAGTCTCCCACTTTTTCTATTCACGAGGTTGGCAGTTTGGTAAGTGCAATGACACAGACAAACTGGTCAGTGCAACGTATTAGAATGATATTGGATCAACGTTTTTCTTTATTGTATTGTTATGTTTTGTTGTTGTTTCTTCTACATGCACTAAGACAAAAAGGCATTGATAGTAAGACAAGCATTATCTCATTATTATTATTTTATTATTATTATTATTATTATTATTATTATTATTATTATTATTATTATTATTATTATTATTATTATTATTATTATTATTATTATCTTATTATTATTGATATTATTATTATTATTAATATTATAATAAGCATTATCTCATTATTATTATTATTATTATTATTATTATTATTATTATTATTATTATTATTATTATTATTATTATTATTATTATTATTTATTATTATTATTATTATTATTATTATTATTATTATAATAATAATTATTATTATTATTACAATGTATTATTATTATTACAATGTATTATTATTATTACAATTATTATTATTATTATTATTATAATATTATTATTATTATTATTATTATTATTATTATTATTATTATTATTAGTAGTATTATTATTATTAGTATTATTATTACTTTATTTATTTTATTTTCAGGATCGCCATTTCGTGGACTTTGTCCAGGTGACGGTGTGTGGCGGCAAAGGTGGTAACGGGCTGCAGTCCTTCTCCTCACTGCCCAACCAGGAGTGGGCGGGGCCAGACGGTGGTAACGGTGGCAACGGCGGCCATGTTGTTTTCAAAGGTCTGTGTCAGTGACAGTCTTCTTCATTCTTGTGTGCAGGTGGTTGACGGCCGCTTTACTTCTCACCTTACCTTTGGCAACCACTCCTTGGCAGTCACTATCCTTCTGGTTCACCCTGAGATCGCTGTATGATATCGTGGGCGGGGTGGTTTTCACCAGCAGACACAAATCATCATTCATCAAGAGAAACTTTGAGTCAAGGGACATGTCCAACGTGATGAGTACTGACTTTGAGATAAATGTGAAAGCCCCACAGGAACAAAGACAATAAGAGATCGAACCAAAAACAGAGGGCATAAAAACTAAGATAGAAATATAATCAACTCAGATGGTTTTACTTTCGGGCATGTAAACAGAATGAATGATAAGAGAATAGCTAAATCAGTATACAGTTCTAAAACCCAAGGTAAACGACCAAAGAAGAAAATTCGGAGAAAGTGGAAACAAGATAATATAAAAGAGGCAATAAAGCAAATGTCAGGACAGGGCAGCCTGGAGAAAGATCATTTCGGGCATCTAAAGCCATACACCGGAAGGTAGAATGAACTGATAAGGAAAGAAAGAAAGAAAGAAAGAAAGAAAGAAAGAAAGAAAGTAAAATACCCAGGGGTAACTATAGACGATACATTGCAATGGTAAGAACACGCTGAAACACTGTGCAGAAAAGCAAATTATGGTCTCTTAGTTTTCATTAAGGAAACTTGAGATTTGTTGGCCATATGTGGAGACAAATGGACGCAAAAAACTACCAACATCTGGATTCATAGAAGGGACAAGAGCTCGTGGCATACAAACGTACCACATACGTAACGGCGTTAAGACAAAACACGTCCGATATCACCACCAACTCGGATTTCACAAGAAGCGCTGATGACAGAACAACATGGAGAGGGATGGTCGGCAACGTGTTGAATTGCGCAAGCCACAAATGATGTGGTGATGATGAAGGAACCTTTACATAATCATGTCCTAAGTATGTCAACGACATGTTCTATACAAGTCTTTAGTAAAACCAGTCTTGAATTATAGTAACTGTGTCTGAAAAAACCACCAGACCTAGATCTGTCTATACAAGAAATTGAGAAAGCGCAAAAGAATGCAGCGCGTTCCGTAACTAATGATTACACGTTATACGCGAAAGTAAAACAAAGATCAATGTGAATCAATTAAAATGGATACCTTTAGAAGAACATAGAGTCAGAATGAAAATGACTATTTTTTCATCTTCAAGCAGTGATTGTCATCTGAAATAATGTTATCCTAGAACAGGGATTCGGTAGTCTAGAGGCAAGGTGTCGGCCTCTCAACCAAAAGGTAGTTGGTTATAGCCCCGCCAACGGTTGAAAAAAAATTATCGAGTTTCTTTCGAGTAAAATCTACCCCCATCCATCCCCCCCCGCCATTCTGGTCCTGGTAGGTGGATCGACACCGTAGTCCCACCGGCGACGGGCGATACGAAGGAGGTCCCGTGTGCAGATCACTCTGTGCACGTTAATGATCCCTCTGGCTGTTTACAGGGCAGTCAGGGCGAAATTTAAAAAATACTATTAAAACCCCCCCCGAGATCACGTTAGTGGTGGGTGTGGGTAAAATCAAATCAAATCAAAATATCCTAGAACTGTAAGGCTGTAGAACAAACTGCCAACAGAAATTAAACTCGGTATCCGCACTGGAGACTTTAAAAACGGAATTGAAGAGACCCCTTTAGGATTCAAATCGGATAAACATTGTCAGGTTTAAATAAAAGATTCCAGAATATTGTGTTAAATTCAAGAACATGCGAGTTGACAGCAATACGTTGTACTCAAGAACTGAGTTGGTCAGTTGTTGTTATTATTATTATGAAGAAGAAGAAGAAGAGGAAATCCTTTGCTGGTTCCTCTATGTTGATGAAAAACGATGCCTGATCACGTCTGATCACGTGATCCAACCCTAGCAAGGACGTATTATAAAACCACCCAACGCCAATCAATAGAGAAAGTCTTCTATTCTAAAGTGGTGATGAGAGTGTTACAATAAATGCTCGAATATTTTCCTATAATGAGATACTATCATTGCATTTTGTGTGTGTGTGTGTGCGCGCGTGTGTGTGAGAGTATGTGAGAGTATGTGTATGTGTGTGTATGTATGTATGTGTGTCTGTGTGTATGTATGTGTGTGTATGTATATGTGCGTGTGTATTTGTCCTTTTTTTATCCTTTCTCCTCTCCATATCGTGACTTGACATAATGACGTAATGACGTAATGACCGCACGCGCAGTTAGACGCTTGTTGTCAGGCCTGCGACTGGGAAGATAAACTGTGCGTTCATATTGGCTTGCTTTTTTTCCATTGTGTTTTAATCGATGTGTTGTTGTTGATAAGTACAAGGATAAAGATAATAATATGCATAAAACAAATACATAATGTGTAAAATGATAGAAATAAAGAAATGTGTTGATTACTGGCGTGTATGAGCACGATACATACATCCACCCCACCCGTGCCCCATCCCTCTCCTTCACACGCACACATACACACATTCGCATACTTATTACACACACACGCGCACACACACAGATACACTCTTTTCGCCACCATGAGGTTATTGCAAAATTTGATTATCATTTTATGATATCACATTATTCATCTATATTACTATATGTTTATCTATCTATCTATCCCCACTCCTTCTCTTCTTCTTTTTCTTTTTTTTCTTTGACTCCCCCCCCTTCTTCCTCTTTGTTCTCTCTTCGTCCTCCTAATCCTCTGTCTCTGTCTCTGTCTCTGTATCAAGTCTCTCTATTCTCTCATTCTCTCTCTCTCTCAAAAATCTCTCTCTCTCTCTTCTTTGAAACTCTCTCTCTCTGAATCTCTCTCTCTCTCTCTCTCTCTCTCTCTCTCTTCCTTTTCCATCATCTGTCTCATATCTCCTCTTCCTTTTCCTCTTTAACCTTTTCTCCTTCTTTATCGTTGTTCTCTTCCTTTTCCTCCATTTTCTTTTCCTCCTCTTCATCATCGTTGTCGTCCTCTTTTCCTTTTCTTCCTCTTCGTCATCCTACTTCTTCTTTGCCCCCACCCCTCTTCTTCCTACTTGTTCTGCTTCTGAAAAACCTGATTGATTCACGTATACTTAGAGCATTGCTGCCAGCCCTTATGATCTACACATTGACATATTCAAATGTTAATTTATGATCTACACATTGACATATTCAAATGTTAATTCTTATGATCTACACATTGACATATTCAAATGTTAATTCTTATGATCTACACATTGACATATTCAAATGTTAATTCTTATGATCTACACATTGACATATTCAAATGTTAATTTTATGATCTACACATTGACATATTCAAATGTTAATTCTTATGATCTACACATTGACATATTCAAATGTTAATTCTTATGATCTACACATTCGGATATTCAAATGTTACTTCTTATGATCTACACATTCAGATATCCAAATATTAATTCTTATGATCTACACATTCAGATATCCAAATATTAATTTTATGATCTACACATTCAGATATCCAAATGTTACTTCTTATGATCTACACATTCAGATATTCAAATGTTACTTCTTATGATCTACACATTCAGATATTCAAATGTTACTTCTTATGATACACACAGGAGGCATTGTAGCAAAACTGTAATATTGTTGTGAGCTTATAATTGTCTCGACACCGGTTCAAACCCCATGGTTGGCCCAGGTGGGTTTTTTTTTCTCTCACAACATTGTACTCTTAGTTAGAACGGTGATTCACTCTTTTCCCTCACTTGATTCAGGTGTGAAAAAAGAACCCAGCTATAAGTAGAGACATACAATTTTCAGAATGTTTGTACAAAGCCTCTTACAGGCTGCTTGTAAAGTATGCTCATAAAGGAGTTTAGACGGGCTGTGAATGGAATGGCCTGATGGGGCGGGGAGGGGGAGCTCGCCAATCACGTACAGTCGGTGAGTTTGTACCTATGAATGTGGGGATAGAGACTATAAGTCCACCTTTATCTTTACATGTATAATTTAATGAGTTAAAGTGCATCCTTATTACCATCTTAGTGTAGCATAACCAGGAGTCTCTTAGCTATCTCTCTCTCTCTCTCTCTCTCTCTCTCTCTCTCTCTCTCTCTCTCTCTCTCTCTCTCTCTCTCTCTCTCTCTCTCTCTGTCTGTCTGTATGTCTCTCTATGTGTCTCTTTCTCTGTCTCTAAGGCTCTCTGTCTCTCTGTCTCTCTGTCTCTGTCTGTCTGTCTGTCTGTCTGTCTGTCTGTCTCTCTCTCTCTCTCTCTCTCTCTCTCTGTCTCTCTCTCTCTCTCTCTCTCTCTCTCTCTCTGTCTGTCTGTCTGTCTGTCTCTCTCTCTCTCTCTCTCTCTCTCTCTCTCTCTCTCTCTGTGTCTGCTCTCTCTCTCTCTCTCTCTCTCTCTCTCTCTCTCTCTCTCTCTCTCTCTCTCTCTCTCTCTCTCTCTCTCTCTCTCTCTCTCTTCTCTCCTCTCCCTCGTCCCTCCCGGTCCCCCCTCTCCGACTCTCTCTCACTCTCCACCTCTCCGTCCCTCCCTCTCTTTGCTCTCTCTCCCTCTCTCTCCCTCCCTCCCTCCCTCCCTCCCTCTCTCCACTCCCTCTTACTCTCTCTCGCACACACACAAAACACACACACACACACACACACACACACACGTGGACGCGCACCCACTCACCACCTCAGTAGAGCACATTATGTCGAATGCAACATTTCACAATCACTATACAGTTGCGTTACAGCTATAACCAGATAGGAAAAAAAAACATACACGAAAACCCAACACTAAAAAAACCATACTTTAAAAAAACCACACTAAAAAACCCAAACTACAAAACACATACAAAAAAAACCACACTAAAAAACCACACTAAAAAACCCACACTACAAAACCCATACAAAAAAAACCCAGACTAAAAAAACCCAACCCAAGGTACGGGTTACGAAAGAAGGGCAAGGGACGACGGTATGATTCTTATCACGTGGTATTAGCCAGTCATGCCTGTGAGACACAGCCGCCTATGCCATCTCAATCTACAATGGGGACTCGGTAGTCCAGAGGGAAGGTGTCGGCCTCTCAACCCAAACGTTGTGGGTTCAAGCCCAGGTGTCGATCCATCTACCTGGACTAAGAGGGGTGGGTAGGGGTATTGTGGGTAGATTTTTCTCGAAACAAAATCGAAAATTTGTTTCAACTGCTGGCGGGGCTCGAACCCCTCTACCTTGTGGTTGAGAGGCCGACACTTTTATTATTTGGACTACCGAATATTATTATTATGATACAGACACAGACAACTATGCTATTTTTACAAAGGGGACTCAATAGTCCAGAGGAAGTGGTCGGCCTGCAACCCAAATTGTCGTGGGTTCAAGCTTTGCCGACATTATTGAAAAAATGTTCTCGTGTAAAATCTAGCCCCCCCTTTTCCCCCCTCCTGGTCCAGGTAGGTGGATCGACACTCAGTCACATCGGAGGCGTGAGGATAAAAGGAGGTCCCGTAAACATATCACAACACTGTGCACGTTAAAGATCACTTTTGGCTGCAATCCGAGCAAATAAGAAAGAAAAAAAACTCGCAAGAAGAACAAGTGTGGCGTTGGATGGGGGCTACATTGAGAAATCAAAAGAAGAATAAGTGTGGCGTTGGATGGGGGCTATATTGAGAAATCACAAGAAGAATAAGTGTGGCGTTGGATGGGGGCTACATTGAGAAATCGCAAGAAGAACAAGTGTGGCGTTGGATGGGGGCTACATTGAGAAATCGCAAGAAGAACAAGTGTGGCGTTGGATGGGGCTACAATGAGAAATTGCAAAAAGATTAAGTGTGGCGTTGGATGGGGTTACATTGAGAAAGCCGCAGACGAGCGTCAAGACTTTTTATTTGATTTGATTTACCCACATCGACAACTAAGGTGATCTCGGGGTTTTACAATAGGATTTTTAAATTTTGCCCGGACTGCCTTTGTAAACCGCAAAGGCATCTTTAACTTGCCTAGAGTGTTGTGATCTGCACACGGGATCTCCTTCTTTTTATCGTTCAGTCTCCGATGGGACTAGGTGTCGATCCGCCACCTTCCTGGACCAAGAAGAAGAGGAGGAGGGGGGGAGAGGGGGTTGTTGATTCTGTTCGATTAAAAAAATAAAACAACTCGACAAAATGTTTGGACCGTTGGCGAGACTCGCTGCTCGAACCCATGACCTTGTGGTTGAGAGGCCGACAACTTGCCTCTGGACAACCGAGTCCCCTGTAAGTGTAAAATGGAGAACAGAGATGAGAATAAGGCGACAGATACACTAAGCCCGTCCGACAGTTGAAGACAGTTGAAGACAGTTGAAGACAGTTGAAGACAGTTGAAGACAGTTGAAGACAGTTGAAGACAGTTGAAGACAGTTGAAGAAGACAGTTGAAGACAGTTGAAGACAGTTGAAGACAGTTGAAGACATTAGTAGTAGTAGAACAGTTGAAGGATACAAAACTGTGAATGTGTGGCGTCCGCTATTTGTTGCCTTCATCATAATTTTTTAAATATTATTATTAATTTAGTATCGAAAAAATATGAAATCGGCTCTAATCTTGTGATCATAATTTTTTAAATATTATTATTAATTTAGTATTGAAAAAAATATGAAATCGGCTCGTGATCATGATTTTTTGTGTGTGTGTTATTAATTTAGTATTCTTCCCTGAAATCTTGTGATCATGATTTTTAAATATTATTATTAATTTAGTATTGAAAAAAATGAAATGATGATGTGATCTTGAAAAAATCATCATCATTTTTTAAATATTATTATTAATTTAGTATTGAAAAAAATATGAAATCGGCTCTAATCTTGTGATCATGATTTTTTAAATATTATTATTAATTTAGTATTGAAAAAAATATGAAATCGGCTCTAATCTTGTGATCATGATTTTTTAAATATTATTATTAATTTAGTATTGAAAAAATATGAAATCGGCTCTAATCTTGTGATCATGATTTTTTAAATATTATTATTAATTTAGTATTGAAAAAATATGAAATCGGCTCTAATCTTGTGATCATGATTTTTTAAAATTATTATTATTAAAGGTTATTAATTTAGTATTGAAAAAATATGAAATCGGCTCTAATCTTGTGATCATGATTTTTTAAATATTATTATTAATTTAATATTATTATTATTATTATTATTATTATTATTATTATTATTATTATTATTATTATTATTATTATTATTATTATTATTATTATTATTATTATTATTATTATTATTATTATTATTATTATTATTTTGTTATTGAAGAAATATGAATTCTGCTCGGATCTTGCCTAGAAATAAATGTGGTCGCTCGTTTCAACATTGAAATCAGATTTTTTTTGTCTTATCAACCGTTAAAAAGATATTGGCAGTGAAAAATGACCCCGCTAAGCCCGGTGACGTCATCGTCAGCGAGCGACGCCATGTGTGAATGCCAGTCTCGTCCGTCTTGAAGGATAGAGTGCAGCATGCGGCACTTCAATCCGACTGTCCTCGAACAGGTGCCTGCACGCTGGACTCAGGTTAACTTGTCTGTCCGTCAAGTCTCTAGTCTAAGGCCTGCTCGGTTTGTCATCCTTCATTTGTTGTCTTCAAACCGGGCTTAGTATATCTCTTAAGGGGAGACTCTACTCTCAGACCACTTTTTGTTAATTTACAAACCTATAGGTGTCTTTTATGTTTTATACAAGTCAGATAGGCATCAGTATGCCATATTTGACTGCTTTTCCTAGATTGCATGTTATTTTTTTGCGTGGCGGGCATAACTCGGGGTCCAAGACC
>JAXRKP010000398.1:197500-202500 GCA_037039925.1 Doris montereyensis
CCTGTCCAATGACAACCGTGCCCCTACTGCATCAGAGCCAGGGGGACTTGGCCAGGAGAGAATGCTGATGGTGGAATTAAAAACAATGGCCCATGCTGGATTGGTAAATAGAATTTAAAAAAGGAAAAGGACTTTTTTTTTTCTTTTTTATGACGAAGGATTGAATGAAATGATATGAAAGCCCCACAAGAACAAAGACAAGACAGGATAAATACAAAGGTTTTTGACAGAAAAAGTGGGTTCGATTCTAGTGATGCCCAAAGATTTTATTTCTGTCTTTTCCTTTGTATTTGTCTTGCCTTTGTTCTTACGAGGCTTTCATATTAATTCATGTCATTATTCATCACTTCCAAAGTTCCTTTATCCTCACTGTTTATCTTTTTTTCTCGTTTATAATACAAGAAGTGCTGGTAGCTGATTCGATTTTGATTTTGCCCACATTTACAACTAATGCTCTATCATTCGTCTCCGATATGACTAGGTCTAGGGGAGGGTGGAGGGTGATGGAGAGGGGGTGGAGGGGGGTGGGATGGAGGGAGGGGCTAGGTTTTACTAGGAAAAAACTTGTGACAATTTTTATACTGCCGAGTGTGAACCCACAACCTTTAGGTTAAGAGGTCGACGTCTTGCCCCTGGACTACTCAATCCCCCTGCACCGGTAGCTCAGCGGTAGAGCATCTAACTACCACTCCGAAGAACTGGGTTGGATTATCAATCCGGAAAGATTTTCTGGCTCCTAGTTTTATCGACCCAGCAGCGAAATGAATAGCTAGTTCTAGTATTAGACTTGGCGAAAGTAAAGTCGGCGTGGAAATGGGGAAAGCAATGACATGACTACACGACTACATTAATGCTGTGAGCTTAGAAAAAGCAATGATAAACTATCACATTAATGCTGTGTGCTTAGAAAAAGCATTGATAAACTATCACATTAATGCTGTGAGCTTAGAAAAAGCAATGATAAACTATCACATTAATGCTGTGTGCTTAGAAAAAGCAGGACTCTACCCCTGGCTGCCGTACACTCAGCCCTTAGCATGGGTCGACACCTCGTCCCACTGGAGATTAACGATGAAAAGGAGGTCCTGTGTGCAGTAGCAGCAGCAGCAGTAGTAGATGTAGTAGTATTAGTATAGTAGTAGCAGTAGTAATAGTAGTAGAAGTAGTAGTAGATGAAGTAGTAATAGTACTTGTAGTTATGGTAGTAGTAATAGTAATATTAGTAGTGGTAGTAGTAGTACATGTAGTCGTAGTAGTACATGTAGAAGTAGTAGTAGTAGTAGCAGTAGTAGAAGTAGTGGTAGTAGTAGTAGTAGTAGTAGTAGTAGTCCCAAGGCAAGGTGTTGGTCTCTCAACTCAAAGGTCGTGGGTTCTAGCCCCGACGGCTGAAAATTTTTGTTTTTTGGGGTTTTTGGAGTAAAATCTACTGCTCCCGACAAGACGACGAAAGCTGTAACGGTAGTGGTTTACATTGATTACTTTAGACTTTTACGTAGTTTAGTTGTCTGTGTTTTCCGTGCTTAAATAAAAAATGATTTCATCTTGTTACTATGTAGTTAACCTCAACTGAAAGGCAGAACGAACGCATTTCTTTCAATGATTCTCACACATTTTGTTTTCTCCTTCACAGATCGGCTTTCCCAATGCCGGCAAGTCCAGCCTGTTGCGGGCAGTCTCTAGGGCCCAGCCAAAGGTCTCTCCCTATCCCTTCACGACTCTCAACCCTCATGTGGGTATGGTGCTCTACGACGATCACGTCCAAGTGGCAGGTGATGATTGGAACAGCTCTTTTGTCACAGTCCTGCGTGGTCTTTAATGCAGTGTGTTTCCCTCTATCTATCCCACCCCACAAGCCAACCTCCCACACCTACCTCCCTGGGGACGTCAGAGTACTCCACAAACCCTAAACTTTTCGAGATGTGATCCGAGTCTGAATCATACTATAATACGCAAGTGGCAGGTGATGATTGGTTCAGCTCTTTTGTGGCAGTCCTGCGTGGTCTTAAGATCATGAGGTCCTGGGTTCGAATCCTAGCCAAGCTGGTGCCGACGACACTGTGTTCCTTGGGAAAGACACTTAACACACATTTTCCCCACTTGCCCTGGGTGCAAAAGGGTACAACAAGCACTAGCTTGGGAACCTGCATCAGGCTAGCGTCCTGTCCAGGAGGTGATTATTATCACCTGTTCCGCTTTCGCGCTATAGACAAGAGGAACCAGTGTACCAAATATAATACAAATCGTTTTGTAAATGGCGGAGGAGAAAGAATTTTAGCGTGGAAAAACAACATTTTGAGAAAAATGCAAGTAAAAAATCAAAAGAAAATAACACAAAACAAATGCTTCAGACGGGTTTCCTTGTTGTAGTAGCCCCCTTATTCTTTCGACAGTCTCTGGCATTGTTATTTCTGTAAATAGGATTATAAATCTATGTTTAGATGTGTACTGTTGTGAAAACAGACGTCGAAATGACCAGTTTTTGTTCTTTTCCTCTATATCCTAGGCTTGTGCGCGTGTTTAAAACACACTGACGCGCAACGCCTCTTATATCACACAGCGATGGGAGACGCGTTCATCGATATCAGCAAATGAGGTCAAGTCGTGTGTTGCCACATTTGGCGATTAACCGCCAATATACGGGTTTTTACTGCCATTTTCTCAGTCAGTGTTAGGATAATTTATGTCAAAATTTTGATTGTTTTTACCTACCCTGGTCTACAACATATTTTGTAAAAAAAAAAGTTATACGTCATGTGGACACTTTTCTGCCATGAACTTGTAGAGAAATGATCGTTTTACCCGAATATGCAAAGAACAGAAAATCAACGTTTTGGTCCAAAACTCGCCAGTCCAGGTGCTGCCCCCCCCTTAATTGTATGGCATTGATGAATTGTTACAGTTATGTCCCCTTGACCAGAAATGTCTTAAGATTGATTTTTTTTTGCAAGGTGAAATCAAACAATCACTTGATCTACAGTTGCTATTATCCCAATGTTTACATATGGACGTCACAGTCTCTCACCGTCAAATATTCCAATGTTTTTTCGTTTGATGTTCTTTAATCACGGGAATGGGTTGGTATGGATTAGATTAATGAGTTATGAAAGATACATTGATGTATTGCCTTTGATGCGCTTAAAAATCAAAGTGGCAGTCTTGATTTGAATTCTTTTTTTGGAGCAGAGGTCAGTGGAGATCTTTTACTAAAGAGACTGCCTCGTCATATTCTCTCATTTGTAAGATTAAACGCACGGCATAGGGGAACTCGGTAGCCCAGAGGTAAGGTGTCAGCCACTCAACCCACAGGTCGTGGGTTCAAGCCCCGCCGATGGTTGAAAATTTTCTTGATTTCTTTTTGGGATTAAGATTATTGCCGCTTACATTTATATATAAAAAAAAGCATGTTCCGCGTGATACCAAGCACGATTATTAGATCGAGTCAGTACTCAATACTAAGGTTAGCGAGTAGGCGTGAACGAAGCTATTACAACTTTTTAATTATAAAACCGGTTGAAAATGGCAGCTTGGATGAATGACGATTCTTCTTCTAAAAAGAGGGAAATAATGGCATTTTCCATCATTAAAAGTCTTTTCTGGTTGAAAGATTTCTCAAACGAAAACAATCTTTGGATCATTTAGAACCTATCTGCAAAATAGCTATCTGCAAAATAGGGTTACTCTAAGTGGCTTGGCAACAGAGCCTTTGAGTATTGACACACAAAAAACGCCCAACTCAAAATGATATATTCCAAGCATGTCACACCCAAGTACCAAATATGATTATTAAATCGGATTAGTATTCGATACTGAAGCTACACAGGTAGGCGTGAATCAACTTTTAAAAAATTGATAAAACTGTTCGAAATGGTGGGCTAGCGAAATGAAAATGAGAAAATGATACTCACAAAGACAGGAAACAATGAAGTCTACATTAATTCAACGCCGCTTTTGGCAGAACGCTTTCTGAAACAAAAACGATCTGAGGAGGATATAATTGAAGCCGACATGCAAAATGTGGTTATTTTTAATGTTTTACCAACACAGTTTTTGGCGAACAAAGATCGACCAGCTCATAAAATTATATATATATATATATATATATATATATATATATATATATATATATATATATATATATATATATATATATATATATATATATATATATATATATATATATATATATATATATATATATATATATATATTTATAATATGCGTATCATGTGTGTGATTTTTATATTCATTACATTGTCCTCATGATTTCGTTGTTTACAGTAGCGGATATCCCCCGGCCTCATTCCTGGCAGCTACCAGAACAGAGGCATGGGCATCAGCTTCTTACGACACATTGAGAGATGCCTGTGTTTGATCTTCGTCATCGACCTGGCCTTGGAACATCCCTGGGAACAGTTGTATCGACTCCACTTTGAGCTGGATCAGTATCAGCAAGGCCTGTCCCAACGACCCAGCCTTCTGGTTGGAAATAAAATAGATTTGCCCGGTGCCGCGGAGAGGTTGGAAAAATTAAAAGAACGATTGCAAAGTGACGGAAGAAGAATATCTGATCAAAATAAAAGAAAGGATACTGGTGATGATTTTGAGAAAACCAGTGTTATTATTAAACATCATAGAACGGGTTTTGAGAATGATGAAAAGATTTCTGACGAGGATGATAATTCTTTGATTGTTTTGGGAGTTTCGGCAAAACAGAAGCTTGGCATGGATGACTTACTTCATTATCTTCGTGTTCTTTATGACAAACATTCATACAGATTATGAATAGATGGATGAAATATCAAATTTTCCACGTCTTTTGTTTATTTATTTATTTATTTATTGTTTATATGTGTGCCTTTTGTGTCTCAACATTCTCATGGCTTTGTATGTAAATTTATTGAGTGCAAACTGTGGACTGTACCCGTAAGTCAAGCTAAATATCTCTCTCTCTCTCTCTCTCTCTCTCTCTCTCTCTCTCTCTCTCTCTCTCTCTCTCTCTC
>JAXRKP010000398.1:212500-222500 GCA_037039925.1 Doris montereyensis
AACAATTCAATGTACGTATCCAGTGTGAGTGCTTCTCCTGTGACAACAACAACAACAACAACAATAACAACAGCAGCAACTCAATGTACCTATCCAGTATAAGTGATTCTCCTGCGATAAGGTAAAAGGAGAAAACAAAAAAAGTAAATAAAGATAAAGCAGTAATGCTTTCTTTACACTATATAATTGCTTACCGTTGTTTGGGTTTTTATAATGCAAAGCAACACTTTGAATCCATTTTCGGTTATCAACACTCAGTGGACTCAGTAATACAGAGGCAAGGTGTCGGCCTCTCGACTAGAAGGGCGTGGGTTCAACCCCGGCAGGTTGAAAAGTTTGTTTTGAGATTTTTTTCGGTGTATAACCTACCCTCACCCCTAGCCCCCCCCTTTGCGGTCCAGGTAGGAGGATCGACACCTAGGCCCATCGGAGACGGGCGATAAAAAGGAGGTCATGTATGTAGATTATTACAACATTCTGTGCACGTTAAAGATCATTTGGCTGTTTACAGGGCAGTTAGGGAAAAATTAAAAAAATAGCAATCCTACCAAAAAACCCCGAGATGACAACAGTTGTGGATGTGGGTAAAACCGAATGAAAACCAAAGAAGACTATCGGCACTCATAAAGACATTGTAGCCTCTGTATGGAACACACAATGACGAAATCCCTTTGAATTTCAGGTTGAATACGAAATACCATCAGAGACATTGGTAGCCTGTGGGAGGTACGTCACCATCTGGGGTCAAGGTCATTGTCCGGTCGACGTCGAATCGGCTGCTACGAAATTGACGAACGACCTAGAATACCACGTGGATCCACCAACCAGCGAGCGTGAAAGAGACACCGAAGGCAAACAGGGGCCGATCTTCAGAGGAATCCATCTGGTCATGAGTGACAGGTCTTGGCTGCAGCTTCAGGGCCGTTGTCAGTTCTTTTTTGAGAGATGGCGACCGCCAGAATCAGGACGAATGTGACGTCATAGCCACCGGGATTGACGCCAGCGAGAATTCCACGGCGGGACAATCAAATCACGGAGCACGCGGCCACCAGGTGACGTCACGAAAACGCGAACGCGATTCCACGGAGCTTGGTGTGGGTCGAGACGCCTTTCTCGACCATTCCATGACAACCAGACGACGGACTTTGAGTCCAGAAAGGGGATTGGTGGTGTGTCATAGACCGATGTGTTTGGACGAATTTGACCCTCGTGCTGGTGGGGACGGAATTGGGAGTGGTGAGCGGATAGATAAGGACTCCTGTAGAGTCACGTAAGGATTTTAGTCTCTGAATTCCGTCCCCTTCCCCCCCCCCCCCCTCACCGCCTCTTTTGGTCCTTTTCTCCTCGTTTCTACACACGAATCTTATTAAATAGACGACCGAATCGTCTTGGTTCAAGTCTGTTGGGTAAAAGAGCAGACGATAGTTAATGATAGGAAATAGCAGATGCCAACCGACAATAGAGAAGCGTTTGAAATTGTTTCCTTCTCTATAATAATCGTGCATACAATGTATTATTTTTCTATTGAGCGTAAAATGGCTGTGTGTGTGTGTTTGTGTGTGTGTGTGTCTTTTGAGAGTGGCTAACATAATAACAACAGCCTACCTGTTATGCTTTTTATTTTAGAAAATAAGAACAAATATCTATATACATGTATATAAAGCTGAACGTCTCTGACTATGACCGCTTATAACTCAGGAACCATTCAACCTCCGCAACCTCCATATTTAGCAGGTAGATTTCAAATAGCCTGCTTAATGTTTCTTAGCCAATAAACTCTTGGATCAAATCAGTATTTCAATTGATCGAAAAAAAGAAAAAGATTGTTTTGCCTGCGATACACAAAACCTATTTTTTTTTACTAGTACATTAGATCTAATTTCTTGAATTTTTTTATTAACTACAATGAAAAGCCCACACAACTTCAGTATCGAGTACTAATTTGATCTCACAATCGATCTTGATAACACGGACACAGTGGTTTCTGAGTCAACCACAGTCAAACTTCAAGAGACCCAGCATTATAATAGAGAGAAATCATAATCCAACATTATTTACTGGTATGCTTGTAAATCTATAAAATATATTAACCATAATCTTACATCACATCCAAGCCCTTCTAATCTTGTTCCCGTTTAAAGTGTAGACAAGGACAATCACTGCAACCGTCATTATTATCAATCTTCTTATCATCCCTTATCCTCCTAATCCTCATTCTTTTCCTTACCATCGTTCATCTTCAACATCAGCATTTCAATAATTATAACATTATCATGTTTATTATCATCAAACATGTCGATTTGGTTTAATCATATCTCTACAATCACAATCAGGTATTTCTCAATTAAATTGATAATATGTACTTTTCGTTTGGTTTCGTTCTATCTGGTTTATCTGGTTTCTATCTGGTTTCTATCTGGTTTATCTGGTTTCTATCTGGTTTCTATCTGATTTCTCTCTGGTTTCTCTCTGGTTTCTCTCTGGTTTCTATCTGGTTTCTATCTGTTTCTATCTGGTTTCTATCTAGTTTCTATCTGGTCTATCTAGTTTCTATCTGGTCTATCTAGTTTCTATCTGTTCTATTTAGTTTCCATCTGGTCTATTAAGTTTCTATCTGTCTATCTAGTTTTTATTTGATCTATTTTTCTATCTGGTATCTATTTGGTTTCTATCTAGTTTCTATCTGGTCTATTTGGTTTCTATTTGGTCTATCTGGTTTCTATCTGGTCTATCTAGCTTCTATCTAGTTTCTATCTGGTTTCTATCTGGTCTATCTGGTTTCTATCTGGTCTATTTGGTCTCTATCTGGTTTCTATCTGATCTATCTGGTTTCTATCTGGTTTCTATCTGTTTTTTTCTGGTTTCTATCTGGTCTATCTGGTCTATTTGGTCTCTATCTGGTTTATCTGGTTTCTATCTGGTCTATCTGGTTGATATCTGGTTTCTATCTGGTCTATCTGGTTGATATCTGGTTTCTATCTGGTCTATCTGGTTGATATCTGGTTTCTATCTGGTCTATCTGGTTGATATCTGGTTTCTATCTGGTCTATCTGGTTTCTATCTGGTCCATCTGGTTGATATCTGGTTTCTATCTAGTCTATCTGGTTTCTATCTGGTCTATCTAGTTTCTATCTGGTTTCTATCTGGTTTCTATCTGGTTTATATCTAGTCTATCTGGTCTATCTGATTTCTATCTGGTTTCTATCTGATCTATCTGGTCTATCTGATTTCTATCTGGTTTCTATCTGATCTATCTGGTCTATCTGATTTCTATCTGGTTTCTATCTGATCTATCTGGTCAATGTGATTTCTATCTGGTTTTTATCTGATCTATCTGGTTTCTATCTGATTTCTATCTGGTTTCTATTTGATCTATCTGGTTTCTATCTGGTTTCTATCTGGTTTCTATCTGGTTTATATCTGGTTTCTATCTGGTTCGTTTCTATCTGGTTTCTATCTGATCTATCTCGTTTCTATCTGGTTTCTATCTGGTCTATCTGGTTTCTATCTGGTTTCTATCTGATTTATATCTGGTCTATTGGGTTTTCAAAAAAATCTGGTTTCTATCTGGTTTCTATCTGGTTTCCATCTGGCCTATCTGATTTCCATCTGATTTCTATCTGGTCTATCTGATTTCTATATGGTTTCTATCTGATTTATGTCTGGTTTTTATCTGATTTCTATCTGGTTTCTATCTGATTTACGTCTGGTTTCTATCTGACTTCTATGTGGTTTCTATCTGATTTATATCTGGTCTATCTGATTTCTATCTGGTTTCTATTTGGTTTATATCTGGTATATCTGATTTCTATCTGGTTTCTATCTGATTTCTATCTGGTCTATCTGATTTCTATCTGATTTCAATCTGATTTCTATCTGGTCTATCTGATTTCTATCTGGTTTCTATGTGGTTTCTATCTGGTCTATAAATAAAACAATACTGTATTAATAAATATGTCTCGGGTGTCATTGACATTATTTACACCATGTTTGAATCTAATGTCTTTGAAGGAAGTTATGGGTTATCGACTTTAAAAAAAACGACAACATTAATCTGGCTGATTTTTTATTCGCAAACAAACAGGCTGAATACGAAATATCGCAGGAAAGATTTTATTTCTTTGATTTTTGATTTGATTTGATTTGATTTGATTTGATTTGATTTGATTTGATTTGATTTGATTTGATTTACCCACATCCACAACTTAGATGATCTTGGGGTTTTTGATAGGAATTTTAATTTTGCCCGGACTGCCCTGTAAACAGCCAAGGGATTTTTAGCGCGAAACAGGGTGTTGTGATCTGCACACGGCACCTTCTTTTTTATCGTCCATCTCCGATGGGACTAGGTGTCGATCCACGTACCTGGACCAGGGGCGGGGCGGGGGGGGGTTAGTTTTATTCGAAAAAAAACTCGTGAACATTTTTCAAGAATTCGAGGTGCTCGAACCCACTGCCTTTTGGTTGAGAGCCAGTAGACACCTTGCCCCTGGACTGCCGAGTCTCCCTTCCCCTTCCCCCACTGAATCCCCTCCTCTCCCCCGCCTCCCCCTCCGTCACAGGAAAACTACAACAACAACAACAACAACAACAACAAAACACCAACATAGTAATAAGACCAGCAGCGTATTGATCAAAGGAGTGAATTGGTACACGACTGTGTGTCATATCATATCAGTCTTAACAGGTGTAAAGCTAGACATCTTTGTATCATATCAGTCTTAACAGGTGTAAAGCTAGACATCTTTGTATCATATCAGTCTTAACAGGTGTAAAGCTAGACATCTTTGTATCATATCAGTCTTAACAGGTGTAAAGCTAGACATCTTTGTATCATATCAGTCTTAACAGGTGTAAAAAGCTAGACATCTTTGTATCATATCAGTCTTAACAGGTGTAAAGCTAGACATCTTTGTATCATATTAATCTTAACAGGTGTAAAGCTAGACATCTTTGTATCATATCAGTCTTAACAGGTGTAAAGCTAGACATCTTTGTATCATATCAGTCTTAACAGGTGTAAAGCTAGACATCTTTGTATCGTATCAGTCTTGACAGGTGTAAAGCTAGGCATCTTTGTATCATATTAATCTTAACAGGTGTAAAGCTAGACATCTTTGTATCGTATCAGTCTTAACAGGTGTAAAGCTAGACATCTTTGTACCATATCAGTGTAACAGGTGTAAAGCTAGACAGCTTTGTATCATATCAATCTTAACAGGTGTAAAGCTAGATATCTTTGTATCATATCAATCTTAACAGGTGTAAAGCTAGACATCTTTGTATCATATCAGTCTTAACAGGTGTAAAGCTAGAGCATCTTTGTATCATATCAATCTTAACAGGTGTAAAGCTAGACATCTTTGTATCGTATCAGTCTTAACAGGTGTAAAGCTAGACATCTTTGTATCATATCAGTCTTAACAGGTGTAAAGCTAGACATCTTTGTATCATATCAGTCTTAACAGGTGTAAAGCTAGACATCTTTGTATCATATTCATCTTAACAGGTGTAAGCTAGACAGTCTCGTACTTGTATCATATCAGTCTAAAAGGTGTAAAACTAGACATCTTGTATCATATTCAGTCTAAAAGGTCTACAACTAGACATCATTGTATCATATCAGTCTAAAAGGTCTACAACTAGACATCATTGTATCATATCAGTCTAAAAGGTCTACAACTAGACATCATTGTATCATATCAGTCTAAAAGGTGTACAACTAGACATCATTGTATCATATCAGTCTAAAAGATCTACAACTAGACATCATTGTATCATATCAGTCTAAAAGGTCTACAACTAGACATCATTGTATCATATCAGTCTAAAAGGTCTACAACTAGACATCATTGTATCATATCAGTCTAAAAGGTCTACAACCAGACATCATTGTATCATATCAGTCTAAAAGGTCTACAACTAGACATCATTGTATCATATCAGTCTAAAAGGTCTACAACTAGACATCATTGTATCATATCAGTCTAAAAGGTGTACAACTAGACATCATTGTATCATATCAGTCTAAAAGGTCTACAACCAGACATCATTGTATCATATCAGTCTAAAAGGTGTACAACTAGACATCATTGTATCATATCAGTCTAAAAGGTCTACAACTAGACATCATTGTATTATATCAGTCTAAAAGGTGTACAACTAGACATCATTGTATCATATCAGTCTAAAAGGTCTACAACTAGACATCATTGTATCATATCAGTCTAAAAGGTGTAAAACCAGACATCATTGAATGATATCAATCTAACGTTGCGAATACATAATATGAATCGATACATGTCGGTTTTGTAAATTGAAACAAATTTGAATAACAGAATAACCTTGAGAGAGAGAGAGAGAGAGAGAAATTGACTTGTACAGAATTCATTGCTTCCACTGAATATTTCATATTCAGAATCGATACTGCTTTTATAATTAACCGTTTGCTGTGTCTGTCGCTCTTTGTCTGTGACCAGAGAACGGTCATGTGCACAGGGTGCTCCACTTATAGTGAGATCTCTGCTCCACTAGAAAAAAAAAACAACTTTTAAATTTAAAAATAAATAAATTTATGAACATTTTGATATTATACGGACGTGTATGCAGATAAAATAACCAACAAAGTATTAAGAGAGAAAAACAACAACAATAACAATATGATACAAAAGAAAAGAAACCTAATAATGTATGCACATAAAAAGATGAAATGAAATTTTTAATGCGAAAAACCTTTTCCTTTCTTTAATTTAACTTTAAGTTCATAGATAGAGCAGGGAGCTGAAAGGTGCCAGAAACCTGCAGTACAGAAATGTCATTCATTCACACCGGGAGTCACAAGGGGCCGTTTTGATGCGGTTAATGGTGTCAAGGATTCACACTCACACTCACACTCTTGTGTAGCTGAATTATTACTTTTGTAGATCTATTCTTTATATATATATATATATATATATATATATATATATATATATATATATATATATATATATATATATATACTTTAATATATATATATATATATATATATGGCCGTTCTATGTGCGTCGAAGATTCTGTTTCCGAGCCACTGTGAGTGACCATATTATTTTACAAGTACATATAGGTTATATATGGATTCCAATATATTTTATATTTTATACATTATATATATATTTTTATTTATCATATAACATATATCTTTATACTTTACACCATAATTCTCAGTTGGCCGTTCTATGTGCGTCGAAGATTCTGTTTCCGAGCCACTGTGAGTGACCATATTATTTTACAAGTACATATAGGTTCTACATGGATTCCAAGATTTTTTATTTTTTATTTTTTTTATTTTTATTTAAGGAACAATTCTTCCAAAAGTGACGTGTAATTAAAGGACATTTAAAAAATTTTTTTTGGAGCTATTCTTTGAGTAGAAGCTTATATTTTATAGTATAGTTTAAAAATAAATCGAATAATAATAAATAGTTCAGGCCTATTCTGAGAACATCAGTATCGAGTACTGACTCTATAAAAAAAATCGTACATGTTATCACACAGGGTATAACGTGTATGTATGATATAATGTGGTGAAAAGCGATTATTTCTACAATACATGTATTATAAACCTGTGACTAATCTGTTTTCCAAATCAAAGGAAATCTTTACACGTCACCTGAAGGCCTAAAGGAAATATTTCGATTTTTTTCCCTCTAAAGATTGTAGAATCCCTGCCTGCCTAACGTTTTTGGTTCGAATTTCGATTTGTGTTGGAATTGGTCTCCCTGCTTAAAAGGACGAAAACAAAAAAACAGGGTTCAAGAGAAGATCAACTAAAGTATTATTCCTACTTTCGACTGATTCCGGTAATACAACGTATTCCTGCAGTGGACGGCGAGATACAGCAAAAGCCTTTGCCTGTCAAAAAGGTGTAAACTAGATTATCTTTTACGTAAATATTCTTTTCAAAAGACATCAGTTCATAACATTATATTATTATATACTACGATTATTTATCTTGAATCCTCCATCGCTTGATATCTCAATCTCATCCGTTTCTTGATCCTCATCACAAATTCTGCAAAGTAAATATTAAAAAAACCCAAACAAACCCTAAAAACGTCACGTGACGGAGGAATAAAAATAAGAATCATGGAGCTGCTGCAGTCAGCTGTTTTGCGGTTCTTTATCACGATGACACTGTTGACCACGTCTTGTCCTGGTCAACAAACGACGTTCGTGAAAACACCCCTGTGCGTGACTCATGCGGTCACGTGCGCCAATTACACACGTGACATTGGTGGTCCCCTCACGCTTACGACAGAGATTGACTGTGCCGTGGAGTGCATCAGAGATGCGCAGTGTCTTGGTTTCAGCACCAACTCGCAGGATCAGGTTCAAGCAAAGTCCTATTATTTTCATCATGGCATTGGCATGTTCAAGTCGTGCAGTCTGCATTTCGACTGCTACACCGGCACACAAACAAAGTGCACAGCCTTCAGCACATCTCGTGTCTACTATGAGAAATACAAATCGTGTGAAAACAACGGCGTTTGGAAGAGGACAAGCAAACATGTGACTGCTCTAAAACAGGTTGGACTGGAAAACTGTGTTCAGGTACACCCGTTGTCGTTAAGAGTGTTGAGGCTTCCACGGATAGCGTCCAAGTCGTGCAAAGGAAAGCCTTACGGCAGTAGTCTCCGCAAAATGCACGGTCTCGTGGGTTACAACCTGGGACTACCTATACCTGTACTGAGATTTCCTAGGTTACAACAAAATCGTGCATTTTGGCAAAGGTGCGTTTGTGGCGGCGGAGTCTTAAGGCCATGGCCCATTGCTGTGTATTTACACTGCCGTTCTTGTTTGGAAATATAACGTGTAAATTCTCTTTCTTTGTTGTTGTTGTTTGTCATTATTTAGGGTTTGATTGTTTATTCGTTGGTTTGAGGACAAAACCCAATATGCCTTCTCGTATATTCTGTTACATTCTTCTCTCACTGAAGTCTACAACAAGGGGTGGTGATGGTGAAGACATTCGGCAACAATGGGGTCTTTGTTTTATAGGTTGACACGCGTGTCATACAGTGTCCGATCTATGTAGGTAAAAAAAGTGACACAAGACCTTTCTCAGATTTTCTCATCGTGAAAAATTCAGAATTAATGATGGCAATTTGTAAGTTTGGGGATATTTGTGATGGCTGCCTTTATCTTTTTGTCTAAACTGGTTTATCGTCTTTGATCTGTTCTTGTTAACTCTGGATAGGAAGTACCTTCAGAGGAAAAAGTCCAACGGATTGATATCTGGGGTGTGCGCCGCCCGTGCAATTTTAGTGCGCCAACTGACAATACGGTCATTAAAGACACCTTTGACTTAAGCCACTGAAGTGTCCTGTGTGTGGTGTTGCTCCAGCTAGCCTGCATAAATCTTTGTCTAACATAACAACAAACAAAAAGCCTGAAAATGGGCACAAAGACGTGTGACGTCATCTAATGACGTTTCACGATGGTGTCGATTAATGCGATTGACTACACTGTAGTGTGATTACCATAAATGCGCTCTGTGGGAAACTGCAGCAAGAAGACTGCTGATTTCAAGGCAAACAGCGATATCAAAGGTCACCGCGTCCCAGTCAAGGTCATACACGCGAATCTATCTCTGTGGATGGCTGCTAAAGCCATGTTGCTTCTTCTTTATGACTCGCTGGTACGTCAGCTTATTATACTGTAGTTATAGCCGCCTCGGACAAGACAAGATAAGATAAGATACAACAATACGATCTTCTTCTTCTTCTTCTGAATGGGCGTGGGACAATTTAGCTCTAAAAGAGCCCTTGAAACGACAACCATAGTCGCTTACTACCTCAGTTGGCTCGGGGTCAGTTATGGATCCTGCGGCTCAGGTTTTCGGCGATCAGGGGACCCCAGAGTTACATTGGGTTAAAAAGAGCCCCCCCCCCTCTCCCTTTTTTTTCCAAACCCGAAAGCCCCTTCACCCCCACCCTCACACCATCAATACAATATGAAA
>JAXRKP010000398.1:227500-245000 GCA_037039925.1 Doris montereyensis
CAATAGTCATCTGGAAAGATACCAATGGAAACAATGTCTGCACTGAGAAATTGAATACACTGGAAGCAAAAGTCATCTGCATTCAGAAATCGGATACAAAATCAAATTCTGTATATATCTAGAAATCGGATACATTGTTTGACACACAGTAGATTGTCTCTGTCTCTGTCTCTGTCTCTGTCTCAGTCTCTTCTCAAAACTGTCACATACACACCAAGCTTCTGATAAATTGAAACAAAATAACACCTACCTAACACATTTCTGGTAGATATTGATTTTATTCTCTGTCTCAAAATGGGCGTTTTTCTCAAAGTCTCTCTCTCTCTCTCTCTCTCTCTCTCTCTCTCTCTCTCTCTCTCTCTCTCTCTCTCTCTCTCTCTCTCTCTCTCTCTCTCTCTCTCTCTCTCTCTCTCTCTTCTGCTGTTTTTTGGAACATTTCGTTGTCTGTAAAAAACAATTGCTCTTAGATTTGAATCAACTTTGTCTGGCTATGTCTTTCTTCATATGATTACCTGCAATTTGTATTAGGTCATTTTGTAATACTGAAAAAAATATGACAATAAGTGACAACTCTGAAAAACAATGTTTTGAGACAGATATTATAATCAACACATGACTAACAATATTTCGGATCAAACAGGTCTGGTTAACACACTGAAAAACAATTTTCAGACAACAAACGAGAAATATCTAGAATCTAAATCTAGATCTTTTGAGAAATAAAATATAAAAGTTGTTTTTAGCACTTACCTTTAAACCAAAGTCATCTATTGTTGTCAGAAGTTGGATGTTGATATCATATTGAAAGTGATTGAATGATGATATGATATTATCAAAATCCCAAGGAGCAAAGACACAAAAGGAGGATACGTGTAAAGACAAGATTCCCTTGTAGACAAAATCAGTAAATACAGCAATGTGTTTCTCTCTGATTAAACCAAGATCTCTGGCTCTAAAAACTCTGTCTCTGTTCTGTCATCTCAGATGGTATCTGGCACTGTCTCTCTGTCTCTGAATGAATTCTGTCTGTCTGTCTGTCTTCTGTCTGTGTTCTGTCTGAATTTTGAAATATCGAATTTTAGATGTTATGATAATATCATTTCATATTATGCTATAACACTTTTAGAATCTGTGTCTGCAATAGTATAAAAAAATCCAATGAAAACTATCTGTAAATCTGTTTGGCCCTTTTATTATTGAAAAATGTTATAGATTTATTCAACTTTTTCTTCTCTGATATTTGAATCTATGGGAATAAGAAAGGAGTCAATACATGTCGCATGTGGCATCTAATTAAAAAGAAATTCTGCCCTGTTTGACACACAGTCTGTCTTTGTCTCTGTCTCTGTCTCGCGGCAAAACCATGAGCCCCCGTGTGTAAAACCCTACCTAACATTTTGGGTTTAAGAAATACAAAATGGGCGTTTTCTCAAAAGTTAGCTTTTGCGAACATTTCGTTAAAAGTAAAAAACTCTCTGTCTGTCTGTCTGATTTGTCTGTCTGTCTGTTGTCTGTCTGCTATACTTTCTCTTAATATGATTCTCTCTCTCTCTGTATTAGGCGAAATATGACTGTCTGTCTGTCTGTCCTAATAAAGTCTGTCTCTCAACACATGACGTTCTCGGATATAATCCTTCGTCAGACAACAAACGAGAAATATCTAGAATCTAAATCTAGATCTAAGCACTACCTCAGGCATCACACAATGTGATGTCTGAAGAAAAACAGAAAGGAGGAAAGAAAGAAAGAAAAAGGTAAACGACATATCTGAAATGCCAATTAACACTAGCTGATGCTTTCAAAGACTTCGAAGTCTTCGAAAGCATCTCTCTCTCTCTCTCTCTCTCTCTCTTGCATCGATACATTTGAAATTTGTATACATTTCGCACCTTCTATCTATCTATCTATCTTTCTCTCTGTTTCTTTCTCCCCTTTCTCTCTCTCTCTCCCTTGCTCTTTAATTCTCTACTTTATTTCATTCATTCTCTATCATTTCTTCTTTCTAGACCCAGTGAGATATAGATCTAGTCTTATAGTTATCCTCTTTTTTCGTTCTTGTCTGTCCCATACTCTACCTCTCTCTCCCCTTCTTTCTTCATTGCCTTTTCCCCCTTTTATTTCTCTCTCTCTCTCTCTGTCTCTCTCTCTGTCTTTATGTCTCTCTCTCTCTCTCTCTCTCTCTCTTTCTCTCTCTCTCTCTCTCTCTCTCTCTCTCTCTCTCTCTCTCTCTCTCTCTCTCTCTCTCTCTCTCTCTCTCTCTCTCTCTCTCTCTCTCTCTCTCTCTTCTCTCTGTCTGTGTGTCTCTCTCTCTCTCTCTCTCTCTCTCTCTCTCTCTCTCTCTCTCTCTCTCTCTCTCTCTCTCTCTCTCTCTCTCTCTCTCTCTCTCTCTCTCTCTCTATCAGTTTATACCTGGCAATGTATGTGCCTTTAGGTCATTTTTGTAATATTTTTAACAATCTTCTTTATTATTTTTCTATATAGGAGACTATCATTAACAATTTGATCTTACTTTGAAACCTGTCGTGAGATTGTGATCGATGTAATTGATATTATAAGTCAAGAAGAATAGAGGACCTAAGATATTTCCCTAGTGGAATACCCATCAAACGGGTCTGGTTAGATTTAATACCTTCAATAGTACATTTCGTTTTCTTTTTATGAGTTCATCCATTGAAAAAGAGACCTACTTAAAATACCATCTATAATATAGTTTTATTAGTTATCATCTCCTTAAAATATAAAAGTTTGTTTTTACTTCTTTCCTTTAAACCAAGTCATCTTATTTCACGAGTTGAGTTTCATGTTGGATATGATATTGAAAGTGATATGATGTAGTATTATCAAAATATCTAGACAGCATGGAGTAGAGACAAAAGAGACAAAATCAGAAATACAGCAATAAGAGATTAAACCAAGATAGATGGCATAAAAACTAAGATAGATGGCATAAAAACCAAGATAGATGGCATAAAAACTAAGATAGATGGCATAAAAATAAGATAGATGGCATAAAAACTAAGATAGATGGCATAAAAACATCTAAGATAGATGGCATAAAAACCAAGATAGATGGCATAAAAACTATGGCATAAAAACTAAGATAGATGGCATAAAAACCAGATAGATGGCATTTCAAGATAGACATAAAACAACTCATCGGCACGTAAACAGAATGAATTAAAAGAGATTAGTTAAATCAAGTGTTCTGTTGAATTTTTGAAATATCGAATTTAGATGTTATGATAATATCATTTCATATTATGCTATAACATATAGAAGTATAAAGAAAATCCAATGAAAACTATCTGTAAAGTAATGGTTTGGGCCCTGTTTTTCTTCTAGATATTTGAATCTATGGGAATAAGAAAGGCCCAATGCATTGTGGCATCCTAATTAAAAGAAATTCTGCCCTGTTTGACGATTAGATTGAGTATGTGTAAAACCCTACCTAACACATTTTGGGTTTTAGAAATACAAAATGGGCGTTTTCTCAAGAACATTTCGTTAGATTCTAGATATTTCATATGATTCTAATTTGTAGGCGAAATTTTGTCTGACGAAGGGTCATCAGACCTGAAACGTCACGTGTTTGTTCTGTCTTTATTAGTGGAGTTGCATGACTTATTGTCACTTTTGCCTTTGACTTCACTGGGCCCTACTTATAGTTATCCTCTTTTTGGCTCCTTCATTGGGTATTATTCACAACTAATTTGTATTAGTGGCTTCCAGTTTTTTCGAAAAATGTATGGTTTTGATTTCATTGACGATTTAGTAAAAAAACAAAAAGTGTGATTTTCGAGATTTTGTAGAATTATTTTTTTTCAATATTTTTCAAATATTCTCAATAACTAGAACAGACATGTGAATACCGATTACACACAACCTCGGCATGTCTTTCAACTTCATATATCTTAAATTCGGTTGACTTTGGGGGATTGCGTCTTGAGGTTAAGCAATTTGAAAAAGGGTGCAACAACAACAAAAAATAAAAAAAAATAGTCCATTTCAACATGATACTCTTTGCATGTGTGAAGAATGAATATCATATGTTAAATATTAATGATCTTGGGTCTGAAATGTATTCTCAACTTAATGTTATAACTGCAGCAGCTAGTCATGATTGAATTCGTACGAAAGGCCTAGTAAAATGACACTCCTTAGCTTGGCATTATTCATCACTTTCGACATGCCCCTTACCTCCTTGTTTGTCTTTGAATATCTATTAGTTATGTGATGATGCAATTGTAATATCTAGCTGATGCATTATAATAATATCACTATGACATTTTATTATGTGTTGGCATTCGCTTAAACGTTGTAGAAGAAATATAAAAAGGTATTTGTAATTTTCTACTTTGATATGTCTCCCTGTTTTAAATAATGGAACTACATTTACATTTTTCTAGGCGTCTGCAACTTTACTATGGTTATAAGGGTGATGCCTGCAGTAATAATACACATATATCTGCTTCTTCAATTGCAGACATTTTAAGTATTTACCTAGGCAAATGCTTCTGTCTCGATTGCTGTATTGATCATTGATGTTAAGCAGTAAATCTTAAGACATATTAGATTTCATGAAATGTTTTTTTCATGAAACATCATTAGATTTCATTAGAGTTTGGTTATGGTTCATTAGAGTTTTATGGACTGAACACAGAACAATTAGAATGGATGAACATGAAAACATCATTAGATTAGAGAACATCATTAGAGTTTCATGGACTGAACACAGAACATCATTAGAGTTTTTATGGATGAACACAGAACATCATTAGAGTTTCATGGACTGAACACAGAACATCATTAGAGTTTCATGGACTGAACACAGAACATCATTAGAGTTGGACTGAACACAGAACATTATTAGAGTTTTATGGACTGAACACAGAACATCATTAGAGTTTTATGGACTGAACACAGAACATCATTAGAGTTTCATGGACTGAACACAGAACATCATTAGAGTTTTATGGACTGAACACAGAACATCATTAGAGTTTCATGGACTGAACACAGAACATCATTAGAGTTTTATGGACTGAACACAGAACATTAGAATTTTATGGATGAACACAAAACATCACTAGAGTTTCATGGACTGAACACAGAACATCATTAGAGTTTCATGGACTGAACACAGAACATCATTAGAGTTTTATGGACTGAACACAGAACATCATTAGAGTTTCATTAGAGTTTCTGGAACAGACCAGAAACAACAGAAACAACACATATGAGAAGAGTTGTAGGTGAACGATGGATGGCTGGAACGGTTTGTCAGAGCACAAAAGTTGAAATACTTTGGCCACGTCAAACGAAACGATGAATGTCCAGAAAGGATGATATCAAAAGCTGAAATACTTTGGCCACGTCAAACGATATGAAGCAGGAAGGATGATATTGGAGGGAAAAATGAGTGGGAAAAGAAATATAGAGGGAATACATGCAGAAGATGCGAGAGAGGTATAGAGGAATCTTTTCAGGAGGCAATGTCCTATGATGGGATATGCAGTTGATAATAATGATGATGAAGATGATGATGATGATGATGATTAGATTTCATTTCAAAATATTCTTTTCACTGTAAAAAGGGCGTGATGATGGTAGAGGGTCAGAAATACTGAAAAAAACTGATAATATGAGTGTGTTAAGAGTTCAAGTTTACAGTTGGGGTCTTGAAGTAAAATGTTCTTAGGGTCTGAACTCTTATCATTATCTAGAATTTTATCTCTGATGTATGTCCATAGCCTCTGGGTTCTTTTTGTTGTTTTTCTCTCATCTTTGTTTATCATATCACCCTTAAAAAAATGTAAACTGCATTTAAACTGATATGCATAGCTGTGTCATTTTATTTCTTATAATTTGATACATTTTATTTTATTTTATTTTATTTTATTTTCCCACATCCACAACTGAGGTAATCTCGGGAATTATTTTGTTTTGTATTTTAACGTGCTGTGATCTGCAGACGGGATCTCTTTCTTATCATCCGTATCCGTATCCCATGGGACTAGATGTCGATCCACCTATGTGGACCATCCTGTTTGTAACAGTAACATGCTCCCTTTCTCAATAACCCTTCGTTTTACGGGGTTATCTCAATTTCTGTTGTGCCAATGCTCTTTATGTTACAGCAAAACTATCATTATCAGGTTCACCTAAAAGTAAGACATCGGTCCATTATATGGTTAATACAACTTTTTAACCTCGTACGCGCTGAATTTCAGACTTGTTTTAGGATTACAATGATATATTATCGCCGTATAGATCTTGTGGTAATGTGAGAACATTTCACGGCCTGCCGTGTAAAAATCACCAGCCTAATAATAAAAATACATTATGTACTACTACTACTACTACTACTACTACTACTACTACTACTACTACTACTACTACTACTACTACTACTACTACTACTACTACTACTACTACTACTACTACTACTACTACTACTACTACTACTACTACTACTACTACTACTACTACTACTACTACTACTACTACTACTACTACTACTACTACTACTACTACTACTACTACTACTACTACTACTACTACTACTAATAATAGTAGTAACTAAATGACTACTAATAATAATAATAATAATAATAATAATAATAATAATAATAATAATAATAATAATAATAAAATAATATAATAATAATGATGATGATGATGATGATGATGATGATGATGACGATGACGACGATGATGATGATGATGATGATGATGATGTTGATGATGATGATGATGATGATGATGAAATAATATAACAATACTAATAATAACAATCAGAATAATAATCATAATCAAAAGAAGAAGAAGAAGAAGAAGAAGAAGAAGAAGAAGAAGAAAAGAAGAAGAAGAAGAAGAAGAATAAGAATAAGAAGAAGAAGAAGAAGAAGAAGAAGAAGAAGAAGAAGAAGAAGAAGAAGAAGAAGAAGAAGAAGAAGAAGAAGAAGAAGAAGAAGAAGAAGAAGAAGAAGAAGAAGAAGAAGAAGAAGAAGTATGATTTTGTATGCGCCTGTTAGATGTTTGGCCTCTGTAATCTTCATGATCGGCGTGAAGGTCACTGAGTTAGCTACAGCAGTGCTCCAAGTCACGAGCAGCTTTTTAAGCAGACATGAGGGGCAATAACTCTGTCATCATATCAAAGTACAGGGTCATCGTAATACATGTCGCAGTAGAGACGTCGCACAAATCATACGCACTTGTATCAAAGAGTCGTGTGCCCAGATGCACGTACAGCGCACACATGTCACAGGCGGGAATTTAGCAATAGCATGAGAGGGTGAAGGAGATCAGCTCTGATATCAAACTGCTGGCAGTCAGAAGCAGGAGCTCTTCACTCGTACAGGTGGAGGAGAAAGTGGCACGGGTGTTGGCCGCCGTCTGTAATTGCTGCAGCAGCCATCATTGCTATCAAGTGGTCGGCCACTACTTTTCCCTAGTTTTTTTTTGTTTTTTTGCTGCAGTTTGTGTTTTGCTTCCCGTTCTGGATTTGGGTTTTGGTTTGGGATTGGTGCTGTGTGTTTTTGTTTGTTTACTGTTTTGCTTGGTTTTACTCTCCGTTGGGATGAAAGGGCGTAATACATTTTGGTCTCCTTTACATGTAATACTTTATATATATATATATATATATATATATATATATATATATATATATATATATATATATATATATATATATATATATATATATATATATTACACTAGCGTATCCATTGATGCTAGCCTACAGTCTATTGAACACGAACTATTCTACTATTATATGCTTGGCCACAGTCTATTGAACACTATTCTACCCATTGATGCTAGCCTACAGTCTATTGAACACGAATTATTCTACTCATTAACACATCTTAGCCTAACAGTCTATTGAACACAAACTATTCTACCCGTTAATGCTAACTACCCATTGATACAGTCTATTGATCACGAATTATTCTACCCATTCACGATAGCATAACATCTATTGAACACATCTTAGTCTACCCATTGATGCTAACCTACAGTCTATTAAACACATCTTAGTCTACACATTGATGATAGCATACAGTCTATTGAACACGCCTTAGTCTACCCATCGATACTAGCATGCAGTCTATTGACACGTCCTAGTCTACCCATTGATGCTAGCATACAGTCTATTGAACACGTCCTAGTCTACCAATTGATGCTAGCATACAGTCTATTGAACACGTCCTAGTCTACCCATTGATGATAGCATACAGCCTATTGAACACGTCCTAGTCTACCCATTGATGATAGCATACAGTCTATTGAACACGTCCTAGTCTACCCATTGATGATAGCATACAGTCTATTGAACACGTCCTAGTCTACCAATTGATGCTAGCATACAGTCTATTGAACACGTCCTAGTCTACCCATTGATGATAGCATACAGTCTATTGAACACGTCCTAGTCTACCCATTGATGATAGCATACAGTCTATTGAACACGTCCTAGTCTACCCATTGATGATAGCATACAGTCTATTGAACACGTCCTAGTCTACCCATTGATGATAGCATACAGTCTATTGAACACGTCCTAGTCTACCCATTGATGATAGCATACAGTCTATTAAACACGGACTAGTCTACCCATTGATGGTAGCATACAGTCTATTGAACACGTCCTAGTCTACCCATTGATGATAGCATACAGTCTATTGAACACGGACTAGTCTACCCATTGATGATAGCATACAGTCTATTAAACACGGACTAGTCTACCCATTGATGATAGCATACAGTCTATTGAACACGACTTGTCTACCCATTGATGATAGCATACAGTCTATTAAACACGGACTAGTCTACCCATTGATGATAGCATACAGTCTATTTAAACACGGACTAGTCTACCCATTGATGATTGCATACAGTCGATATTTAAAACGTGACTAGTACCCATTGATGATAGCATACAGTCTATTAAACACGGACTAGTCTACCCATTGATGATAGCATACAGTCTAAAAAACTCGAAAACTATTCAACCCCACCTTGCTTTGGACTAGTCTACCCATTGATGATAGCATACAGTCTATTAAACACGGACTAGTTGTACCCATTGATGATAGCATACAGTTTTCTATTACAACACGGACTAGTCTACGATCCATTGATAAGGAAACTAGCATACAGTCTATTAAACACGGACTAGTCTACCCATTGATGCTGTAGCATACAGTCTATTGAACTTTGAAAGCTAGATCACCCATTGATGTTCCCTTGATAGTGGTACAAGCAGTAAACATGAGCAAGTCTAGTCCAATCAACAGAAAATAGTTATGTAGATAAAATAATTTTCCAAGCAGTTTTAGTAGAATCCATACTTGCTAGCAATACTCGATTCAGTAGTAAAATAGTAGTAGTAGTAGTAGTAGTAGTAATAGCTTGTAATCATTACATATTACGAACTGATAAATGCACAGGCAGTAGGGAGTACAATAGTAGCTAAAAAAAAAGAACGTAGCTTTAGTGGACAAAATTGTTTGATAGTAGTTAGTAGTAGTCTTAGTAGCCCTAACAATAGTAGTAGATAGTAGTAGTAGTAGTAGTAGTAATAATAGTAAAATAAAATAGTTGGCAGTAGAGCACTTGTATAGCACAAAGAACCCTCCTTTTTATCGTCCGTCTCCGATGGGAATAGCCATTGTATCCGGCACTCATTCGGGGACATTTCTCATCATAGTTGCAGTAGGTCGAGAACACTATTGATAGCCAGAAGTTGGGTTGAGAGGCCGATGTTTTTCTTTGTAATTGTCCCGTCCCCCACTTGATGGGAAGACAATCGACGTTTTTTCATCAAGTTATTTGTCTTGTTGCACTGTTTGTCTTTACACTTTTGTTGTACACTGTTGTTGTTCTCTGTTTGTTCTTGACGGTTTTGTCTTTACACTGTTTGTCTTTTTGTTGTTATTGTCTACACATTTGGAATTTATTTGTCTGTACTGTTTTCGATCCATTTGTCTTTAACTAAGGACACTATTTGTCAACTGTTTTGTCTTTACACTATTTGTCTTTACACTATTTGTCTGTACACTGTTTGTCTTTACACTGTTTGTCTTTCACTGTTTGTCATGATGTTTGTCTTTACGAATTTTGTCTTTACACTGTTTGTCTTTAGACATTGTCTGTTCACTGTTTGTCTTTACACTATTTGTCTTTATACTGTTTGTCTTTACACTGTTTGTCTGTACACTATTTGTCTTTACACTATTTGTCTTTACACTGTTTGTCTTTACACTGTTTGTCTTAGCACTATTTGTCTTTAGCTGTTTGTCTGCAGCTTTAATTTGTCTTTACAGCTGTTTGTCTTTACACTATTTGTCTTTACACTGTTTGCAGTACACTGTTTGTCTTTACACTATTTGTCTTTACACTGTTTGTCTTTACAGCATTTGTCTTTACACAGCAGCAGTCTTTACACAGTTTGCAGCAGTACACAGTTTGTCTTACAGGCAGCAGTTTGTCTTTACACTGTTTGTCTTTACACAGTTTTCTTTACACTATTTGTCTTTAGCAACTGTTTGTCTTTGTCTGTATTTGTAAAATAAAATAGTTGGAACACTAGTGTCTTTACGCTGATTTGTCTTAACATGACTATTTGTGTTGACAAAATGTTGTCTTTACACTGTTTGTCTTTAATCTATTTGTCGTTTACACTGTTTTCTTTACACTATTTGTGTTTACTGTTTGTCTTTACAGTAGTTTGTCTTTACACTGTTTGTCTTTACACTGTTTGTCTTTACACTATTTGTGACTGTTTGTCTTTACACTGTTTGTCTTTACACTGTTTGTCTTTACACTGTTTGTCTTTACACTGTTTGTCTTTACACTGTTTGTCTTTACGCTGTTTGTCTTTACACTGTTTGTCTTTAACTGTTTGTCTTTACACTGTTTGTCTTTACACTGTTTATCTTTACACTATGTCTTGCACACTGTTTGTCTTTACACTGTTTGTCTTTACACTGTTTGTCTTTACACTGTTTGTCTTTACACTGTTTGTCTTTACACTGTTTGTCTTTACACTGTTTGTCTTTACACTGTTTGTCTTTACACTGTTTGTCTTTACACTGTTTGTCTTTACACTATTTGTTTTTACACTGTTTGTCTTTACTGTTTGTCTTTCTTTACACTGTTTGTCTTTACACTGTTTGTCTTTACACTGTTTGTCTTTACACTGTTTGTCTTTACACTGTTTGTCTTTACACTGTTTGTCTTTACACTGTTTGTCTTTATTTTGTCTTTACACTGTTTGTCTTTACACTGTTTGTCTTTACACTGTTTGTCTTTACTGTTTGTCTTTACACTATTTGTCTTTACACTGTTTGTCTTTACACTGTTTGTCTTTACACTGTTTGTCTTTACACTGTTTGTCTTTACACTGTTTGTCTTTACACTGTTTGTCTTTACACTGTTTGTCTTTACACTATTTGTCTTTTACACTGTTTGTCTTTACACTGTTTGTCTTTACACTGTTTGTCTTTACACTGTTTGTCTTTACACTGTTTGTCTTTACGCTGTTTGTCTTTACACTGTTTGTCTTTACACTGTTTGTCTTTACACTGTTTGTCTTTACACTGTTTGTCTTTACACTTTACACTGTTTGTCTTTACACTGTTTGTCTTTACACTGTTTGTCTTTACACTGTTTGTCTTTACACTTTGTCTTTACACTGTTTGTCTTTACACTGTTTGTCTTTACACTGTTTGTCTTTACACTGTTTGTCTTTACACTGTTTGTCTTTACACTGTTTGTCTTTACACTATTTGTCTTTACACTTTGTCTTTACACTGTTTGTCTTTACACTGTTTGTCTTTACACTGTTTGTCTTTACACTGTTTGTCTTTACACTGTTTGTCTTTACACTGTTTGTCACACTGTTTGTCTGTTTGTACACTGTTTGTCTTTACACTGTTTGTCTTTACACTGTTTGTCTTTACACTGTTTGTCTTTACACTGTTTGTCTTTACACTGTTTGTCTTTACACTATTTGTCTTTACACTGTTTGTCTTTACACTGTTTGTCTTTCTGTTTTACACTGTTTGTCTTTACACTGTTTGTCTTTACACTGTTTGTCTTTACACTGTTTGTCTTTACACTGTTTTGTCTTTACACTGTTTGTCTTTACACTGTTTGTCTTTACACTGTCTTTACACTGTTTGTCTTTACACTTTACTGTTTGTCTTTGTCTTTACACTGTTTGTCTTTACACTGTTTGTTTGTCTTTACACTGTTTGTCTTTACACTGTTTGTCTTTACACTGTTTGTCTTTACACTGTTTGTCTTTACACTGTTTGTCTTTACACTGTTTGTCTTTACACTGTTTGTACACTGTTTGTTTTACACACTGTTTGTCTTTACACTGTTTGTCTTTACACTGTTTGTCTTTACACTGTTTGTCTTTACACTGTTTGTCTTTACACTGTTTGTCTTTACACTGTTTGTCTTTACACTGTTTGTCTTTACACTGTTTGTCTTTACAACACTGTTTGTCTTTACACTGTTTATCACATTGTTGCACCCTGGAACGTTTTCTTGAGAAAACTAAAAGAATTCAAAATGAACAAAAAATCAATGTATGACTTTTATAATAGTATCATAGAGAGCATATTATCATATAATGTCTCATGTTGGGAGGCAACATATCAAAGAAGGATTCAGAGAAAATTGACAGAGTGATTAGAAAAGCCATGAAAATTACTAATTGTGAATTTTCATTGTTTCACCACATTTACACAACAAAATGCCTGCCAAAAGTAGGTGAAATATGACAATAAGTGACAAATCCACTAATAAAGACAGAACAAACACGTGACGTTTCGGGTATAACCCTTCGTCAGACAACAAACGAGAAATATCTAGAATCTAGATCTAAGTACTATCTCAGGAATCACACAATTTGATGTCAGAACACCAGTAACAGTTGAGAAGATGTCCGATAGTTGTATGACAAAGAAGAAGACTTAAATCTAGATCTATTAGCATATTTAAAAAAGATAAATAACGTAAACAACAAAGAGATGTGGCAATGTGAACTATCTAAATAGCTGTGAATAATACGAAGGAGCCACAGTGGAGTGAAGTCAAAGGCAAATAAACAATAAGTGACAACTCCAATAATAAAGACAGAACAAACACGTGACGTTTCGGGTATAACTTCTCGTCAGATAACAAACGAGAAATATCTAGAATCTAGATCTAAATACTACCTCAGGTATCACACAATGTGATGTCAGAACACTTGTAACAGGTTATACCCCGAAACGTCACGTGTTTGTTCTGTCTTTATTAGTGGAGTTGTCACAATTGTCATATTTTTCCTTTGGCTTCACTCCACTGTGGCTCCTTCATAATTACAATGTCAAAAGTAGACAACATCCTTGAAGACACAAGAAACCACTATACAATCGATACAACAAATCCACACCAGCGGTAGGTTCATCATCACACAATTAATTAATGTCGAGCTGAAAGATTAGATAATTCATTTTGTCCTTCACATCAAACAGATCATAAATCATAAGCAAATACCACCAAGAGCTTCTATATCATATAATGTCAAAATGATAATGTAGTAACAAGTCATCTTTATCATCGTCTTCGTCGTCATCACCAACATCATCATAATCACAATCACCACCACCACCACTACCACCACCACACCATCACCATCCCCAAAATAATCATCAACATCACCATCATCATCATCATTATCATCGTCACCACCATCATCACTACCATCATCATCATCATCATCATCATCATCATCATCATCATCATCATCATCATCATCATTAAACATCATGGTTGTAAATTCGTCCTCATCAAAACCATCATGAGCACATCTATGACTGTCATCGTTGTTGCCACTGTCTTCTTTATATTGATCCATGATAATATTTTCTGCCAAGGGGTCCCAGGGAGCTCGCAGCTTTCACCCGCTTTCGATGATGTGATCCATGATAATTGTTTTCTATGATTATGCTAAAGTTAATGAATTACTCGTAATGTAATGTACAATAAAATATTTCATTGTATTTTCAGTTTATACTTATTTTACGTTGCTTGTGTTCTCACTGTAACCAAAATAAAATTCCCTAAGTAGATAATAAAAATGTTCAATTCAATTCAATTCCATTCAATTCAATTCAATTCAATTCAATTCAATTCAGTATGGGAAGTTTAAAATAATGAAATTCAATTCTACTTTAGGTCAGTGCTTCAGAGTGTGGTACGTGTACCGGTGATTCAATTCAATTCAGAGTTCACATTAGTCATAATTCAGATTATTGACATTCGAATCGTTCATCGGTTTCATTAGGTCAGTGCTACACGTGTACCGCTGACAGTAAGCGAGCCATCGTTCATCGGTACATCAAATAAATCAGAAAACGGTGACTACGCGAGAAAACAGAAATCAGCGGTGATGGTACGCGAGCCATCGTTTACCGGACAAACTACATTAGGTCATTGCTACTCAGGATACCTTGAACAAAAGTCAACTGCTTCATGCTATACATTGGGTCAGTGTTACTCAGAGTGTGGGTACGTGTACCGGTGATGGTACGAGAGCCATCGTTTACCGGTACATGAAGTCATACATTAGGTCATAACTACTCAGAATGTGGTACGTGTACCGGTGATGGTACGAGAGCCATCGTTCATCGGTACATGAAGTCATACATTAGGTCAGGGCTACTCAGAGTGTGGTACGTGTACCGGTGATGGTACGCGAGCCATCGTTTATCGGTACATGAAGTCATACTTTAGGTCAAGGCTACTCAGAGTGTGGTACCGGTACGCGAGCCGGTGATGTACCGGTGACGGTACACGAAGTCAGCCATCGTTCATCGGTACATGAAGTCATACATTAGGTCAGGGCTACTCAGAGTGTGGTACGTGTACCGGTGATGGTACGCGAGCCATCGTTTACGGTACGGTACACGAAGTCATACATTAGGTCAGTGCTAATCAGACCGGTGTGGTTGGTGTACCGGTGACGTCATACATTACGCTAATCAGAGCCATCGTGACGCATTGAAAGAAAATTTCCGATTCGACACATCAAATAGTTTGAGAAGCACTGTATTAGGTGAAACGCATACTCATGCTAATGCAATATATATAAACAAATTGGATCGTTTTTAAATCCATCATCGGACTTCAAAACCATCGCAGTTTCCCCTCCCCCCCAAAAAAATAATAATTAAATAAATGAATAAATAAATAAATGAATAAATAATTATTATATTAAAAAGCTATTCAAGAGTGTTTTTCTTCATACCAATTGACATCTGTATACAAATATATTAAGCTGTGTAGTTGTAAGTCTAATGTTAGAACCAGCTTGCACATACCAGCTGTGTCTCGTGGTGAATTTTAGTCTTACGACTATCCTTATCTTGACTCTTAGTTCTATTTCTGTCTCGCCGGTGAGTCATAAAGTCACCAAAAAAAACATCCGCCGGCCCAACGTGCTAGACAGAAGAAGGACATATTATTATACAAACACGACGCAATACCATTTGGCGTAGGCAATTCAAAATACAAGATCAGGTTGTTGAGAGATTTCCTATGTTATCGATGTCTTAAGGGGGCATATGCTATAATATATGGTTTGGAATTAGATTGCCACTTTTCGCATGCTACGGCAAAACCCTTGAGCTATGAGCGATTACTCTTGGTAGTTCTGAGTAGAAAAACAGTGGAGTGGTCTACAAGGCAATCTACTCACCGTCTAGATGTCATAGATAAGCCTTTCAGCGATGCATGATCCAGATAAAAGCAAGAGCTAAGAAGTCGTTGGCTTTGGTCTCTATTATTATGATATACGAATACAATGATATTACAGGGTTTCATGCACTCGCTGGCAAATAGTATGATGATATATAATATGTATTAGAGTTCTAAGGACAAGTCGCGCAGACTGTTCTGATTCCCACAGCACCTAAGATACATAATTATTATTATTATATATAACATGTACAACTAGTTCACTGACCTGCACGATTCATGACGTGTCGAGTGAATATTCCCTCATGTCAAGTTGACAATGCAACGATATTATAATTTATTCATAAATTATACAAAGGAGTTACGTGGAATGAGGTCAAAGGCGGTGAAAAACGACAATAAATGAAAACTCCATCAAATAAAAAAGACAGAACAAGCACGTGACGTTTCGGGTACAACCCTTTGGCAGACAACAAACGAGAAGTATCTAGAATCCAGATATAAACACTAAATCAAGGGATCACAATGAAACAGTAGTAGAATGAAGTAAGTCGTATAATAGTCAACGTAGGATAATCAGGAGTAGAGTCCTAGTAGTTTTTTTTCTAGGTATACAGCCTAATGCGATAATTTGCTACTGCTTTCCATGCCGCCTTTAATTTCGCCAAGCATGAATAGACCCTAGCTACCTATTTCCCTGCTAGGTCGACAGACAGGAGAGCCAGAAAAAAAAATTGCCCGGGCTTGGAATCGAACGCAGGCCTCCTGAGAGGTAGTCCGACGCTCTACCAACTGAGGTACCGGAGCTTCATACAAATACATGTAGTAGATAACAATGAAAAGGATAGAAGTTGCTCTGCTTGTACATCTCACAAAGGTTAGTCTTTTCCACGGATGCCAAAATCCGTACTACAGGTACTAAATACAACCAATGAAAGTCAGTTAAATCATCTTTCACTACTTCTTCAACAGTTATGTCAGTCAACACAATTCACCGTATTATTACAATGGATACTTTACCTGGACACTGTTAGGTTGATGGAAATGAGCGTGCAGATGAACTAGCAAAAAAGGTTCGAGTATGCCCTAGGAGTCTCTACCATTGAACTTCGAGGAAGAGAAGACAATCGTCACGGCAGCTGTCTACAATCAATGGGGAGAAAATCATAGCAGCTATAACCCCAAACATCCCATACACCAACTTGACAGAAAGTCCCAGGTCACACTATTCAGACTCAGGACTGGACACAACCGCCTCTATCAACATAACATGTATCGCTATCTGAAAGTTGGGGAATCAGAAGGGTGGAGTGTGGAGCGCCCCACTAGAACACTGAAAGTATTCTCCAGCAGTGTCCGCTCCACACATCAGAGAGAACAGTGATATGGCCGAGAGAAGCACCTCTGGAAGAAAAGCTCTACGGCCCTATGGAGAGTTTGCAAAAGACTGCAATTCATGGAGACAATCCGCATCCGCTGGCAGATAAATCGAAGAAGAATAAGAGGAATAAGAAGAAGCTCTGCTTGTATTTTTGAAAAAAAGTTTTGTTGACGTTGAACACGAGGTAATGGTAAAGAATGCAAGATTAACATGGATAAGAAGACCAGAATGGCATCATTTTAATGTACAAAAAATGCACCCACGATAAGCATAAAATTGAGAAAACATTCTTTCCCCCTAAAAACAAAAAGGAGGAGACGGGGGGGGGGGTGTATATTAAAAAAACAAAACAACAAAAGAAAA
>JAXRKP010000398.1:250000-277500 GCA_037039925.1 Doris montereyensis
GTACATTTTCTTGGTACCATTGAGTCAAAGTGCAATGCCTGTTTTTCAAGACGCGTCATCTCATCCCCAAATTCAATATGGAGTGGATGTAATCATAAGCAAATAACAACGGATTTTAGAGCTCTATAAAGTGAGATTTTGAAATCATTTAAAAGATTCACTCGATCTCCCCATCCCCCTCTTCCTTTCACACAACACGCTGTCGTATGCTAATGTTCAGATAGAAATTCAGTTTGTAGCAGCAACAATTTCTAGGAATACTAAGTCAACAGCATCAACATCAATACTTATCTTATCTTAGCATAAATCCAAACTTACTTTGGAACTGTGTCTCATGTTAATTGTCATTAATAATCAAAATATTTACACCTAGACTTTCAGATCTTGCATCAACACAAACACAACTTTTTAATTTATTTTACGGGAAATTAGCGTCCGCGAGGGCACCAAAATACAACTGGCTGTTTCAAATTCTTTAAGACAACAATAGACTATGATAGGGCTTAATACAACACGGGTCATCCCATTAATACATCAATAGCGTTCAAATTAACATCAATGAAGAAAAAAAAACATTAAACAATGAAGTGAGGCTCAAACTTAGTACCATTGAGTCAAATGCAAACTTTTAATCACCCGGTCATCTCATCCGCAAATTCCAATACAAGAAGAAATAATCATAAGCAAATAACAACGGATTAATATTAATCAACATTTAATAGAAAAGAGCATCCACATTAAAGATAGACCATGAAGACAACACACAACATTAATACTGCTACAGCATCAACATTAAGAAATTCGGCAGCAACAATAGGAATACAACAATAGCATCAACATACATACAATACAACAATAGCATCAACAGGAACAGAATAACAACATCAACGGGAACACAGCAACCGCGTCAACAAAATACAACAGCATCAACATTAATACAACAAATACTATCAACATTAATACAACAATAGCATCAACATTAATACAACAATAACATTAACATTAATACAACAATAACATTAACATTGATACAACAGTAGCATTAACATTAATACAACAATAACATTAACATTAATACAACAATAGCATTAACATTAATACAACAATAGCATTAACATTAATACAACAATAGCATTAACATTAATACAACAATAGCATTAACATTAATACAACAATAGCATTAACATTAATACAACAATAGCATTAACATTAATACAACAATAACATCAACATTGATACAACAATAGCATTAACATTAATACAACAATAGCATTAACATTAATACAACAATAACATTAACATTAATACAACAATAGCATCAACATTAATACAACAATAACATCAACACTAATACAACAATAGCATTAACATTAATACAACAATGGCATCAACATTAATACAACAATAACATCCACATTAATACAACAATAGCATCAATATTAATACACCAATATCAACACTATTAATACAACAATATCATCAACATTAATACAACAATAGCATCAACATTAATACAACAATAGCATCAACATTGATACAACAATAGCATTAACATTAATACAACAATAACATCAACATTAATACAACAATAGCATCAACATTAATACAACAATAGCATATTAAAACAACAATAACATCAACATTAATACAACAATAGCATCAACATTAATACAACAATAACATCAACATTAATACAAGAATAGCATCAACATTAATACAACAATAGCATTAACATTAATACAACAATAGCATTAACATTAATACAACAATAGCATCAACATTAATACAACAATAGCATTAACATTAATACAACAATAGCATTAACATTGATACAACAATAGCATTAACATTAATACAACAATAGCATTAACATTGATACAACAATAGCATTAACATTGATACAACAATAGCATTAACATTAATACAACAATAGCATTAACATTAATACAACAATAGCATTAACATTAATACAACAATAGCATTAACATTAATACAACAATAGCATTAACATTAATACAACAATAGCATTAACATTGATACAACAATAGCATCAACATTAATACAACAATAGCATTAACATTAATACAACAATGAGCATCAACATTAATACAACAATAGCATCCACATTAATACAACAATAGCATTAACATTGATACAACAATAGCATTAACATTAATACAACAATAGCATCAACATTGATACAACAATAGCATTAACATTAATACAACAATAGCATCAACATGAATACAACAATAGCATCCAAAATTAATACAAAAATAGCATCAACATTGATACAACAATATCATCGACATTAATAATACAACAATAACATCAACATTAATACAACAATAACATCAACATTAATACAACAATAGCATCAATAGCGTCCACATTAATACAACAATAGCATCAACATTAATACAACAATAGCATCAATATTAATACAACAATGACATCAACATTAATACAACAATATAGCATCCACATTAATACAACAATAGCATCAACATTAATACAACAATGACATCAACATTAATACAACAATAGCATCAATATTAATACAACCATAGCATAAACATTAATACAACAAGAGCATCAACATTAATACAACAATAGCATCAACATTAATACAACAATAGCATTAACATTGATACAACAGCATCAATATGAACACAACAAAATCATCAACAGAAATGCAGCAATAGTATCAACAGGAACACAGCAACACCACCAACAGAAAGACAACAACAAGAAAAACCAGGAATACAACAGCATCAGCAAAAGCACAGCAACAGCCTCAACAGAAATACAAGAACAGCATCAACAGGAATACAGCAACTGCATCAACAGGAATACGGCAACAGCATCAACAGGAACACAGCAGCAGCATCAACAGCAGCGAAAATAATCCAGCAACAGCCAAAACAGCAACGATAACAGTTCAAACGCACTCTCTCACCCCCTCCCCCATGGGAATAGGACCATTGCATGTCAATCCGGGCCCTACGCCTTCATCTTAAAACAATATCCTTATCGTCTCCAATGACATGTGCTGACATCTTCCATATGTTTCTTCCCTTTTCGCTCATCGCTATCATCACATATAGAGATAAATAAAACGAGAACATACTACACGGAACAAACCGAAAGGCTTTGAACCTAAAACGGCTCACATCATGCTCAATTATTCTGTAATACTGTAATAGGCATGTGTCTACCGTTACATGCAAATCCCAGAAGGTAGGCTCTACGCTTTGTTTACGTGCAACAGCTATCGTTTGAATGAATGAATGTCATCTGGAAATGGAAACGAAATGTAAGTGAAAAGCACTTGTGTGAGTACATTCAAGTTCTTTAGTATGACAACGTTAAAAAGGCCAAACGGGGGTAAGCGAAAGCGAGGTTGCCTTGGACGTTTATGGCTCTCGTTGTTTTAATTCATGTGTATCGGTTACAGCCGGCCGAATGTGCAACGAAACGCCCACAATTGCTAACATCCGATTGGAGGAGTAGTAGCATAGGGGAGATAATTCAAACGTCCACAATTGCTAACATCCATTGTTGGTGGAGTAGTGGCATAGGGAGATAATTCAAAGGCTCAACTGGCTATCGTCCCCAGATGGCCAAATGTTCTTCAAACCTTTTTTTTTTTAGCGTTTAACGCTGAGGAGGCGGACGTGATGATACTGCTGCAGGTGAGGAATATATGTTGTTACAACGATGGGATGAGAGAGAGAGAGAGAGAGAGAGAGAGAGAGAGAGAGAGAGAGAGAGAGAGAGAGAGAGAGAGAGAGAGAGAGAGAGAGAGAGAGAGAGAGAGAGAGAGAGAGAGAGAGAGAGAGAGAGAGAGATTATATTCTGAGGAAAGTATGGATGCCAAGCCATACTTCCTTCCTCTCTGATCTTTGCCTATTTTACATATTCGGAGTAATGAACTCGACAATATATCTGATGTACAAGAGGTTGTAGGGGTATATTTAAATAACAAATAACGATGTATTACGTCTTATCATATTATATCATTGCTTGTCATTGATTCAATAAAAAGTCTTGTGTGTTATAATTTGTACAGGCTGGTTGATAGTAACATCATTACATCAGGAACAAAAACATAGAGAAATAAGTTTACAGAGTTAGACAGGGTCTAGATTTATGATTTTGAACATCTCACGTTTACATTTTAATTGTCTGCATTGAATCGATAAGCCAGTTTGAACTATTACAATATGCCTTTCTCTGTTAGGAAGAAATATCTACGTTTCTCTTTTGATGTGTTCCTCTGTCTTGTTTCATGAAGGGTTCAAACCGGTGCTACATTGATTTCCGCACAACGATTGTCTCGATGCAGTTGCTGCTGCTATTACAACACAAGCAATAAAACTACTACTGCTACTACTACTACTACTACTACTACTACTACTACTACTACTACTACTACTGCTACTACTACTACTACTACTACTACTACTACTATTACTACTACTACTACTACTACTACTACTATAACTACTACTACTACTACTACTACTACTACTACTATTACTACTACTACTATTACTACTACTACTACTACTACTACTACTACTACTACTACTACTACTACTATAGATAAAGACAAACAGTGACTTCTAGGGGCTGCTGTTGCTGCTGCTAATGACACAAGATAATGTGAAAGCCCCATTAAACAAAGACGAGACAAATACAAGGAATAGGACTAATAAAACTTCCTGTACCATGGGAATCGAACCCGCGACCTCTGCGTCGGCACCCCATCGTCTCTTCATGAAAGAACAACTGCAACCGAACTAACATGGTGACCAGGATTTTTGCTGCTGCTGCTATTACTACTATTTGTCTACTATCGCATATCTTATGTCTGCTAATGCTACCACTACTACTGCTACTACCACTGCTACTAAAACTACTACTACTACTACTACTACAACTACTACTACTACTACCGCTACTGCTACTGTTTATACTACTACTACTACTACTACAACAGCTACTACTACTACTACTACTACTACTACTACTACTACTACTACTACTACTACTACTATACTACTACTGCACTACTACAACAACTACTACTAATATTATCACCACCACCACCATCAACTACACCACTATTACTACTACTACTACTACTACTACTACTACTGCTACTACTACTACTACTGCTACTTCTACTACTACTGCTGCTGTTACTGCTACTACTACTACTACTACTCCTACTACTACTACTGCTGCTACTATCAGCGGCAGCTAATGCAACTGCTGCTACTACTGTAATAATAATACAACACCACTACTACTACTACCACTACTACTACTATTACTACTACTGCTACCACCACTACTACTACTACTACTACTACTGACTGCTACTACTACTACTACTGCTATTACCTGCTACTACTGCTACTACTACTACTACTACCACACACACACTACATTACTGCTACTGCTACTACTACTGCTACTACTACTACTACTACTACTACTACTACTACTACTACTACTACTACTACTACTACTACTGCTACTACTACAACCTCTACTACTATTACTACTACTGCAATTACTAAATTCAGATGGGTACCTCTTTGAAGGATGTTATGTGTACAAACCGAAGCTGTACTCGGTACAAACCTAATAACATGGTGTTTCTTAGGTAGAAATCCAAATGTCGAAACACCCATCAGGTTCCCATCGTAATCTCCACCTGAAAGGAAGATTCCACATCATGTTATGGAGTTGAGCCAGTGAGAAACTATGGGGTATAATAATGAAGGGCATCGTCACGACAGTATAGAGCACAATATAATATAATTCACTCTTTCCATGCCGCCACAGCTCATAGAACCGTAAGCTTGACACGATTTCTATAGCGGTAAATGGAAGAGACGATGATACACAACCTTCGAGGACAAGATGTTAGTATGTCGCAGGATTTGCTCCTCAGTTGATGATGGGACTCATGTACACTTAGGATTGATACTAAGGATATTATTTACTTACTTATTTACTTGCTTACCTTGCTTCACTCCTTACTTACTTACTTACTTACTTACTTACTTAATCACTCACTAACTCACTCTCACTTACTTACTTACTTACTTACTCACTTTTACTCCTTTAATTACTTACTTACTTACTTACTTACTCACACCACTTACACTCACCACTTACTTACTTACTTACTTATTTACTTACCTCACTCACGTACTTACATACTTACTTACTTACTTACTCACTTACTTACTTACTTCACTTACTTACTCACTCACTACTCTTACTTACACTTACTCACTCACTTACTTACTTACTTGCTTATTTCACTCACTTACTTACTCACTTACTCACTTACTTACTTACTTACTTACATTTCACTTACTTACTTACTTACTCACTTACTCACTCACTACTTACTTACATTTACTTACCACTTACTTACTTCCTTACCTACTTACTCACTTACTCACTTACTCACTTCTTACTTATTACTTACTTCTTACTTACTTACTTACTTCACTTACTTACTCACACTCTTACTTCACTTACTTACTTACTTACTTACTTACTTACTTCTACTTACTTACTTACTCACTTACTTACTTACTCACTTACTTACTTACGTACTTACTGTGTATTACGCCGGGTGGCATGTAGGGCAAGTTCGAAGCTTTTCCACTTTTGTCCCTTTCCGAGCTTTTTCGGAATGGTGTTGCACGTCGCTTTCCAGGCCTTCTGTTTTTCCTTCCACAATATTCTATCTACGCTAGGCGATTTTGGCGTTCCACGCATTATTCTGCCCTTAAGGTGTCCAATGTAGCGATATGCTTCTTTTGCTCTCTTGTTCTCTTTTTCCAGTAGGGACAAAAAAAAACAACGTGTTAAAAGATGTTGCCAGCGTTAAAGCTAAAGACAAGGATTGACTTATAGTCCGCATATCCTCATAAATGCAGGCTCACCGACTTTACATCATTCCCCATACCCCCATCCACCCCGCACCGCAGATAATGTCCCTGGGGAGTATACAATACAGGTGCTTCGTACTAACACTATGACAAGAGCTTTCCTACTTAAAACTGGACTAGACAGAGTTAAGGTCATATCATACAAAAGCAAAGCTGGTAATGGTTGTAGTTATCGATCCACTAGGTTTCTAGTCCGATACTGTCTAGTATCCATGATTATCGTTGACCATTACAAAAATGCTTTCTTTCTTTCTTTATCGGTTTCCATGCTACCTTGCATGGGTTTAGTTACGAAATGATTTCTCTCCAGGCTACCCTGTCCTGGCATTTTCTGTTCCTTCTGTGAAAGTCGAATTTCTTTGCTTTAGTGCTTCATTTATATCTTCGTTCGACTTTCTCCGACCGAGGTCTACCTTTTAGTCTTTTATCTTGGGTTTTTAATATTGTATACTGATCTAGCTATTCTCTGCTCATTCATTCAGTTTACGTGTCCAAACCATCTTAGTTGATTTATTTCGATCTTAGTTTTAATGTCATCTGCTTTGGTTTGATCTCTTATTGGTGCGTTTCTGATCATGTCTCTTTTAGTTTTCCTATAACTTTTTTGAGTTATTTGATTTCAGCTCTAATGTATTCCCTACTGTCTAAGGTTCAGGTTTCACTGCCATAGAGGAAAGTAGGACAACAAACTGTTTTTGTATACTGTCATTGTTTTTGTTGTTGTTGACAATTCTTGTTTACCTACAAATGCCTTTCCTAGATGGCTATATATTGTCATTGCCTTTTGGATGCTCTGGTTGATTTCTTCTGTTACCATTAAAATTCACCATCGCATTTGTCTCGTCTGTATCCCTATTGAGTTTGTAACATCTATATAGCGCTTTGTAACATCTATATAGCGCTTTGTAACATCTATATAGCGCTTTATAACATATATATAGCGCTTTGTAACATATATACAGCACTATGTAACATCTATGTAGCACTTTATAACTTCTATGTAGCGCTTTGTAACATCTATATAGCGCTTTGTAACATCTATATAACGCTTTGTAACATCTATATAGCGCTTTGTAACATCTATATAGCGCATTGTAACATCTATATAGCGCTTATAACATCTATATAGCGCTTTGTAACATCTATATAGCTTTGTAAATCTATCTTTATAACTTCTATATAGCGCTTTGTAACACTTTGTAACATCTATATAACGCTTTTGTAACATCTATATAGCTCATTGTAACATCTATAGAGCGCTTTGTAACATCTATATAGCGCTTTGTAACATATCAAAGTAAAGAAAATGAGTCTCATACCCAGAGTTGAGCTTAGGTTAATCAGAAGTGAGGAGTTGGTAGCTCAGTCGGTACAGCTTTCCGGCGCCTCATAATTATTACATGTCGTGCTGACTTCAAAAGATATGTCCTTGATGAACTTTGTGTAGAAAACCACAGAAGACTAGAGGCACGTGATATGCGTTGAACTGGCGTAGAACCCAAAACAGTTGCATCACACCTTGTGCATTAATTAGTGCAAGGAGACGAGCCCCCCCCTCAATTACTGTCACAGTCAACCAGGAACTGCATTGACCTGTGACCCCGCAACGTGCTTCTAACAGCAAAAGAGCAAGGTCAACAATAATAATTATTTTTAGAAAAAAGAAGCTCTCTAAAGAAAAAATGTAAAACTCAGTCCTTGTAACGATGTTCTTGTTCTTGTTCTTCTTGTTGTCTTATTCTTGATCCTGTTGGTATTGTTATTGTTATTGTTGTTGTTTTTGTTGTTGTTGTTGTTGTTGTTCCTCTTCTTCTTCTTTCCTTCTTCTTTTCTTCTTCTTCTTCTTCTTTTCTTCTTCTTCTTCTTCTTCTTCTTCTTCTTCTTCTTCTTCTTCTTCTTCTTCTTCTTCTTCTTCTTCTTCTTCTTCTTCTTCTTCTTCTTCTTCTTCTTCTTCTTCTTCTTCTTCTTCTTCTTCTTCTTCTTCTTCTTCTTCTTCTTCTTCTTCTTCTTCTTCTTCTTCTTCTTTTCGTTATATAATAATAGCAGCAGTAATGTGGGCAGTGGACAGGTAAACACCTGTACGGGGAGTAGATGTCCGCCCTCCACGAGTCTCCTGCTGCCTTGCAAGTCGGTCTTGGCGGACCAAAGGCTAAGGGAGTTAACCCTGACAGAAAACAACCTGCTGCATTGCAGGTCGGTCTTGGTTGACCAGATGCTAAGGGAGTTAACCCTGACAGAAAATAAAAACCTGCTGCCTTGCAGGCTGGTCTTGAATGACCAAAGGCTAAGGGAGTTAACTCTGACAGTAAATAACAAGGTCTGGTGGGGGGCCTCAAGGTGACAGCCCCACCATCTACCTAGGGTACAGTGGGCTAATCCTCTGCGTATCCAAAACCTAACTGATGCAGAGAAATAAATATAATATACCCAACTTGACCTTTCAATGACGAAACTGGAAACGAACACGGACTGTGGTTTTTGGAACATGGAATGTAGGGCAATAAATGGAAAAGAGTTAGAATTAGTTGAAGAAATGGAAAAATTCAAAGTAGACATTTTGGCTATTACACAAACAAATAAAAAAGGACAAGGAGTAGAAAATGTAGGACCAAATAATATTTTAATCTTCTAAGGAGTAGATGTCAAAGATAGAGCTAGAGCAGGAGTAGGTCTCCTAGTACATAAAAGGCATGAAAAGCTACTAGAAAGCTGGAAATGTACAAACCCACGGCTATTAGAGGTAAATATTAAACCAAAAGGAAGAGAAATTAAATTATTAATAGCTAATGAACCAAACGAAGACGCCACAAAAGAAGAAAAAGATACCGTCGAAAACGATTTACAAATAGCTGCAGAGAACCTTAAAGCATAACAGGAAAATAGCCAACACATTTTTTCCTGATAAAGATATCCACAAATATACAAGAGTAAATGAAGACAGGTGGGAAAAGTCAATCATAGACGACATAATAGTTAGCAGCTCGCTTTTTTACAGTACATTGGATGCAAGAGTAAATAGAGGAGCAGAAATATTTAGTGATCATCACCTAGTGATTGCCAAAATGAGATTACTGACTGAAGAAAACAAACAGAAAAGGAAAGAGAAGAAAGCTACTAAACTCAAAATAGAGGAACTAAATAAATCAATAGTAAAAGAGATGTACCAATCTAGGATAAAAAGATTTATCAGTGAAAGACAGATGGATCTGAATGATAGCACAATAGAAGAAAATTGGCAAAAGTATAAAGAAACACTCCTCAGTTGTACTGAAGAGGTTTGTGGTAGGAAACAAATTAATGGAGATGGGAAAAGAACAGTATGGTGGAATGAGAATGCCAAAACTAAGATCAAAGAAAAGAAGGATGCTTGGAAGAAATATTTGCAAACAAAGAGACCAGAGGAAAGGATATATTACGTGAATAAAAGAACTATCGCCAAAGAGGAAGTTAGGAAAGCAAAACAGAAACAATGGGAAGAGTTTGCACAAAGATTTCAAGAAAGCTATCAAAGAAATCAAAAGCTGCTCTGGGGGGGGGTGGCGATAAAGAGGATGAGAACGACCAAAGCAAGAAGAATCATGGAAACATGGAGAAAGCATTTTCACCAAATACATAATCCCTCAGAACGTATGAAACAAGGAGTAAAGATCAATTAGTAAGAGTAACAAGTAATTCGGAGGAGACAGCTGAAGATGTAGATATATCAATGGAAGAATTCCAAACAGTAAAATTCAGAAGCAGATTAAGTTTATCCAGAAATGGTTAAAACCCAAGGGAGAGGCAGACAAACTATACATGCAATATGCCAACAAGCATAGAAGTCCAGGTGCCAGACAACTGGAAAAGGGAACACTAGCACCAATACATAAGAAAGGATCAACTATGGAATACTCAAACTATAGATGGATATCACTACTTAGCATTCCAGGAAGAGTATATGCCAGGATACTGAAATGAGGCTAAGGAAAAGAGTAGAGGATCAAATTGAAGAGCATCAGAGTGGATTTAGACCAGGAAGAAGTGTACAAGACCACATATTTACAATTAGACAAATAATAGAAAAATTGCTTGAGAGAAACATTGACTTGCACCTGTGTTTTATTGACTTAGAAAAGGCATTTGACACTGTGATGAGGGACAAACATGGCTTCCTTAAAAGAACACAATGTAGAGCAAAATTTAATAGAAGCCATTAAACGTTTTTACAATAAACCAACATGTGCATAATTTAATGTAGATATAGGAGTAAGACAGAGTTGTATCCTAAGTTCTCTTTTGTTTATCACATTTATGGATTCAGTCGCAGAGGCATCCTAAAAAACGAAGAAAATGAATGTAGGTATGTGGAAGCTCAAACCAGTAAATGTATCAATGCTTTAATTTGCCAATGATTTAGTTTTGTTTGGAAAATCAGAAAGTGACCTTCAGTCGAACATCAACATTATGAACAATGAACTAAATAAAAGAGGAATGAGAGTATATGCAAAGAAAGCCAAAACAATGCTAGTAACTAGGGACGCTAAAACACAAAGCCTTAAATTGGGCAGGGAGAATTTAGAACAAGTTCAAAGCTACACTTACCTAGGAGTAATGATTAACTCAGAGGGAAAACTAAGAGAAGAAATCAGCCAGAGAATCCAAAGGCAAGTGAAATATATAACCATCTAGGAAAAGCATTTGTAGGTAAGCAAGAATTGTCAACAAAAACCAACATGGCAGTATACAATACAGTTTATTGTCCTACTCTCCTCTATGGCAGCGAAACCTGGACCTTAGACATTAGAGAATACAGTAGAGTACAGGCAGCTAAAATGAAATATCTAAGAAGAGTAGTAGGGAAAACTAAAAGAGACAAAATCAGAAACACAACAATAAGTGATTCAACCAAAGCAGATGGCATACAAACTAAGATAGAAACAAATCAATTGAGATGGTTTGGGCATGTAAACAGAATGAATGATAATAGAATAGCTAAATCAGTATTCAGTGCTAAAGCCCAAGGTAAAAGACCAAAAGGCAGACCTCGGAGAAAGTGGAAGAAGATATAATATAGGCATTGAAGCAACGGAATTTAATTTTTTGGACGGAAACAGAAAATTCCAGGACAGGGCATCCTGGAGAAAAGATCATCTCGGGCATCTGAACTCATACACCAAAAGGTAGAATGAGAACTGATAAAGAAAGAAAATAAGTATTAGTAATAACGAGAATGGTGATAATAATAATAATAACAATAGTAATACGGATAAAATAAAAACAAATATAGAAATAATAACGATTAGGATTATAATATGTAATGATAATAATAACACTATTGATATTAATAATGATAATGATCATACTATTAATAAACATAATAATGATAATGATAACAATGCTGCTAATAATAATAATGATATTAAGGATATTAATAATAATATAAAATAATAGTAAGGATGATGATGATAATAATGATAATAATATAATAGCAATAATAATAGTAACAATATATAATAATAATAATAATCATAATAATAATAATATTAATAATAATAATCATTATAATAACAATATAACAATAATAATAATAATAATAATAATAATAATAATAATAATAATAATAATAATAATAATAATAATAATAATAATAATAATAATAATAATAATAATATTAATGATAATAATAATAATAATAACAATAATAATATAATAATAATAATAATAATAATAATAATAATAATAATAATAATAATAATAATAATAATAATAATAATAATAATAATAATAATAATAATAATAATAATAATAATAATAATAATAATAATAATAATAATAATAATAATAATAATAATAATAATAATAAATTTTAAAAAATAATAATAACACTAATAACACTAATAATAATAATAATAATAATAATAATAATAATAATAATAATAATAATAATAATAATAATAATAATAATAATAATAATAATAACAATAATAATAATAATAATAATAATAATAATAATAATAATAATAATAATAATAATAATAATAATAATAATAATAATAATAATAATAATAATAATAATAATAATAATAATAATAATAATAATAATAATAATAATAATAATAATAACAATAGTAACAAGAGAAATTGTGTTTTTTTTTTTTATAATGCCTTTTAATGTTATCCTCCCCATCATAATCATTATGGTGATGATATTGATGATCATCAACATCGACATTGCCAACCAATCGGTTTTTACCAATATTGATGCTATTTATTAATAGTTTTATTTGGAGAAAAAACCCCAACCATTCCCCACCTTATGTATAGAATAAATAAATGCTGTCACCATGGTAACACCACCCAAAGTCAACATTTTTTAATAACATGACATTATTACACACTGTGGGACATGTATTACCGGGGACATACGGAGGTTATCGGGAAATCAGTAAGACAAGATTGGACAAACACACACATACATACACACGCACACACACACACACACACTTCACTCACTTCTCAATAGCCTGGGAAACACTCCAAACACTCCCTGAGCCCTGGGCCCCCTGCCGTGGCAGTATTGCAGCATACACCGACCTGACCCCGATGTAGCCGCCTATCATGACGTCATCGACTCCAAGGTTATATAAAAACCTCACAGTTGGTCTAATGAGCCAGTCCCAACGTTTGGGAGCAGAAGCGAGCAATTATTATTCTCACACGACCAGAGTACGGAATCACTTCATTTTTATCACTTTTTTTGGTGGAAAAAAAGAAAAAAAAGAAAAAAGGATTGACATTGTAGTAAACAATCAACGCATCGATACAATTTATTCGTGAAGTGAACTTTCGATTGACTATTAGGTGTGTTGCTGTTGACACTGTGTTTCAATTGGTGTGTGTTCTTATATGTAATCAAGTTGATAAAGGTGTGATTAGTTTGTGTATAAACAACTACCGATATTCATTTCTTCAGTGAATGACAAGCATGACAGACAGTGTTTACAAGCAATATAATATTCGTATGAAAAATTTGTAGCAGACCATTAGAACAACGAAAAAAAAAAAACAACTCATAGTTGTTTTTATATGGACATTGCAAACAGAAAACGCGTATTTGATATGCGATTTTATCAATTTGCTTTATTTTCCTTACAATAAACGAGAAAAGAACACCACTAAAACTTAACAACAATCACACTCACTATAATAACTATATCACAACAATCTCCGCGCTTTTTTCTTCTTCATTTCGGATTGAGTATCAAAAATATACTGTAACTCTTTTTGAGAAGAAGATACAAAAAAGTGTATTGGACACTTTTTTTCCTTTCCACAATGATGGCCGACGAGGGACAATTCGCCTGTCTACGTCACAACGCTAGCCACGACCAGCTGTCTTGCCTGAATGACGTCAAGGCTCGCCTCTACCTGCCTGTGACCATATTCCTGGCGATATTGATCATCGTGGGAACTCTTGGAAATATCACGGTAGGGATTCTCTTGTCAATTTGTCCATGCTGTCGTTGGTCCCCTTTGCAGTCACAGCCCCCCCACCCTCCACCCCCCACCCCCACCCCAAATCCCTTATTCATTATTTCTGGATCTGGATATGGACCATCAAGATGCAAGAGACCAAATTTGTTTGTCTCTGAAAATTCATGGATACAATAACAGCTGCATAACAGTCGCATAATCATACATCCATATAACATAAAGCTTTTGTGAAAGTTTCTAAAAGTATCACTGTCTGGAAGATTGTTCCAATCGGTGATAGTTTTGGGGCAGAAAGTGTGTTTGTATGAGTTAGATTGTATCTGTGGTTACGGTTGTATGTAATTTCTCACAGTGATAGCCTCATGTTGCTTGAGTTTCTGGGTTTTTGTTTGCAGTAGTCTGGAATTGTAGCTGGTGTACTGCCTCTTTTAATGCGCTTAGAAAAATGTTTTAAATGGCTATGCCCTCTGTATGTTTCCAATATTTGCCATCTTAGTCTATGCAGACCTTCTGTCACCCATTCTGGTTTCTCCAGACCGATAGTTGGTGGCAAATGGTGCAGCTCTTATTTGCACTTTTTTCAATTTCTATGATCTTTTTCTGGAGGTGAGAGTGCCATACTGCACTAGCGTATTATAAAAAAATGGGCCTTACCAGTTTGATTTGATTTCATTCTACTCACATCCACAACTATTATAGTGTCTCCTTTTTTTTTCTTCTTCTAGGGATTGCACATTTTACCCATACTACCATGTAAACAGCCAGGGATCTTTAACGTGCACAAAATGGTGTGATATGCACACGGCACCTCCTTTTTTATCTTCCGTCTCCGATGGGGATTAAGTGTCGTTCAACTTTCCTGAAGTAGGTTGGGGAGGGGGGTAGATTTTGCTCGAAAAAACTCGAGAAAATTTTTCAAACGCACTACCTTTTGGTTGAGAAGACGACCACTTGTCCCCTTGACTACCGAGACCCGATCTTACTAGAACAATACCATGAAATACTAATGAAGCCCCCGTAGCAACACAGACGAGAGAAATGCAAAAGGAATAGACAAAAATGAAAATCATTTGGACATCAGTAGAGACGAACACGTGATCTCCACGTCGACACATCGCCTCGCCATGAAAAGAGAGCGCACTACCAATCAAGCTAACTGCGCTCTTTCCTATACATTCTGTAGCCTTGGTACCGTTGGTGCTTCGGTGGAATTTCCAAAACGCGTTAAACGTCCTTTGTAAAGACTCGACTTTCTGATGCATTAAACGTACTTCGTAAAGACGCAACTTTCTGACGCATTAAACGTCCTTTGTAAAGACACAACTTTCTGATGCGTTAAACGTCCTTTGTAAAGACACAACTTTCTGATGACGCAAACGTCCTTCGTAAAGACACAACTTTCTGACGATTAAACGTCCTTTGTAAAGACACAACTTTCTGACGCTGTTAAACGCCCTTTGTAAAGACACAACTTTCTGACGTAAAGATAAAGCACAACTTTCTGATGCGTTAAACGTCCTTTGTAAAGACACAACTTTCTGATGCGTTAAACGTCCTTGTAAAGACGCAACTTTCTGATGCGTTAAACGTCCTTTGTAAAGACGCAACACAACTTTCTGATGCGTAAACGTCCTTTGTAAAGACACAACTTTCTGACACGTTAAACGCCCTTTGTAAAGACACAACTTTCTGACGCGTTAAACGTCCTTCATAAAGACACAACTTTCTGACGCGTTAAACGTCCTTCATAAAGACACAACTTTCTGACGTGTTAAACGTCCTTCATAAAGACACAACTTTCTGACGTGTTAAACGCCCTCTCATAAAGACGCAACTTTCTGACGGGTTAAACGTCCTTCGTATAGACACAACTTTCTGACGCGTTAAACGCCCTTCATAAAGACACAACTTTCTGACGCATTAAACGTCCTTCATAAAGACACAACTTTCTGACGCGTTAAACGTCCTTCGTAAAGACACAACTTTCTGACGAGTTAAACGTCCTTCATAAAGACACAACTTTCTGACGTGTTAAACGTCCTTCGTAAAGACACAACTTTCTGACAGGTTAAACGTCCTTTGTAAAGACACAACTTTCTGACGAGTTAAACGTCCTTCGTAAAGACACAAATTTCTGACGCGTTAAACGTCCTTGTAAAGACACAACATTCCTGATGCGTTAAACGTCCTTTGTAAAGACTCGACTTTCTGACGCGTTAAACGTCCTTTGTAAACGTCCTTGAAAACAACTTTCTGACGCGTTAAACGTCCTTCGTAGACGCAAGAGACACAAATTTCTGACGCGTTAAACGTCCTGGTAGACAGTCATTCCTATGCGTTATACATACGACATAGTGACTTGGTGAGCCATTGTCTTTCTAAACATATGACATAGTGAGGTAGTCAGCCATTGCTTTCTAAACAAACGACATAGTGAGGTACTTTCTGACGCCATTGCTTTCCTAGGCATACGACATAGTGAGGTAGTCAGCCATTGCTTTCCTAGGCATACGACATAGTGTGGTAGTGTTTGTAAGCATATGACATAGTGTGGTAGTGTTTGTAAGCATATGACATAGTGTGGTAGTGCCATTGCTTTCTAGGCATATGACATAGTGTGGTAGTGTTTGTCCTAAACATATGACATAGTGTGGTAGTGTTTGTAGGCATACGACATAGTGTGGTAGTGCCATTTTCTAGGCATATGACATAGTGTGGTAGTGTTTGTAAGGCATACGACATAGTGTGGTAGTTCAGCCATTGTAGTGTTCCTAGGCATACGACATAGTGTGGTAGTGTTCCTAGGCATATGACATAGTGTGGTAGTGTTTGTCTAGGCATACGACATAGTGTGGTAGTGTTTCTAAACATATGACATAGTGTGGTAGTGTTTCTAAACATATGACATAGTGTGGTAGTGTTTCTAAACATATGACATAGTGTGGTAGTGTTTGTAAACATATGACATAGTGTGGTAGTGTTTGTAAACATATGACATAGTGTGGTAGTGTTTGTAAGCATATGACATAGTGTTTGTAAGCATATGACATAGTGTGTAAGCATATGACATAGTGTTCTAAACATACTAAACATAGTGACATAGACACAGTGTAGTAGTGTTTCTAAACATATGACATAGTGTGGTAGTGTTTGTAAGCATATGACATAGTGTGGTAGTGTTTGTAAACATATGACATAGTGTGGTAGTGTTTGTAAGCATATGACATAGTGTGGTAGTGTTTGTAAGCATATGACATAGTGTGGTAGTGTTTGTAAGCATATGACATAGTGTGGTAGTGTTTGTCAAACATATGACATAGTGTGGTAGTGTTTGTAAGCATACGACATAGTGTGGTAGTGTTTGTAAGCATATGACATAGTGTGGTAGTGTTTGTACAAGCATATGACATAGTGTGGTAGTGTTTGTAAGCATACGACATAGTGTGGTAGTGTTTCTAAGCATACGACATAGTGTGGTAGTGTTTCTAAGCATACGACATAGTGTGGTAGTGTTTGTCAGCGAAGGGTTGTAGTCTTCGGGGTAGTCTGACAACGAGAGACATACACGTTTCATCTCTTTGCTTTAAACTCCATGGTAGTCACAGAATTACAATGTACTAACTAAGTGCGTAATCATTTAAGGTTTATTTTGTTTTAAAACTCTACGAAAGTGAAAAGAATTGGTCATCATATTCACATTTAATGTATTTGCTTTTAACTCCAGTATAGTGAAAAAATTATCAGTTAAATGCATACTTCATTTGCTTTTAACTCCAGCATAGGGAGAAAATGATCAATTAAATGCATACTTCATTTGCTTTTAACTCCCCGATAGCGATATAATCAGTAATTAAATACAATACATTCCAATAGTTTGTTTTAAACTCTATGATAGCGATGATGTTAGTAATTAATTGCTGGGATACACATTGACTCTATTTACTATAACCTCCATGGCAGCTATAATATAATCATTATTTAATTGCATACACCTTTCATTTATTTGTTTTAAATTTTAAACAATTGTTTTGTTCAAGAAATAATCCAAACAAAACAACATCCAAAATATGTAACTTTGACGTTGTGCAAAATATGTTGCTTTGACGTTGTGCAAAATATGTAGCTTTTGGCGTTGTGCAAAATATGTAGGCTTTGACGTTGTGCAAAATATGTGTAGGCTTTGACGTTGTGCAAAATATGTAGGCTTTGACGTTGTGCAAAATATGTAGGCTTTGACGTTGTGCAAAATATGTAGGCTTTGACGTTGTGCAAAATATGTAGGCTTTGACGTTGTGCAAAATATGTAGGCTTTGACGTTGTGCAAAATAAAGCTTTGACGTTGTGCAAAATAAGGCTTTGACGTTGTGCAAAATATAAGCTTTGACGTTGTGCAAAATATGTAGGCTTTGACGTTGTGCAAAATATGTAGGCTTTGACGTTGTTCAAAATATGTAGGCTTTGACGTTGTGCAAAATATGTAGGCTTTGACGTTGTGCAAAATATGTAGGCTTTGACGTTGTGCAATGGAAGCATGTAGTAATATAAGTCCCATACGGAAGAAATGCATAGCCAGGTATTAAATAGATGAGTATAATGAGGATAAAGGAAATACACATTGGGTGTTGTGGCTGAACCGTAGTGTTGTGAGCTTGCATTCACGACGACACTGGTTTAAACCCCACGGCTAGCACAGGTGGGGCTTTTTCTTGCCACAGTGTTGTACTCTTAGTACATGTGCTTTACTCTACTTCCCTCATTTGGCTCAGGTGTGGATGAGTACCCAGCTACAGGTAGAGAAAGATCTTGTCAGAGTGTGAGTATGAAAATTCTACTAGGCTTGTGTAATGTATACTCCCAGGGAGGATTTGAGAAGGACTTTGAATGAAATGGCCTGCTGGGGGATAAATGATGTACAGTCGGTGATCCTGCACTGGTGCGGAGATAGAAACTATAATTCCATCTTTTTTTATTTGTATCTTTTATACACGATCTTCAAGTAAGTGGCGTTAACCTTAGACACAAATCTCAGCTCATACGAATATTTGGGAAGCACGGTGACAAACAATGGCGGCGGAATGAAGGAGGTGAAAAGACGGCGGTTTGCTATTGAACTTGAATAAAGTCAACACGGATCAACAATCTTTGGAAAAGGAGAGGAAGCGGAAATGAAGATGAAGATCTATATATACGAGCATGTGTATTTCAAACTGCAACATACGGTAGGATTCGGTTGCCCAGAAGAAAGGTATCGACATTTCAACCAAAAGGCAGTGGGTTCGAGCCCCGTCGACGATTGAAAACTTTTGCTCGAAAAAAAATTGACAATATTTTTTCCACCTACCAGGGCTTGAACCCACGACCTTTTTGGTTGAGAGGCCGACACCTTGCCTTTGGACTACTGAGTACTGCCCTCCCCTCCCTCCCTTCTATCATTGAATGATATATTATAGACAGATATAATGTTTTGAATGCGGATAATGGAGAAAAAACAGTGATTCCAGAAGACGAATTAAAACTCAGTAGGGACGAGGAGGAGGAGTAGTAGCTAGTAGTAAGATGCCAGGGGTCGGACGTGGCGGGGAAAATCAAACAAGGGCGCCAAATAGCCGTAGGTGTCAAACTAACATCAAAACGTCGCCTGCTTCTTCTGTGAACAGTTTGGCTATTTGTTTTGGAGGGGTTAGCGTCGAAGCTGTAGCGGCGGACGTTTCCGTACACCGTGTTGTTGTAGAGAGACACGACATGTAGGGAGTGGAGTGCCTACGTACATAAGAAAAGTCAAGAGTATCTAATGACCCGAAAGGTCGCTGTGGTGATACGGAGCAAAGAAATGGCTGGGGCGTTCTTAGCGACAGATGCAACCACCTGGGAAAGAGTAGTTATTGCTCCTCATTGAAAATCTGAATGAGCCTGTAAGTGTGTGAGCGTGTGTGTGTGTGTTTACATATCTATGTGTTTTGTGTGTGTGCATATATATATATATATATATATATATATATATATATATATATATATATATGTATGTGTGTGTGTGTGTGTTTGTGTCTGTGTGTACATATCTATGTGTTTGTGTGAGTGTGTGGGGGTGTATGTGTGTGTTTGGGTGTGCGTGTACATATCTATGTGTTTGTGTGTGTGTGTGTGTGTATGTGCGTGTGTGTGGATGTGGGAGTGTATGTAAGTGTGTTTGTGGGCATGTAAATATACATATTATGGTATTAGTTTATCTATTTGACTGTTTCTCTGTAATTATGCATATTCAATAATAAGGAAAATTAAATAGAATTCCTTCAATGTCATTGCAGCCTAATAACGCTGGAGTTCATCTCGGTTGCTATAGCGTGAAGAGGAACAGGTGAGAATGATTCCCATTTTGAACAAGACACTAATCTGATGCCGGTTTTTATTCCCATGACTACTTGGTTAATCTGATTGCCGGATTTTTATTCCCAAGCTTGTGACGTGCCTACTATATGTATTTTCTATTTGTGTGCTTGTATGTTGTATGTATGTATGTTTATGTGTATGTATGTATGTATGTATGTATGTATGTATGTATGTATGTATGTATGTATGTATGTATGTATGTATGTATGTATGTATGTATGTATGTATGTATGTATGTATGTATGTATGTATATGTATGTATGTATGTATGTATGTATGTATGTATGTATGTATGTATGTATGTATGTATGTATGTATGTATGTATGTATGTATGTATGTATGTATATGTATGTATGTATGTATGTATGTATGTATGTATGTATGTATGTATGTATGTATGTATGTATGTATGTATGTATGTATGTATGTATGTATGTATGTATGTATGTATGTATGTATGTATGTATGTATGTATGTATGTATGTATGTATGTATGTATGTATGTATGTATGTATGTATGTATGTATGTACGTATGTGTGTATATATGTATGCGTGTATGTACGTGTGTATGAATGAATTGAACACTTTGCCGCATATTACACTATTATTTCAGAAAGTTTTAAGAAGACAATGAAGTCGTTACATAAAAGAGTTTCAATATTGGCCCAGCACAAGTGAAAAGAGCGGCCATTCATGACTTACTCTGCATTCTTGTGCACATCCCCATGTCAGCTAAAGATGGACTCTTCCATGGTAGTTGTGGGTGGGAGGATGGGACAGTCCCATCGTGGCTAAAGGGAGACCAAGAGTCGTGCCATCCTAGTGAATGAAACAATACAGTAAAGAAGTAAAATATATTCTGAATTTCCTTTTGTAACTCGATTCAGTAGATGTACACATTATACCGTTATTGTCTCTTATTTGGGTTATTTTCACGACTAGTTAGATTGACAAATTTATAACACCCCAAAACAGATTTATACTAGCTATGACTTTGATTTCATGCCAAAAAAAACCCCAACAAGATAAGAAGAAATTGAAGACACTTCCAGATCCAACTTTAAAAAAAGTCCGTAACAACAATCAAAACGGCAAACAAAGAGATACGTATTAATACGTCACTGTCCAGACCTAGATCTAGACCTAGATCTAGATATCTAGAGCTGACTTCTAGATTTAGATTGTAGATTTAAATATACATAGCTTTTCGATATTAAAGCCAGTACTATTGATCGAGATAAATGTAATCCCATGAACTCTTTCATTTGACTTCCAATGTCAAGGTTAGACGTCAATAACTATGAAAATGAGAACAAAAATGTGACGTCACTATGTCATTTATAGGAATATAGTGACTATTTGTGTTTAACGTTGAAAGCAATGGGAATAGGGCCAAAATGGGTGTTATAGTTTGCGCTGTTGGTGGAATGCGAAACGCGTTTGCTTTCAGTGAAAGCACGGCAATTAGTTTCTTCTACCTGTAAAGAAAAGTAAAGTTCCTTCAAAAGTGTTTATGCCCCTTAGAGCCGGAGCTTATCCCGGTTTCTATAGCGTAACGCGGAACAAGGGATGATTATAATAAACACCTCCTGAACATGAGGCTAGTCTGTCACAGATTTTTTACTCCCGAGCTTGCTGTTGTAGATACCCATTTGCACCTGTGTCAAGTGGGGAGAATGCGTGTTAAGTGTCTAGTGGGGAGAATGCGTGTTAAGTGTCTAGTGGGGAGAATGCGTGTTAAGTGTCAAGTGGGGAGAATGCGTGTTAAGTGTCTAGTGGGGAGAATGCGTGTTAAGTGTCTAGTGGGGAGAATGCGTGTTAAGTGTCTAGTGGGGAGAATGCGTGTTAAGTGTCTAGTGGGGAGAATGCGTGTTAAGTGTCTAGTGGGGAGAATGCGTGTTAAGTGTCGAGTGGGGAGAATGTGTGTTAAGTGTCGAGTGGGGAGAATGCGTGTTAAGTGTCGAGTGGGGAGAATGTGTGTTAAGTGTAGAGTGGGAAGAATGTTGTGTTAAGTGTTAAGTGAGTGGGGAGAATGCGTGTTAAGTGTCGAGTGGGGAGAATGCGTGTTAAGTGTCGAGTGGGGAGAATGCGTGTTAAGTGTCGAGTGGTGAGAGTGGGGAGAATGTTAAGTGTTAAGTGTAAGTGAGTGGGGGAAGATTGTGTGTTTAGTGTAAGTGTCTAGTGGGGAGAATGTTAAGTGTTAAGTGTCTAGTGGGGAGAATGCGTGTTAAGTGAGTCGAGGGGAGAATGGGAGAAGTGTCTAGTGGGAGAATGCGTGTTAAGTGTTAAGTGTAAGAGTGGGGAGAATGCGTGTTGTGAATCGTGTTTAGTGGGAGAATGCGTGTTAAGTGTCTAGTGGGGAGAATGCGTGTTAAGTTAAGTGTTAATGCGTGTTAAAGTGTCTAGTGGAGTATGTGTGTTAAGTGTCTAGTGGGGAGAATGCGTGTTAAGTGTAGAGTGGGGAGAATGGTGTTAAGTGAAGTGGGGAGAATGCGTGTTAAGTGTAAAGTGGGGGAATGCGTGTTAAGTGTAGAGTGGGGAGAATGCGTGTTAAGTGTAAAGTGGGGAGAATGCGTGTTAAGTGTCTAGTGGGGAGAATGCGTGTTAAGTGTCTGTAGAGTGATGCGTGTTAAGTGGGAGAATGCGTGTTAGGGTGTAAAGTGGGGAGAATGCGTGTGTTAAGTGTCGTGAGTGGGGAGAATGTGAGTGTTAAGTGTCTAGTGGGGAGTGCGTGGAGTTAAGTGGTGAGAGTGGGGAGAATGCGTGTTAGTGTCTAGTGGGGAGAATGCGTGTTAAGTGTCTAGTGGGGAGTGAGAATGCGTGTTAAGTGTATGTGTGTTAAGTGGTGAGAATGCGTGTTAAGTGTAAAGTGGTGAGAATGCGTGTTAAGTGTAAAGTGAGGGGAATGCGTGTTAAGTGTCTAGTGGGAAAATGCGTGTTTGGGAGAAGTGTTAAAGTTGAGTGGGGAGAATTGGGAATGCGTGTTAAGTGTAAAGTGAGGGGAATGCGTGTTAAGTGTCTAGTGGGGAGAATGGGGGTTGAGGAATGCGTGTAAAGTGTAAGTGGGGAGAATGCGTGTTAAGGTGTTGGGAGAATGCGTGTTAAGTGTGTAAAGTGGGGAGAATGCGTGTTAAGTGTAAAAAGTGTCTAGTGGGAGAATGCGTGTTAAGTGTTAGGGGAATGCGTGTTAAGTGGAATGCGTGTTAAGTATCTAGTGGGGAGAATGTGTTTAAAGTGAGTGGGGGGGAATGCGTGTTAAGTGTAAAGTGAGGGGAATGCGAGTGTAAAGTGTTGTAGTGGGGAGTGTTAGTGGGGCAATGCGTGTTAAGTGTAAAGTGAGGGGAATGCGTGTTAAGTGTAAAGTGAGGGGAATGCGTGTGTAAAGTGAGGGGAATGCGTGTTAAGTGTTAAGTGTAAAGTGAGGGGAATGCGTGTTAAGTGTTAAGTGTAAAGTGAGGGGAATGCGCGTATTAAGTGTGAGTGTAAAGTGAGGGGAATGCGTGTGTGTAAGTGTCTAGTGGGAGAATGCGTGTTAGGTGTCTAGTGGGGAGAAATGCGTGTTAAGTCGGTGTTAAGTATCTAGTGGGAGAATGCGTGTTAAGCGTCTTTCTCAACGAACACAACGTCGGATCCTGCATTGCTAGGATTCAAACCAAGGACCTCATGATCCCAAATCTGGTAACTTACTAAGTAACCGACGCCACACCCTCTCTTCTATCGGGGCTGCGCTATCAATTGCGGCGCATTAGAATGATTTCCGGTTGAATTTTGATTGGATTTGATTTGATTTAAGCCACATCCACGACTAAGGTGATCTTGGGTATTTGAAAAGATTTTTTTAAAATTTTGAGCAGACTGCCCTGTAAACAGCCAATGGATCTTTAACGTGCACAGAGTGTCGGGATTTTTATCGTCCGTCTCCGATGGGACTAGGCGTCGATCCACCTACCTAGACCAGCAGCGTCGGGGTAGATTTTGATTTAAAAATAACAATCACACTACCTTGTGGTCGAGAGGTCGACACCTTGCCTTGGACTACCGAGCCCCCTTGTCGAAAGAGGAGTGCGACAGGGCTGTGTATTACGTGTATTGCCATATATGTTTTTAACAGAACAGAATCCATCATAAGTGAAGCAGATGAAGATGGAAATATAGAAGTTGGTTGGATTGTTGTTTTTTTTAACGAAGTGAATGTGCATGGATGCGAAATAAATAAAAAAATCTACGACATACAGTCGTTACCACTGTCTTGCTAACACCTACAATGAATGGGCTAGATGGATGGGTGGGTTGTTGTTTTTTATGGGAAGAAACCTACCCAGGAGAAATGTTTTGACGTTGAACGCAACAACAAAAGATGAAGGTCAAAGTCATGAGAACAGACAAATTATGTGTCAAGGTACCAAACACATAAATCAATGGTGAAGTTTGAGAAAATGTCACTAAATATGAAAATCTAGGAAGAAGAGTAGGATATGGTAAATTTAGCACAGAAACAAGAGAAAAAAGGTTTGCATTAGTAACGATGAAACTCATGAAAATATGGAACGTCTGGAATGTAGATCTATAGAACAAAGAAACAAAACTAAAGATCCTATTACAATGCTGTATTTTTTGTACAGCAACATTATAATGGATGTGAGACATGGGCAATGAACAAAAATAGCATCAAATTGTCAAATGCATTCGAATTTAAATGCTCCCAAAAAAATAATCTTAGAATTTAATGTACTCAACAATAGAAACAATAAATCTATTTTGAAAACTTGAGTTGCAGGTAAATGAAGGAAGCCGGGGACTGTTTGTTAGAACTCAAGAGCTCACATACTTTGGCAAGCTCAGAGGTCTAGGAAGGATGGCACTGGAGGGTAAAATGAGTTGGAAAAGAAACACATGAAAGCCATGAAGAAGATGGGAGAAAGACATAGACGATGCGTTTGGAAAAACAATAATAGAGGCTGAAAGAATGGCACAAGGGAGAGAGGAGAGAGAGAGAGAGAGAGAGAGAGAGAGAGAGAGAGAGAGAGAGAGAGAGAGAGAGAGAGAGAGAGAGAGAGAGAGAGAGAGAGAGAGAGAGACAGACAGACAGACAGAGAGAGAGAGAGACAGAGACAGAGACAGAGACAGAGACAGAGAGAGAGAGAGAGATAGAGAGAGAGAGAGAGAGAGAGAGAGAGAGAGAGAGAGAGAGAGAGAGAGAGAGAGAGAGAGAGAGAGAGAGAGAGAGAGAGAGAGAGAGAGAGAGAGAGAGAGAGAGAGAGAGAGAGAGAGAGAGAGAGAGAGAGAGAGAGAGAGAGAGAGAGAGAGAGAGAGAGAGAGAGAGAGAGAGAGAGAGAGAGAGAGAGAGAGAGAGAGAGAGAGAGAGAAGAGAGAGAGAGAGAGAGAGAGAGAGAGAGAGAGAGAGAGAGAGAGAGAGAGAGAGAGAGAGAGAGAGAGAGAGAGAGAGAGAGAGAGAGAGAGAGAGAGAGAGAGAGAGAGAGAGAGAGAGACAGAGAGACAGAGAGAGAGAGAGAGAGAGACAGAGAGAGAGAGAGAGACAGAGAGAGAGAGAGAGAGAGACAGAGAGACAGAGACAGAGAGAGGAGACAGAGACAGAGACAGACACAGACACAGACACAGACACAGACACAGACACAGACGAACAGACAGACAGACATCAGAGAAGAGAGAGAAAGAGAGAGACAGAGAGAGAGACAGAGAGAGAGAGAGAGAGAGAGAGAGAGAGAGAGAGAGAGAGAGAGAGAGAGAGAGAGAGAGAGAGAGAGAGAGAGAGAGAGAGAGAGAGAGAGAGAGAGACAGACAGACAGACAGACAGACAGACAGACAGACAGACAGACAGACAGACAGACAGACAGAGACAGACAGATTGAGACAGAAACAGAGACAAAGACAGAGACAGAGACAGTGATAGGGACAGGGGCAGAAACAGACACAGACACAGACACAGACACAGACACAGACAGAGACAAAGACGGAGACAAAGGCAGAGGCAGAGGCAGAGACACATACAGACAAACAGACAGACAGACAGAGGCAGACAGACAGACATACTGAGACAGGGACAGATGTTCAAAGGTGCAGTCAGAGATGCAACGCTCTATGTGATAATATTATGCAGTTGATGACGATGACTAGGGGCGAAAAAGTCACATCGTGTGCATCTGATTCCGCGTTCGTTTAGTGACGATAAAAAAAGAAGTTCTGTAAATGGAATTCTTTGCAGCGCCGGATGTGTTGAGTGGATGCAGAGTTACGTATGAATTGAAGTAGTAGAATAAGTAAAGTTCCTTTCAAGGCCATCACAACCCATACAGCCGGGGCATATCTCGTTTTCTGTAACGTGAAGCGGGAAACAGGGCATTATGATCACCTCCTAGAGAGGACACTAATCTGACGCATGTTTATATTCCCCCAAGCTTATGCTTGTACCCATTTGCACCGGGATATAAGTGGGGGGGGAGATGCATGTTAAGAGTCTTTCCCAAAGAGCACAACGTCGGATCCAGCTTTTTCTAGAATTCAAACCCGAGACCTCCTGATCCCTAGTCCGGCAGCCTACCCACTCGACCATCCACACCACTATTGTGTAATGTATACAGAGTATAATTCAGAGTTTATTATGTATTCATTATTTTTTTTTTTTAATGTCTCGACG
>JAXRKP010000398.1:287500-310000 GCA_037039925.1 Doris montereyensis
GTGAATCCAATCATGACTCACAGTCGCATTCACTGCCAGTCCGGGCCTCTGGTACCCCATGTGTCTATACATACAAAGCTGAACGTCTCTAACTTTGACCGTTTATAACTCAGGAATCACTTCATCCACAACCTCAATAATTCGCTTTAAAATTTCCAAACAGCCTGCTTTAGGGTTCTTAGCGAATAAACTCTTGGATCAAATCAGTAGTTTAATTGATTGTGGAAATATTGTTTTGCCTGCAATCTACGAAACATTTTATTGTTACTAGATCTTACTCATCGATTTCCGGTCATTACAACAAAAAAAAAAGCCAGGTTAACTTCAGTATCGAGAACTGATTCTACCTAATAATCGTACTTGATATCACCCAAACTCATTACAGTGGTCTCCGGAGTTTACCACAGTCAAAGTTCAAGAGACACCGCTTTTATTTAAAGAGAAATCATACTCCACTGTTGTCTCCTGGCATGCCTGTTATAATATATTATATTATTATATATATATATTATATATATATATATATATATATATATATATATATATATAATATATAATAAGCATATATATATATATATATATATATATATAATACAGAACAAGCATGTTATATCCCGGGTGATATCAAGTACAATTATTAGAAATACAGTCAGTACTCGATACTGTGGTTAATAAAGTGGGTATGAACGATACTATTCCAACTTTATAATTATAAAATATGTTGAAGATGGCGACTTAGTTGAATGAAAGATCTAACCAAAGCAGGAAAATCAATGACATTTTCTTTAATTTAATTTCGCTTTTGGTGTGAAAATTCATGATTTTGAGATCATGTAGAACATAGCTGCAAAATATGATCTCTCATCTCTCATATCTCATCTCTCATGTCTCATTTAATAAATTATTTCTTTTAAAACTGAATGTTTTATTTAATGGATGGTTTAAATATAACATCGTCAAATTAATTTAGACGTTATTAAATGGCTTTTTCATAACATACAGATGGTAAACTCATAAATTATTTCTCTATAACCTCGTAATTGTATACATAATATATTGATTAATAAATGATTTCTTTACGCCATTGGCACCGTAATTTCGTTTACATGTTGAGCAATGAATGATTTTGTTAAAACATTGGCACCGCAATTTTATTTATCATGTTGACTAATGAATGATTTTGTTAAAACATTGGCACCGCAATTTTATTTATCATGTTGACTAATGAATGATTTTGTTAAAACATTGGCACCGCAATTTTATTTATCATGTTGACTAATGAATGATTTTGTTAAAACATTGACATCGTTATTTTATTTATCATGTTGACTGATGAATGATTTTGTTAAAACATTGACGTAGTTATTTTATTCATATCATTGATTAATTAATTAATGATCTCTTTACAACACTAACATGGCAATTTTATGTGTTGTTTAATGCATTATTTTTTTGATAACATTGGCATCGTATTTTCTTTACATGTTGATTGGTAATTGCTTTCTTAATGATGTTAACATCGTAATTTTATTTACAAGTTGATTGGTTATAATTGCTTTCTTTATGATGTTAACATCGTAATTTTATTTACATGCTGATTGGTAATTGATTTCTTTATGACGTTAACATCGTAATTTTATTTACATGTTGATTGGTAATTGATTGCTTTATGATGTTAACATCGTAATTTTATTTACATGTTGATTGGTAATTGATTTCTTTATGATGTTAACATCGTAATTTTATTTACATGCTGATTGATAATTGATTTCTTTATGATGTTAACATCGTAATTTTATTTACATGCTGATTGGTAATTGATTTCTTTATGATGTTAACATCGTAAGTTTATTTACATGCTGATTGGTAATTGATTTCTTTATGATATTAACATCGTAATTTTATTTACACGTTGATTGGTAATTGATTTCTTTATGATGTTAACATCGTAATTTTATTTACATGTTGATTGATAATTGATTTCTTTATGATGTTAACATCGTAATTTTATTTACATGCTGATTGGTAATTGATTTCTTTATGATGTTAACATTGTAATTTTATTTACATGCTGATTTTAATTGATTTCTTTATGATGTTAACATCGTAATTTTATTTACATGCTGATTGGTAATTGATTTTTATGGTGTTAACATCGTAATTTTATTTATATGTTGATTGGTAATTGATTTCTTTATAATGTTAACATCGTTAATTTATTTATATGTTGATTAATTAATAGTTTCTTTATAACACTGACATCTCAGCTTTCTTATGTTATCTAGTAAACGACTTTCCATAACATTAACATCGTAATTTTATTTATATATTGTTTAATGAATGATTTCTTTATATCATTAACTTCGCAATTGTATATACTTCTTGTATGAAATGTATCACAAAACGTAAACAAACAAAAAAATCTATTTCATGAAGAAACTTGATAAGTTTCAAATTTATAACAATTAATTTTGACTTTTCTATCAAGTTTGCATTAAACGTATTATCATGTTTAATATAACAGCATGGAGAGGGAATACACGGGATAGAGAAAAAGAAGAATTTTAATGGGATGCTTAAAACACTTAGGGAAACTGATAAATAATGTAGAGTCGGAGGGCTTTGAAGATCTGCATCCGAATCAACGCAGGATCCTAACTCAGGAGTATACATAGAGACAACTGTTAACGCCCATCCTCTTTCCCCATACCAAAACAAGTAGTAGAAGCGGTACATTTAAAATACCGCACTGAGAGATGATAGTTCAGATCTTTTCTTCCAAGTGCCATACGAAATTTTGACTATTCTTAACTTTGAAATGCATAAATGTCCTTTTACAAATGATTAAAGCAACGAAAATTGATGAATGGACAATGAACGATTTATGATAATTTGTTGAATGTGTATGAAGCTAAGCTGATTTGTCATCTTATTGTTTATGTTTATTGATTCGCCACTATCTATTTACTCACTTACTTATCTTTATATGTATATTTCACTCTAAGATTTATACATTTATGATCAATTTAATTTAAATTTGTTTTTTAGATTAAATACATTTGATATATTTATTATATTTTTAACGGAAAATGTGATAACACATGTATCATTTTCTTTTATAGCCACAAGCAAGGTATAAAGATGATTAGAACATGGTAATATGTCATATGATGAACGATTGAAAGTTATTCGCCTCCCCTCTAAAATACGGGAGAAAAACGGGGGGATCTCATTCCATTGTATAGAATAATTCATGGTATAGACAATATAGAGCATAAATCATTTTTCAACTATTTTCATGAAAAGTTTACTCGGGGAGATAGATTTAAGATATACATTACAGGAAGTTATACTGTTAGACGTATTTTTTTTAATTATAAGAAGAATAGTCAAAGAAAGGAATAGCTTACAGTTCAAAACAAAACAATTAAAAAAAATAGTAATTCCTTTTTAAAATGGCACCGATGAAGAGCTCTATAATCAAAAATATTTGTATGATGAATGAACGTGCATTGTCCTGATTGATTATGTAGGTTCAATCTTCTTTAAAACTCCAGGATTGCATTAAGATGCATGGGTCATTCCAAGGTCAAACGACTTACTCTAGCCTCTGACACGATATGATATGAATTAATAAATATAATTGAATTAAGTTGAGTTGATTATTATGATTAATGAATTATTTCTTTATGGCATTGACATCACAATCTTATTTATATTACAATGTATGCTGATTAGTGAATGATTTCTTTATGGCATTGACATTGTAATTGTATTTATATGTTGATTAACGAATGATTTCTTTATAGCATTGACATTGTAATTGTATTTATATGTTGATTAGTGAATGATTTCTTTATAACATTGACATGGCAATGTCTGGTGTTAGATTAATGAATGCTTTTTATTACGATGGTATAGCAATGCATGTTAATTATAATGTTTTCTTCATTGGCATTTATATAAATATGTGTTGATTTATGAATATTTCTTTATAACATTGATAATAAATTTGTTGATTACTTACTGATTTTTATAGCATTGTTACAAATGTCTGTGTTGATTAATGAATGCTTTCTTTATTACGTTGACATAGCAAATTATGTGTTGATTTATGAAGGGTTTCTTTATAACATTGACATAGCAATAAATTTGTTGATTACTTACTGATTTTTTATAGCATTGACATAGCAATTTATGTATTCATTAATGAATGCTTTCTTTATTACATTGGCATAGCAATGTATGTATTCATTAATGAATGCTTTCTTTATTACATTGGCATAGCAATTTATGTATTCATTAATGAATGCTTTCTTTATTACATTGGCATAGCAATTTATGTATTCATTAATGAATGCTTTCTTTATTACATTGGCATAGCAATTTATGTATTCATTAATGAATGCTTTCTTTATTACATTGACATAGCAATTTATGTATTCATTAATGAATGCTTTCTTTATTACATTGACATATCAATTTATGTGTTGATTAGTCAATTATTTCTTTATAACATTGACACAGCAATTTATGTGTTGATTAGTGAATTATTTCTCTATAACATTGACATAGCAAATTATGTGTTGATTAGTGAATTATTTCTCTATACCATTGACATAGCAATTTATGTGTTGATTAGTGACTAATTTCTTTACAACTTTTACATAGCAGTTTTATATGTTGAGTATGGAATTTCTTTACAATTTTGAAATGGCAATTGATATGATAGGCCCTTTCTTATCGTATGTAACTAATAGGGCCCACCCTATAACCTAAGGTGGATTCAGCTGCAAGACCCACAACTGGCCTCGAAGCCAGCTGAGGTATCATGCGACCTTTGTAGCCGTTCCAATGGCTCTCTAAGAAGAAGAAGAAGAAGAAAGAAGAAGAAGAAGAAGAAAGAAGAAGAAGAAGAAGAAGAAGAAGAAGAAGGAAGAAGAGAAGAGAAGAAGAAGAAGAAGAAGAAGAGAAGAAGGAAGAGAGAGAGAAGAGACGAGGGAGAGAAGAGAAGAAGAAAGAAGAAGAAGAAGAAGAAGAAGAAGAAGAAGAAGAAGAAGAAGAAGAAGAAGAAGAAGAAGAAGAAGAAGAAGAAGAAGAAGAAGAAGAAGAAGAAGAAGAAGAAGAAGAAGAAGAAGAAGAAGAAGAAGAAGAAGAAGAAGAAGAAGAAGAAGAAGAAGAAGAAGAAGAAGAAGAAGAAGAAGAAGAAGAAGAAGAAGAAGAAGAAGAAGAAGAAGAAGAAGACAAGAAGAAGAAGAAGAAGAAGAATGAAGAAGAAGAAGAAGAAGAAGCAGAAGAGAAAGAAGAAGAAGAAGAAGAAGAAGAAGAAGAAGAAGAAGAAGAAGAAGAAGAAGAAGAAGAAGAAGAAGAAGAAGAAGAAAGAAGAAGAAGAAGAAGAAGAAGAAGAAGAAGAAGAAGAAGAAGAAGAAGAAGAAGAAGAAGAAGAAGAAGAAGAAGAAGAAGAATAATAAAGAAGAAGAAGAAGAAGAAGAAGAAGAAGAAGAAGAAAGAAGAAGAAGAAGAAGAAGAAGAAGAAGAAGAAGAAGAAGAAGAAGAAGAAGAAGAAGAAGAAGAAGAAGAAGAAGAAGAAGAAGAAGAAGAAGACACGGTAAATGTTGATTAGTGAATGATTTCTTTATAATTGTTTCATGGCAGCTCTATATGTCGTCTATTGGAAGAATTTATTTGTAACAATTACATTGCAACTACATTTCAGTCTGTGAATCCTACAAGATCAGACACTTAGAACTAATATAGGGATTTCATAAAAACAACAAAACAGATTCTAGGCATGAAGGATTTGACACTTGATGAAAGGCTACGGAAACTCAAATGCCAAACATTTGGTTATAGGAAACTTGGGGTTGATGTGATTGAAGTGTACGAGATAGAAAAACGGTCTTCATGACGTCAAAAGATCAAAAGATCATCCGATATTTCTGTACGAAAAGAAGCCAGAGGAAACAGCAATACATTGATTGATCAAAGGGAAAAGATTAAACCTTGGGAAAGACAGCTTTAGTGTGAAAGTGGCATAATTTTGGAACAGGTAACCAAAATATAAAGTTGTATGCATCAATAACATAGATGCATCTAAGAAAAAAGTCTTGCTAAGCTCTTGTTTAGGAAGACGCAAGTAATAGTCTATAACTATAAAGCCACCACAATTACCACACACCTTGACAAAACCACACACGAGAACAGGAATCTAGTGAAGAGGACCATACCACACACGAGAACAGGAATCCAGCGAAGAGGACCATACCACACACGAGAACAGGAATCCAGCAAAGAGGACCATACCACACACGAGAACAGGAATCAGCAAGAGGACCATACCACACACGACAACAGGAATCCAGCACAGAGGACCATACCACACACGAGAACAGGAATCCAGCAAAGAGGACCATACCACACACGAGAACAGGAATCCAGCAAAGAGGACCATACCACACACGAGAACAGGAATCCAGCAAAGAGGACCATACCACACACGAGAACAGGAATCCAACGGAGAGGACCATACCACACACGAGAACAGGAATCAGCAAAGAGGACCATACCACACACGAGAACAGGAATCCAGCAAGAGGACCATACCACACACGAGAACAGGAATCCAGCAAAGAGGACCATACCACACACGAGAACAGGAATCCAACGGAGAGGACCATACCACACACGAGAACAGGGAATCCAACGGAGAGGACCATACCACACACGAGAACAGGAATCCAACGGAGAGGACCATACCACACACGAGAACAGGAATCAACGCTAAGCAACGCAAAGTAAGTAGGTATGGGGATTTCTATATGTTAATTAGTGAATGTTTTCTTGATGCCATTGACATGGCCATTTCTATATGTTAATTAGTGAATTTTTTTCTTGATGCCATTGACATGGCCATTTCTATATGTTAATTAGTGAATGTTTTCTTGATGCCATTGACATGGCCATTTCTATATGTTAATTAGTGAATGTTTTCTTGATGCCATTGACATGGCCATTTCTATATGTTAATTAGTGAATTTTTCTTGATGCCATTGACATGGCCATTTCTATATGTTAATTAGTGAATTTTTTCTTGATGCCATTGACATGGCCATTTCTATATGTTAATTAGTGAATTTTTTTCTTGATGCCATTGACATGGCCATTTCTATATGTTAATTAGTGAATTTTTTTCTTGATGCCATTGACATGGCCATTTCTATATGTTAATTAGTGAATTTTTTCTTGATGCCATTGACATGGCCATTTCTATATGTTAATTAGTGAATTTTTTTTCTTGATGCCATTCACATGGCGATTCTATTAAATTGATTAATGAATAAATTCTGTATTACATTGATATGGCAATGTTATTTATTTATTGATTAATGAATAAATTCTGTATTACATTGATATAGCAATGTTATTTATATATTGATTAATGAATAAATTTTTGTATTTTGATATAGCAATGTTAATAATATTAATGACATTACATTGATATAGCAATGTTTTTTATATATTGATTTATGTTTTTTTATAATATTGACATCGCAATTATATTTATTCATGAACATGAACATTTTATTTATATGTTGGTTAATGAGTTATTCCTCTATAGCATTGACATGGCAATGGTATTCATATTAATATGTTGGTTAGTGACCGATTTTTTGACATTGACATCGTAATTTTTTATTTATATGTTGATTAATGAATGATTCCTTTATAACATTGACATCGCAATTACATGTTTATATTGGTTAATAAGAGATCTCTTAAATAACATTGACATGGAAATGTTATTTAGATCTATAGGTTAATTAATGAATGATCTTCTTATCCTTATAACATCAATATCGCTATGTTATTCATACGTTGATTTAGTCATTTAACATGTTAATTAATGAATGGTTTCTTTATAAAATTGGCGAGTAATTTTATTTACATGTTAATTAATGAATAATTTCTTTATAAAATTGACGTAGTAATTTTATTTACATGTTAATTAATGAATGATTTCTTTATAACATTGACGTAGTAATTTCAGTTACATGTTAATTAATGAATGATTTCTTTATAACATTGGCGTAGTAATTTCATGTTAAGTAATGAATGATCTCTTTACAAAATTGGCATGGTAATTTTATATGTTCATAAATGAATGATCTCTTTATAACATAGACATGGTAATTCATATGCTGATTAATGGATGATCTCTTTATAACATTGACATGATAATTTATATGCTGATTAATGAATGATCTCTTTATAACATTAACATGGTAATTTATTTGCTGATTAATGGATGATCTCTTGAGAATATTGACATGGCTAGTTATATGTTGATTAATGAACGATCTCTTGATTATTTCTTTATAACATAGACATGGAGATTATATAAGTTGATTAGTGAATTATTTCTTTATAACATAGACATGGAGATTATATAAGTTGATTAGTGAATTATTTCTTTATAACATAGACATGGAGATTATATAAGTTGATTAGTGAATTATTTCTTTATAACATAGACATGGAAATTATATAAATTGATTAGTGAATTATTTCTTTATAACGTTGACATGGAAATTATATAAGTTGATTAGTGAATTATTCTTTATAACATAGACATGGAGATTATATAAGTTGATTAGTGAATTATTTCTTTATAACATAGACATGGAGATTATATAAGCTGATTAGTGAATTATTTCTTTATAACATAGACATGGAAATTGTATAAGTTGATTAGTGAATTATTTCTTTATAACATAGACATAGAAATTATATAAGTTGATTAGTGAATTATTTCTTTATAACATAGACATGGAAATTATATAAGTTGATTAGTGAATTATTTCTTTATAACATTGACATGGAAATTATATAAGTTGATTAGTGAATTATTTCTTTATAACATAGACATGGAAATTATATAAGTTGATTAGTCAATTATTTTATTTATAACATAGACATAGAAATTATATAAGTTGATTAGTGAATTATTTCTTTTATTGACATCGCATTTATATAAGTTGACTAGTGAGTTATTTCTTTATAACATAGACATCGAAATTATATAAGTTGATTAGTGAATTATTTCTTTATAACATAGACATCGAAATTATATAAGTTTGATTAGTGAATTATTTCTTTATAACATTGACATCGAAATTATATAAGTTTGATTTTATTTCTTTATAACATAGACATCGAAATTATATAAGTTTGATTAGTGAATTATTTCTTTATAACATTGACATCGAAATTATATAAGTTGATTAGTGAATTATTTCTTTATAACATTGACATAGAAATTATATAAGTTGACTGGTGAATTATTTCTTTATAACATAGACATCGAAATTATATAAGTTGATTAGTGAATTATTTCTTTATAACATTGAAATCGAAATTATATAAGTTTGATTAGTGAATTATTTCTTTATAACATTGACATCGAAATTATATATACTAGTGAGTTATTTCTTTATAATATTGACATCGAAATTACATAAGTTGTTTAGTGAATTATTTCTTTATAACATTGACATCGCAATTTTATGCGTTGGTGAAAATGTATGATTTATTTATTACATTTATTGACCTGATTGTAAATTATGTATTTCTTTATGATACTGATATGTTATTCTTATATGTCGACTAAAAGCAAGAATTTCTCTGTACCTCTGGTATGTCTATGTATCACCTAAAGCGGAAACGACTCAAAAGTAATAATGATGGGATGCACTATTTGTTTCTCGTGCTCTCTTGTCCTTTTAAACAAAAGGCCATAAGTCAGGATTGTTTGAAGCCTGATCTAGTTGTTCTTATATATTAAGCAGATCTAATGGTCAATTCAATTCAATTCAATTCAATTAAATCGTCTTTATTAATCCTTATAAAAAGGACATTATGTTTGTGTTATCACAATTTCTATTTGAAAAAGGATAGAACACATCAATGTATTTAAATTAAAGTTGAGTAAATAGATACTGCAGTCAAACAACATACACAAACAGCAATTAAAGACAAATCAGTTTACCTTCATACACATTCATCAACTTATCATAAATCATTCATTCTCCATTCATCAATTTCCATTTCATAAACATTGTAAGTAAAAGGTCATTATGCTTTCAATGTTAAGGATGGTCAAAATTTCGTATGGCACTTGGAAGAAAAAATATCTAAAATATCTCTCATGAGTGTTATAACAACCGTATTGTATTGTGAATATTTCTCTTATTACTGGTTTTGTGTTGTTATTCTAAATGTAAATCCATTGCAATTGATTCACATTGGTTTAAGTTCCATGCTTCCTGTTGTGTTATAATGTGTGACTATTGCTTACAGGAGGCGGGGCGAAGTGGGGGGGGGGGGTGCATTCTATAAAGAATATTCTCAACATTTCAAATATTCTCGTGTAAATTTTACTCAGGGGGAGATAACTATATTCAATATATTATATTACAGGAAAATCTACGTCTGTTAGAGATATTTAAAAAAAAAAATAAATATTATAAGGACAGTCAAAACATAGAACAGTTTACCATTCAAAACAAAAATTTAAAAAGCATTATCTTGTTTCTAAAATGCCATTGATAAGGAGCTCTATAGTTTAAGATATATGTATGATGAATGAATGTGTATTGTCCTAATTTGCTATTGTAAGTTTAATCATTTAAACAAATTCGTATTGTATTAAGATGTATGGGGCATTTAAATGCCAAACGACCCATCTAGCCTCTAACAGGATATGATGTAATAAGAGAATTTCTAAAGAAGAGCAGTTTGGGTCAACTGCCGCTTGTGGATTAAAATTGATCTGTACAACACAGGGAGTTGCTTTGGGTGTGTTTTGTTTGTTCTTGTTGTGGTTAATTCATTTGTCTCTACATCTTGATTATTTCCTCACCACCCCCCCCCCCCTAAGAATATAGCTATCGCTCTGTCACTGTTTCTCTCTCTCTCTCTCTCTCTCTCTCTCTCTCTCTCTCTCTCTCTCTCTCTCTCTCTCTCTCTCTCTCTCTCTCTCTCTCTCTCTCTCTCTCTCTCTCTCTCTCTCTCTCTCTCTCTCTCTCTCTCTCTCTCTCTCTCTCTCTCTCTCTCTCTCTCTATCTATCTATCTATCTCTCTCTCTATCTATCTATCTTATCTATCTCTCTATCTATCTATCTCCCCCTCTCTCTCTCTCTCTCTCTCTCTCTCTCTCTCTCTCTCTGTCTCTGTCTCTCTATGTCTCTCTATGTCTCTCTGTCTCTATCTCTGTCTTTGTCTGTCTGTCTGTCTGTCTGCTCTCTCTGTCTCTCTGTCTCTATCTCTGTCTGTCTGTCTGTCTGTCTGTCTGTCTCTGTCTGTCTCTCTCTGTCTCTGTCTCTCTCTGTCTCTCTGTCTCTCTGTCTCTCTCTCTCTCTCTCTCTCTCTCTCTCTCTCTCTCTCTCTCTCTCTCTCTCTCTCTCTCTCTCTCTCTCTCTCTCTCTCTCTCTCTCTCTCTCTCTCTCTCTGTCTCTTCTTCTCTCTCTCTCTCTCTCTCTGTGTCTCTCTCTGTGTCTCTCTCTGTGTCTCTCTGTCTCTGTCTCTGTCTCTATCTGTCTGTCTCTCTATCTGCCTGTCTGTCTGTCTCTCTCTGCCTCTGTCTTTGTTCTGTCTCTGTCTCCTCTGTCTCTCTCTCTCTCTCTCTCTCTCTCTCTCTCTCTCTCTCTCTCTCTCTCTCTCTCTCTCTCTCTCTCTCTCTCTCTCTCTCTCTCTCTCTCTCTTCTCTCTCTCTCTCTCTTTTCCTAAATCCTAAGCTTACCTTGATAAGTGTAATTGTTCTCGCAATGATTGATAAAGAAAATATTTATCACTATCATAACAAGGATTAACAAACATCACTACCAACACCAGAGCAACTGCCTATTATCTATTTCTCATCGCATAGTTAGCCGTATTTACACTCCATTGAATATAAATTCAAATGGGGAAACAGACTGAAAGTTAAACAGTCTAGTAATATTTTGAAAGACATAACTGGAGCGTAGATATAGAAAGATTGGGGGGTGGGGTGGGGGGGGGCGAGGTGGGAGGGAATGCCAGTGATAAGGAAGGAAAAGAGCTGAGTGGGCAGTTGGTGATCAAAGCTAAGGAGGTTTTTCTGTAGGTACATGTTTTGTCGTGAATATGCAAAGTTAAGGAGGTTTTTCGAGTGAGGTTTTAAGGAGGTTTTTCGATTTTTTGTCGTGAATGTACAAAGTTAAGGAGGTTTTTCTATAGGTGCACTTTTTGTCGTGAATGTACAAAGTTAAGGAGGTTTTTCTATAGGTGCACTTTTTGTCGTGAATGTACAAAGTTAAGGAGGTTTTCTATAGGTGCATTTTTGTCGTGAATGTACAAAGTTAAGGAGGCTCTTCTATTTGTTCATTTTTTGTCATGAATATTCAAAGTTAAGGAAGTTTTTCTATATGTGTATTTTTTGTCAATAATATTCAAATTATGGAGGCTTTTCCTATTGGTGCATTTTTTGTCGGCAATATTCAAGTTATTGAAATTTTTCCCATTGGTGTTTTTTTGTCGGCAATATGCAAAGTAAAGCAGATTTTTCTATAGGTGCATTTTTGTCGTGAATACTCAGTTAATTGAGGATTGTAGGCCACTTTTTTCTTGAACAACCATAGCCATAAACGTTAATGCTACTTGATATTTGATATAAAAACAAAGTTATTCAGGTTTATTATGGGAATTTTTGTTTGTTTGTCGTGAACGCTCAAAGTTGTTGAAGATTATAGCGACACTTTTGTCGCGAACACTCACACACCGATAAACATACATGTTACTAATGTTTTCAAACATCATCGGGGCCTATGACGTCAGACAATGGGTAACATTAAACAATCTTAGTAAGATAAACCATGCTTTGAAAACCTGATGTACCACCAAGCAGATGTGCCTGTTATTTGGGACAATAAATATACATCTTATCTTATCTTATCTTATCTTATCTTATCTTATCTTATCGTATCTTATCTTATCGTATCTTATCGTATCTTATCTTATCTTATCTTATCTTATCTTATCTTTCTTATCTTTTAAATCGATCGAACATGAACCCAAACTTGTCAGTTCCTAGTTTGTTTTTGTTTTGTTTTGGTTTTAAAATTTCCACAGGAGGAGTGAAATATCGAAACGTTTCCTTTGACTTGACGTGACGTAGTGTAGGTCTAGTCAGCGACACATATATGTAGATGACATAATGTTGTCCTATTTATTTTGTCTTAGTTTGTTTGTGAACTGTTATGAAATTGTGACTAAAAACATAAAATTTGACGAATTATTATCTTCAAAATTTATCTTATCTTATCTTATCTTATCTTATCTTATCTTATCTTATCTTATCTTTCTTATCTTATTTTATCTATCTATCTTATCTTATCTTATCTTATTGATCTTATCTTATCTTATCTTATCTTATGATCTTATCTTATCTTATCTTATTTATCTTATCGTATCTTATCTTATCTATCTTATCTTATCTTATCTTATCTTATCTTATCTTATCTTATCTTATCTTATCTTATCTTATTTTATCTATCTTATCTTATTATTTTTAATACTTTGTTATTTGACCAGTTTTACTTCCATCATAGTATAGTGTGATGTAGATCTCTCAATTCCCTATTGAAAATGAATATTACTCTACTTGAAGTCACACACACACACACACACACACACACACAAAATGTAACTACATTTTTAAGCTTGATAATATTAAGAACATAAATCACGCGTTATAGTCCAGTGATGTTGGTCTCTCAACCAAAAGGTAAGGGGTTCAAGCAAGCCTTGGCAACGGCTGACAAATTTTCTCGAGTTTTTTTAGAGCAAAATATGTCCCCCCCCCTCTTCTCTCCCCCAGTTCAGGTAGTTGGATCAACACCTAGTCCTATCGGATACGGACGATAAAAAGGGAGGTCCGTGTACGGATCACAGCAACACTCTGTGCTCGTTAAAGATCTCTTGGCTGTTTTACAGGGCAGTCAGGAGAAAAATAATTTTTAAAATAAAAACTTCGAGATCACCTTAGTTGTGGACGTGGGTAAAATCAAATGAAATCAAATGAAGAAAAAAAAACTATATTGCATGTATTATTATTATTATTATTATTATTATTATTATTATTATTATTATTATTATTATTATTATTATTATTATTATTATTATTATTAGTAGTAGTAGATTTAGTAGTAGTAGTAGTAGTAGTAGTAGTAGTAGTAGTAGTAGTAATAGCAGTAGTAGTAGTAGTAGTAGTAGTAGTAGTAGTAGTAGTAGTAGTAGTAGTAGTAGTAGTATCATTATTATTATTATTATTATTATTATTATTATTATTATTATTATTATTATTATTATTATTATTATCATCCAAAGGGAACAAACCTTTCATGCGAGGCTTGCAACTTCTCAAGCACACGCAGGAATTCCGTATCACCGATGTCGACGCCGCTAAGACAGAGAAACAGTAACGGTTAAGATTTTAGTGTTTTCCTTCCTGCATTACTTTGACATCCTACAACAATATCCGTCATCACTCTCGGCTCTCCACTCATCAAAGAAGACTCTCCCGAAACACTCCCCAAAGGGGGCGCCAGGGCTAGCGATGACGATTTCAGCCAATGAATCGCAAGATTATTGTGGAAGAAGTGTTTCCCCGAGCAACCAAATGCACTCTTTCCGTTTCTTTTAAATGCCCACGGGGGGAGGGGGGGGCGGGAGTCAGATGGATGGCTCGGCGCTCGTTGTTTGCCGACGAGGTAAGGCTAGACAGATGGAGAGAGAAGAGAGAGAGAGAGAGAGAGAGAGAGAGTTTCTCTCAAGGAATTTTTCTAGAGAGTGAGTAATTGAGATAGAGAGAGAGAGACTTCGAGAGAGAGAGAGAGAGAGAGAGAGAAGAGAGAGAGAGAGAGAGAGAGAGAGAGAGAGAGAGAGAGAGAGAGAGAGAGAGAGAGAGAGAGAGAGAGAGAGAGAGAGAGAGAGAGAGAGAGAGAGAGAGAAAGAGAGAGGAGAAGAGAGAGAGAGAGAGAGAGAGAGAGAGAGAGAGAGAGAGAGAGAGAGAGAGAGAGAGAGAGAGAGAGAGAGAGAGAGAGAGAGAGAGAGAGAGAGAGAGAGAGAGAGAGAGAGAGATCTCCTTGAGAGCACTTCCGTTCTGACCTCTGCAGAAGTGAGGAGAATTAACCTGAGAAAGAGAGAGAGATTGTTTGGAGGTCTTCTTTAAGGATTTCAAGAAACGAGCCAGGGGAGAGAACTGTATTTAGAACAATGGCAATAGATAAGGCTCTAATCTTTTTGAGAAGGCACTTGCGAATTTGAATCGAGATTATCCATGTAGAGGAGTGTGTCAAACATCTTCATTGTTCCGGTTTTGCTTTCCTTGCTTCCAGCTTTGGCATAGTTCGGTTTTCATTAGTTTAATAATTTATAATAATAATAATAATAATAATAAAATAGATCATAAGAAAATAATGAAAGAAATTGAAATAAAAATATGATAAAAGTAATTCAAGCCATGGCAAGTTGAATTAACAATAATCTTGAATTGAAAAACTCCAACAGGGACCTCTTCAGTAATAATGCGCACAGAACTAGAGTCAATCCCGATTTCTATGATGTTATCATGATAAAAAAAATAATTGTACATGGTAAATTTGAGAGAGAGAGAGAGATTGATGCGATTCGATAGATTTTTGCTTGTTTATTTTAGTTGATATTTTGAAAGTAGAGAGTTCTCTTCGTAATTTCAATAATTTTCTTGGCGTTTGATGAACAATCATTTGAGATTAATCTAACTCCTGATGTTAAGTTCATTTTCCTATGTACTTAAACAACAACGTCAGTCCTAATAGTAGAGAGATAATGGGTATTCAAACTGACAAGATTACAGTTTTGAGAGAGTGGAGATTTGAGATAAAAAAAGCGAGAGCTAAAAAGATGTTTCAAGAAGAACATCAAATATTAATAGAAGTGTTAAGAGAGTAACAAGACTCCACCCATATCCTGAAGAGAAGTGTTGGAAGAAGAACAACAAGAACACTAAAACCACCACCATTAAGCTAAGAAGAGCAGATTTGTGTCGAATAGATTTTCGAGAGATAGAGTGGAGAGAGGACAACAACAGCAAGGCCTTGGTTCACAGAACTAGTTCAATTCCATTTCTCATAGCGTTTATCTTGCTATTTGAGAGAAACCTAAAGTAGTTTGGAGAGAACTGTTTTAGAACTAATGGTCATCTAACAGCTTTGATAGGCACTTGCGAATTTGAATCGAGATTCGGTCCTAGTGTGTCAAACACCTTCGATTGAGGGTTTTGTCAGAATGGCCAAGCGTTGGCTTTAGAAACGGTTTTCTTAGAAATCATTTATTAATGTGTTCCGTAACGAAAAATTGGTTGAAAATCACAATGAAAGAAAATGTTAAAAATATGAAAATCCCAAGTTCAAAACTTTTCTAGTATTTCTTTTTTATTAGAGGCGCACAGAACAAGGGTCAATCCCGATTTCTGTCGTTAAAACTGAAATCACACTGGTTTTATTTGTTTGGGTTTTCCTGTTTGTTTATTTTTGTTGATATTTTGTGTGATGTGACATCTGCCTGTTGTGTGAAAATTTTGGTGCAAGGATTTCACAATTTTGGTTGAAAAACCCAACATCCCGTTAAGTTCATTATCTTGTTGTTTTCTACCAAGGTTCAAAGACAACTCCAAGTTTGGAGTACGGCTGTTTGCCGATAAACAAATTACAGGAAACAATGAAGAAAAAAAAATCGAAAAGTACAAATGCCTGACAACCCAACCCAACACATTTAACAAGACCCCTGCCCCTACTCATTACAACAACAACAACAACAACAACAACAACAACAACACCAACAACCACCACCATTAAGCTAAGACCAAATGGATTTGTGTCGATATGGATTGGTTCGGATTCTCGAGCGGTGTCATCACAATGGCTGGTAGGTCCTTCTTCTTTCCTTTTACTCTTTCACTTCTCTTTTATCTTGCTGTTCCTCCTAATTTATCTAAGGTCATCACAATGGCTTTTAACTTGCTGTTTCCTCCTAATTCGCCCTGATGTCATCACAATGGCTATTTATCTTGCTGCTTCCTCCTAGTTCGCCCTGATGTCATCACAATGGCTTTTATCTTGCTGTTTCTCCTAATTTGCCCTGATGTCATCACTATGGCTTTTATCTTGCTGCTTCCTCCTAGTTTGCCCTGATGTCATCACAATGGCTTTTATCTTGCTAAATCCTCCTAGTTCGCCCTGATGTCATCACAATGGCTTTGGTCTTGCTAATTTTCCTCCTTATTCGCCCTGATGTCATCACACTGGCTTTTATCTTGCTGTTTCCTCCTAATCTGGCCCTGATGTCATCACAATGGCTTTCATCTTGAGATGTTTCCTCCTAATTCGCCCTGACGTCATCACATTGGTTTTATTTTGTATTTTCCTCCTTATTCTGTCCGGTTCATTCACAATGGCTTTTATTTTGCTCTTTCCTCCTAATTGGTTCTCCTGATGGCATCACAATGGTGGACTGCGTACAGAGACACACAGTTCTAAACACGGTTCAGATTCTGTGTTGACTGTCAATCTCTCCTTGAGATGAAACAATGCCGGAACACACCTGTTGAACCTGATGATTATCGTCAAGTAAAACAAAGCAGTATACAAACCAACAGACAAAAAAAGTTTCCAAAATAAAACAAATTCTCAAGCAGGAACATAAAATGTTTTACATTATAATTTATTTCCATTTTTATAATGAATACTAGTGTAGCAAACGTTTACAAAACGGATAAACAATGCTAGAGATCTATTTGAATCCAAATCTATGAATAGTTAGAAATTGATATGTGAAAAACAGTTTCCCATTGAAAGGTATTTGTATTCTCCAACCATCGTATCGATCAGGAAAAAAGCATTTCAGTAGAGACTTTTAGTTTCTTTTCTAAACAGCTTTGCTTGACAGAAGTTGCAAACTACTTCCATGTCAGACAGCTGGTGTCTCTGTACATAAGGGAAATGATCTAGATCTATAGCAGTCTCTTGATCTATACGCAGGTCTTGATTTATTTGGTCTTGAATCAAAACGTCATTCCTATAACAACGTATTTCGAAGTCTACCTCATGCAGGGATTGGACCGGGTATTATTGGTCTAGATCTAGAGAATCTGCTCTTGCTTCTGTATTATTATCTAGATCTGGTCTAGATTCTAGATCTAGATCTACATCATTGTCAACATTGTAAAAGTTGACAGAACCTCATGTTTTCGCTTTGCTCTTGCTTCTAGATCTAGATATATGTTGTTATCATTATCTAGAGCTAGATCTGGCCTTGATTCTAGATCTACGTCATTGTCAAAATTGTTCCCGGTACGGGAATTTGACTGTACCTTTCGTTTTCGCTTGACACTTCGAGTATGGTAGCTAAGGCTTTGCTTTCGCTTACCCATCAAGAATACAATTACAATAGGCTAGTAATTTACACAAACATGGGCTAACGGTCAAAGACTGTGACCGTTTGAATCACATTGGTCTTGGTTTACTTACAGATCTATTAGATGACAGTATTTTACTAAATGTACGGCCAAAATTTTTTGAAGAAAATGACCAAAATGGTGTCTCAAGGATTTAATGTCTCTTCGTAATAGCACGTCTTCAAACCACCAAATGCATTTATAAGGTTATACAATGATGAATTTGAAAGGATTAGGTTTGCAAAAGTCAATCACCAATTAAAAATCCTACCAAAACCCCCGAGATCACTTTACTGGTGGATGTGGGTAACTCAAATCAAATGAAAAATTGCACTCACAACCTCTATATTTTGCATGTAACTTTCAAATAGCCTTCTTTTGGGTTCTTAGCGAATAAACTCTTGGGTCAACTCAGTATTTAAATTTATTGGGAAAAGATTGTTTTGCCTGCGATCTATGATTTTTTAAATATTGTTACTAGATCTAATTTCTCGATTTCCGTTCATTATAATAAAAAGCTCGCGTAAATTCAGTATCAAGCCAAAAAATGTAAACCAGTCTAGCTTCTTCATTTCGCAATATATTAGATTCAAGTTTCATTGTGAAAGTTACAAATAATCCCTAGACGTCCCCTTTGACCTTTAACACGATGACACAATTTGTGATAACGTCTTATTAATTATTTATTAATTAATTTGTTTTTGTATTCTTCCACTAACAACTTTCTTTCGTTTGTTTGAAGAATAAATGGTTACTGGACTCTCAAGTTCGTCTCAACCAAAAAGTAAAGATTTTAAACAGCGCGTCGTGTTTTCAAAAGGTCAAGATGAGTGAACTGTCATCGACGTAGAATTTTTTATCCTAACTCCCCATTGACAAGCGTCGGTGGCCGAGTGGTAAGTTTGCCGAACTTTGGATCATGAGGTCCTGGGTTTAAATCCTTGAAAGCTTGTTCCACGTTGAGGTTCTTGAAAAACCTTAACGTAATGAACCCCCTAATCGACAAGTGGGAATATAGTATAATAGAATAAGCAGCAGTAGCAGCAAAGAATGGAGCAGCAGCAGCAGCAGCAATAAGCAGCAGTAGTAGTAGAAATATAGCACTAGTTATGGTAGTAGCAGTAGCAGCAGCAGCAGTAGCAGCAAAAATAAGCAGCAGCAGCAGCAAAAACAGTAGTAAAAGCAGCATTAAAAAACAGCAGCAGCAGCAGCAGCAGCAGCAGCAGCAGCAGTAGCAGTAGCAGTAGTAACAGAGCAAAGCAGCAGCAGCAGCAGCAGCAGCAGCAGCAGCAGCAGCAGCAGCAGCAGCAGCAGCAGTAGCAGCAGCAGCAGCAGCAGTAGTAGTAGTATAGTAGTAATATTAGTAGTAGCAGTAGCAGTAGTACCAGTATAAATAGTAGCATAGCAGCAGCAGCAGCATTAGCAGTAGTAGCAGCAGCAGCAGCAGCAGCAGCAGTAGCAGTAGTAGTAGTAGTAGTAGCAGCAGCAGATTTAAAGTAGTAGTAGCAGCAGCAGCAGCAGTAGTAGCAGTAGCATGTAAGCAGTAGCAGTAGTAATAGTAGTAGTAGCAGCAGCAGTCCCTTCAGTACAAAGTAGTAGTAGTAGTAGTAGTAGTAGTATGTTAGTAGCATAGCAGCAGCAATAATAGTAGCAGCAGCAGCAGCAGCAGCAGACTCAGTCAGTAGTAGTAGTAGTAGTAGTAGTAGCAGCAGTAGCAGTAGCAGCAGCAGTAGCAGCAGTAGTAGTAGCAGTAGCAGCAGTAGCAGTAGTAGCAAAAGCAGTAGTAGTAGTAGTAGTAGCAGCAGTAGTAGTGTGTAGAATGTAGTAGCAGCAGTAGTAGTAGTAGTAGTAGTAGTAGTAGTAGTAGTAGTAGTAGTAGTAGCAGTAGTAGTAGTAGTAGTAGCAGCAGCAGTAGCAGTAGATTTAGTAGTAGCAGTATTAGTAGCAGCAGTAGGATTAGTAGTAGTAGTAGTAGCAGTAGTAGTAGTAGTAGTAGTAGTAGCAGTAGTAGTTGTAGTAGTAGTAGTAGTAGTATGATTAGATAGTAGTAGTAGTAGTAGCAGTATTAGTAGTAGTAGTAGTAGTAGTAGTAGTAGCAGTACTAGTAGTATTCCAAGATAGTAGTAGCATAGTTTAATAGATTAGTAGTAGTAGTAGTAGTAGTAGTAGCAGTTTTCAGTAGTAGTATGATTAGTATTAGTAGTAGTAGTAGTAGTAGTAGTAGTTTAGTAGTAGTAGTAGTTAGTAGCAGTTTAGCAGTAGTTTAGTAGTAGCATATTTATAGTAGTAGTAGTAGTAGTAGTAGTAGTAGTAATCAGTAGTAGTAGCAGCAGCAATAGTAGTAGCAGTAGTCTCAGTAGCAGTAATAGTAATAGTCCAGCAGTAGTAGCAGCAGCAGCAGCAGCAGCAGCAGCAGCAGTAGTAGGAGCTAGTAGTAACACAGTTTAGTAGTAGTCAGTAGGCGCCCTAGTAGTTGTACCAGTAGTAGTAACCATTTAGCAGTAGCAGCAGCAGCAGCAACAGTATTAGTATTAGTTAGCAGCGTAGCAGAATAGCAGCAGCAGTAGCAGTAGCAGCAGCAGCAGAAAGCAGCAGCAGCAGTAGTAGCAGTGACCAGTAGCAGCAGCAGCAGTAGCAGCAGCAGTTAAAGCAGCAGCAGTAGTAGTAGTAGTAGTAGTATTAGCAGCAGTAGTAGTAGTAGAAAGTAGTAGTAGTAGCAGCAGCAGCAGCAGTAGTAGTAGCAGTAGTAGTGAGTAGCAGTAGCAGCAGCAGTTATAGTAGCAGCAGTAGCAGTAGCAGCAAGTAGTGGCCAGTAGTAGTAGTAGTAGTAGTAGTAGCAGTAGTAGTAGTAGTTTAGTTGTTAGTAGTAGTAGTAGTAGCTAAAGTAGTAGTAGTAGTAGTAGTAGTAGTAGTTAAAGTAGTAGTCCCCTGGGTAGTAGTAGTAGTAGTAGTAGTAGTAGTAGTTAGTAGTAGTAGTAGTAGTAGTAGTAGAAGTAGTTGTAGTAGTATTAGTAGTAGTAATAGTCAGTAATAGCAGTTTAGTGGTAGTAGTAGTAGTAGTACAGATAAGTAGTAGTAGTAGTAGTGTCGTGCAGTAGTAGTAGTGGTAGTAGTAGTAGTAGTAGTAGTAGTAGTAGTAGACGTAGTAGTAGTAGTAGTAGTAGTAGTAGTAGTAGTAGTAGTAGTAGTAGCAGTAGCATTAGCAGCAGTAGTAGTAGTAGCAGCAGTAGCAGTAGTAGTAGTAGTTGTAGTAGTAGTAGTAGTAATAGTAGTGGTAGTAGTAGTAGTAGTAGTAGTAGTAGTAGTAGTAGTAGTAGTTAGTAGTAGTAGTAGTAGTAGTAGTAGTAGTAGTAGTAGTAGTAATAGTAGTAGTAGTACATAGTAGTAGTAGTAGTTTTGTAGTAGGTAGTAGTAGTAGTAGTAGGAGGAGGAGGAGGAGGAGTAGTAATAGTAGTAGTAGTGATTTTAGTAGTAGTAGTGATTTGGTAGTCACAGTAGTAGCAGTAATAGTAGTTGTAGTAGTACCAGTAGTAGCAGTAGTAGTATTAGTATGAGTAATAGTAGTAGTAGTATAGTAGTAGGAGGAGGCTAGTAGTACTGGTTCTGCATTAGTAGCAATAGTAATAATAGTAGTGTTTGTAGTAGTAGTAGCAGTAGTAGCAGCAGTAGCAGTAGTAACAGTAGTAGCTGTAATAGTAGTAGTAGCAGTAGTGGTAGTCGCAGTAATAATGCAGTAATAGCAGTTGTAGCAGTACCAGTAGTACTGAGTAATAGCAGTAGTAGTAGTACTAGTAGTAGTAGCACGGTAGTAGTATTAGTAGTAGTAGTAGTAGTAGTAGTAGTAGTAAGATAGTAAGTTTAGTAGTAGTAGTAGTAGTAGTTTACCAGTAAATTTTTGTCTTGTTGATAGTTGTTTTATTCATTATTTATAGTACTTCGATAAAGAAATGCAGTAGTATCAGCAGTCTTAGTAGTAACTAGAATTTGTC